>JAQIUQ010001280.1:0-430000 GCA_030378365.1 Hybognathus amarus | reverse complement strand
TGTCTTCAATGTTGGCAATATAAAATAAATAGCTCTTAATTTATCTTTGACGTCTGTCTGTTAGTGAGATATTCTTGTTAAATTTTTTGGTGTAAACATTACTCATTTTAAATGGTTAAATTTTAAGGAATAATTTGATTAATTATTACTCAATTCTAATTTGTTCAATTTAATTAATAATATTGCTTGTAATCTGTTGCCACAATTCTATTGATTAGATAAAGCTTATTCATTTTTACAGTGTATTAGTCACAATTTCAAAAAACAAAGTAGCAATTGTGTGATGTAAAGTGACATTGAGCGATATAAAGTCTCAATTGCAAAAAAAGTCCAAGAATGAAGGAATAGCAAAATATATGATAATTGCGAGAAATAAACTGGTAGTTGCATGATATAAAGTCACAGTGAGCAATATGAAGTCGCATTTACAATAAAAATGTTACAATTTCAAAAAAAGTCACAATTACGAGAATAAACTCGCAATTGAGTCACATTGCTGTAGGCTAATGGTCACAATTGCTAGAGAAGTGAAAATAGTTACATTTATGAAACATTGTCTTCTTTACAAGAAAGAATGTTGCAAGACATAGTCACATTTATAAATATAAAGTCAAAATTACATAAAAATAACATTACATTTCCTTTTTATTTTTTTCCTTCTAGATGGAAATTAGTAAATTAAGCTCATGTGGCCTACAAATTGACCTTATGATTGACCTTGCACAACTACAAAAACATGTTGGCATTTTCTCATGATTTTGAGTTTTAAAAATGATTTATATTGTTTACTGTATATATTTAGATAGGAGTTTCCCCTCAATTTTAGTACCCTCACGGGCTTCAAGAACACACACACACACACACACACACATGGACCGGTGTAATTTATGAGCAGGCAGTTGTCTCCAGTCTGCTTCCGAGTTGGGTTCTGGCGTTGGCAGTTGAGTGTATTGGGTGTCCTGTCTTCTGCCCGAATTAAACTCAGCTTTCAGTACGGCAAGTCAGAGAGGCCAACTTATGCTGCCACACGACAGTATTGACATAATTTATGATCATCAAACAGCATTTGAATTTATACCACCACAGGACCACCATGAACCACATGTGACAGAATTGGCTCAATTTTAGACCATTTTACAGATCCAATTAACAATTTTGTCGATTTATATCACTGAATTTATATCATGTTCTAAAGCATTTTTCTACATGTGCATATGTGTTTTTTGGGTGGTGTGACTGTTTGCTGCTCCCCATGTTTGTTGGAGTCTATGTGTCAATAGGTATTTTTAGCTCTGGGCTCTCACTTGCATTGCAATGGCACTCATTCCCAAAATCCCAGCAACCCCCCACTCCACTCACTCTCACTGTGGAGCCAGATAGAGCAGAAACGGCCAGGAGAGAGCGTGCAGGACAGTTGTGTCATCACACAGACAGTCCATGCAGAATTAGACCCTCCCCTGCTCTGTTTCCATGGAGACAGTTTGAAATAGACCTTATGATAGGCTGTTATAAAGGCCGAACTACCTGATCGCTGATCGCCACACCCTGACTACAACCGTTATTACCTGTCCAGGCGCTACAAACCACTCACACTCAGAGCAGACACAGAAAATAACAGTCATTTGGGGAGGTTCAAATTCTGTCTGATGTGGAAGAAAGAGGGAGGGAACAGAGAACCCACAATTAGCAAACACAATGAGATGTCTTAACAAGGGAACTAATTAATTAACTTTGGCCACAGACGTCTGCTTGTTAGCATGGCACAAATAAATGACAAACTTTTTTATTCGCTGATGGAAAAGAATGAGAGGCGGTGGTGGAGAGGGAGAGAAAGTGAAGTGAAACTTGTGTGTGAATCCAGCAACAGTTATAAAAGAGAACCCAAATAACCCACTTCAGGGTCTCATCACTTTCCCTCTTTTCGTGTTGAGAGATTCAGAGTCCGTGAATGGCTCTGCAGAGATGAGGGAATGAAGCGTAGCAGACCAATAGAGGATTCTGTGGTGGGTGGGACCTTAAAGGGACAGTTCACCCAAAACAATGACAATTCTGTTATCATTTATTCACCCTTGTGTTCTTTTAAATCTCTAAGTCGTTATGAAGAATTGACTAGTTGTTTTTAATTTAATTACAATAAATGGACACTAAAAGCATCATAAATGCATCATGCAAGTGGTCCAAATGAATCATTAAGTACATTCCAAGAACTCATATGGTAGCATTTCATTTTTTAGCAGTTTTCTTATGTGCTTTTTGGTAAATCCAATTTGGTGAAATATGGACAAACCTGCAGCCCAATTACATTTTCAACCCAATGGCTGTATTTGTCCATATTTTACCCAAAATTGAGTTAAAACAACCCACCATTTTTAAGAGTGTATACAGTTTGTTTATTTTTATTTCAGTTTTTTTTCAGTAATTTTAGAACCTATTTATTTCAGTTAGTTGCCTATATGCAACATTTCTATTTTTGTTTGAGTTTATATTTATTTTATCAGTTACCAAGAATGATTTTTATGTTTTAGTCTTAGATAACAATATAACAAAGCTGATTCACTGATCATTACTTCTGTGAGCTGTTATCAGATCATTGAATAAGTCAATTGATCTTGTGTACCGGATTAATCGGATTCATGGACCAATATCATTTATTTTTTATTTTTTACTAACTGAATCAAAAATTCATTTGAAAGGATCAGATGAAAAATAATGGTTTGCATGAAAACAGCATGCACATGAACTTTAGGACTACTTTTATTACTATTTTGCATCTTTTTTTAGTTTTTTAGCTCCTGTCCTCATTGATGTAACTTGGACATTCTTCAAATTTTACTTCATTTATCTTCTACAGAAGAAAGAAACTCTGTACATGCTTGGAAAGACATGACAATGAGCAAATAATGACATCATTTTAATTCCTGGTGAATTCTTTCTTTAAATCCTGAGTCTTTTAAGTATATAATGTGAGTGGTCAACCAGAGCAAAAACATCTAACCACATGACACAAAAACACAGACAGACACAAACGCAATTACCGTCTGCTGAAAGAACACCTGCGGTCACACTCGCCCATCTGCTTTAATCTTCCAAAGAGATTTTCCAAAGAAAAGACAAAAACACACAACTAAAAATGTAGAAAAATCAGAAATAAAACAAAACACACATATTTATCAATGCATTAATATTAAGGTGAACAAAAAAAGTCTAAACAGACTCGTAATGCGTGTAAATGTGATACAGTGAATATGTCTTAGAAAGCTATTCAACAAAGAACAGCAGGCTCAAAAAATAATAAGTGAGATTACTGCACAGGAAATGACTAAGGGTCTGGTAATAACCTGTTTGTACTCATTACACTGTAGCAAAGCCTCTTTTCTAGTGATGGTCCACTGCTGTCCTTCCTGAATGAAAAGATGGTTAACGCAGAAGCCAGTCGGCATGATTTGATCACTTCGTGAGTGATATATGTGATGGAGCAGGAGCGATTGTGACCGATGCATTCTTACTTCCCAATACCCAAAAAAGAGATCAGAGAACTGACACCCTCCTGACCCCCACCCAGACACCCGCCCACGGCTGCAACCTGACCCTGTGACCTCTGACACCTTCACCTTTTGGAAAAGCCTCAAGGGAAGGACCTAAAATGGTTGCTATATTCCAACTAATGCGTTAACCAATATGTTTAACACACATAAAGTCATTCCAACGTGATCACCAGCGACATATAACCATCACAACTTGTGTCAAATCTGTTCAGTTTTTCAGTTTTTTCAATCTTTGTGAAGTTCAATAATGGACAGTAACAGTATTTTACTGTTTTTATTAGCATTATATATTAATACATTCAAAAGTGAGTACTTTTGTACTTTCAATTTGAGTCAATATGATTAATATCAGTACTTATCCTATTTGTCATGTTTTGGTTTAGTTATGTTTTCTTGGACTTTTAGTTTGTATTTGCTTGTTCTGCATGTGCTCTGTTCAGTTCCTGTTTCCCTCAGTTTCCTTAGTTACTGATTGTTTCTATGGTTACTGATTATGCTCACTTGTGTCTTGTTTGGTTGCTTGTTTGCTCTGGTGTATACTGTGTTTCTTTCTTGAGTTTCTTGGTTATTGTCTTAGTTTAAGGTCCTGTTTACACGAGAACGCTCGCAGGTGAGAACATAAACATTTTTTATCGGATGTGCCTTTCGCTTACACGGCGACAGCGCTTTTGGGGCGAAAAACGCAAAAAAGTGAAACCACCCACCAGAGTGGAAATCGTAAAAACGCTTCACTGCCGCGTTCCCGTGTAAAGGGTAAGGGAAGGTTGTACGCAGGCGCGTGGGACTTAGTGTTGTTGTGTGGTAGTGCTCCACATTGCCACCTAGCTGCCTGGAGTGCATAATACGTTGAATTTCACACACTTTTGAGTCACCTTATGCATGCGGATTTCCCACCCAAAACGCTCGTCTAAATGCAGAATAAAAGTGATAACGCAACGCGTTTTCTTTTCAGAATCGTTTCCGTGTAAACAAAGCACAATGCTGTTACGTTGCATTTATATTTGCTTTGCTTTCTCTTTATTAAAACTGCTACAAAAGATTCTCTACTCAACTTTACTTTCATAACTGCACCGTGACAATATTTTACCATGGTGTCTGTACTTTAAGTAAAGTTCAGGATCTGTGTACTTTGTCCACTGGTAAAGTTAAAAGAAAAGAACTTTTAAAACATTTGACTTTCATATTATGCCTAATATTTGCAGTAATATGATGTGATTACAACATAACACCAGGAGGAATCTCCCTCTGTCATTGTCTTTCAACAACACACACAGGACAAAGTCAAAAGTCTTAAATTCCTTTGAGCCTCAGTCACCAAATGTGGCTGATCTCATTTCACAAAACACACACACACTCTCTCTCCTCCTGCCTCCCTGAATCATCCCTGTCTTTTTACTCTCTTATGGCACTTTAGAGAAGCTCTCTAAACCTTGGGCCCCTGAGAAAACCAGCCATTTTGAAAGAGGACACCAGATAGGATAGAACAGAGAGTGTCCTGCCATTCTTCAAGTGTGTGTGGAGGTGGGGGAGAATTTATGTCTGTGACATTGGTAACTGAGGTAGCGGAGGGATCCATGGTGTGTGAGGGAGAGAGATGGATAGATTATGTGCTTTAGTAAGGGAATGAGCGGAATGCCAGTTTGTGTCGCTTCCCCACATTCTACAGGCCTGACATTGTGAGAGTGATCAAGCCGCTCTACTCCTCAACAGCTGTGTGCGCGCGCGTGTGCGTTAGTGGGGAGGCATAGATGCGGACTCATGGGTGTACATATGTTCTGAGCTTCCTCAATTAAATCAGCATTTCATTACATAAATCATAGATGGCATTGGTGAAAGTGAACTATTAAAATGCTATGCTTTGTGTATGGAAAATATTACGTTGGTATTCAAAATTCCTCTTTCTCTCTCTCTCTAAGCTGTGACACATTTATACATCTTGGCAGCTGTTTTAAAGAAATTTCTAGCTTTTAATTAATCTATTGTAGTGTTCACTCACACCATAATCACATACCATGCATTTGTACCTTTCTGCAAAGCATCTTGTTTTGTCTGTGCATATCTAGAAAGAAATGCAAATTGTTTGTTGTAAGTTGGTACAACATTACAATATGGATTTTGGATGATGTCTCATAAGTTTGTGCAGCAAAGCCATTTTAGGAGTAGTTCATATTTGAAAAAACTTTTGCTGATAATTTACTTAGTAAAATTTAAGTTACTTAAGTCTGGATAATTAGTCTAACAAATCTTTTTTTTATTATTCTAAAATATTATTTGTTATTCATTTTGAAGTAATTCTGGCACATCCCTATATCAAGCATTTCTAAATGCTCTAGGCCTATAATGTTTCCGTATACTTTCAAATATTATTTTAATTTAATTCATACGTTGTGAAACTTTCTTATGTTTCTACATGCATCACTCATCCTCAGTTTTTAATTTCATTAAAATGTATTAAAACACAATGCATTACTGCGATTCCTCAGGGGGTTAAACTGTATCTATCAGGCACATTTAAGTGCTTTGCTTGTCTTTCATTCAGCTTCACTTTCCACTCAGATTAGATTTACCTCCTTTTCCCTTTCAGCCACACTCTCTCTTCCTCTCCATCCTTCACAGTGAATTCCTCACAGGATCAGGCCTGCTTTTCATGCTTAGCTGAATAATAAAAAAAGTGAGTGAGAGAGCATGCAAGAGACAAGAATGGAAATTTAGCTGTAGAAGAGATCTGTTTAAAAACAGTCATTAACAGAGGTAACGTAGCAGAATCTTCAGGAAGAGAATGAATGAAAGGGAGAGTAGCCAGGGCTAGTTGTGGAAGGAAATGAAACAATGTGCAAAGGTCACTGCAACATTACAGGGGGATCACAGGTTGCCGAGCAACACACAAAGCTATAGGCCTGCGGAGAGAGGAAGTGAAAATCAGAAAGAGAGAAGTGGGAACAAAGTAGACTGAGCAGAAGTGATCAGGTTATATCATAAAGTTAAGTCTGTGAATGATGGATGGATTGAATTGTCCAACACAGTGCAAAAGTTATAGTTCCTGTTTTTTGCTTGTGGCACAGGTAAACTGAGCTCTGTCAAGGACATACTTTATTGCATTGTGGTGAAATGCCCTCCACAGTATTGATTTTCTTTAGAAAACATGTAACGATTAGTTGCATTACTGGAAACATACAATTTAAAAGTGAAATATGAGTTAATGTCTCCCAACTTTATTAACCACAGAGATGCAGTGTCTCCGTCAGCATTTGACATTGTGATGTAATGATGTCATGGAAGTAGACAGAAGTCTTCCAAGTTACATTTCTGAGTGAAATCGATTATTGAAATAAAAAAGTAGGGTAGGACTTGGTTGTTGATTGGATGAAGGCAGATCTGAATGCGAGCTTATGGTTGATTGTAAGAAAGGGGTGTTGTTTAACTTTACACTGACTAAATGATTGGAGAAGTGCGGCATACATCATCTGAGACAAGTCTGTTGTTTCACCAGAAGATTGAGTAATGACATTTTGATAAAAAAAAATATTAATAATAATAAACATTATGTTGTATTCACTGTTCACATCTGAGATCATTACTATACATTTTGAATTTCCTATTTAGCGCTTACTTTAAAGTCACAATGAAGTAGTGACAGACCTTTTCTTCAATAAGAGTGTAGTAGATTTTTGAAAATGGAGAGAAAGGTCTTGGTTCGGTTCCATCAGATCCATTGGTTGTAGATTGGATTTGGAGGCAGATGAAGATAGAAGAAGTCTTGCATTTGTCACCAGAGAGAAACCTTTAATTTTCGAAGGTCCAGTTAAGTCATTTTGATTAAACAGAACAATACGTTAAACAAAAACATGCATGAATTCTTCACATTAAGATCTATCAGAAAATAGATTTTTCATTACTGACAAAGTAAGGGAAAGAAAGAACCATGCTGGGGATTTAGGTCTTTGAGTCTTTAACCATTAAAAGTGTGTGTGTGAGCTAAAGTTAATCATGTCCAAAGTCAAACCAGGTCATGCACAATTTATTCATTCAAAGCGAAGAGAACAAAAAGAACAAGCTGCTTTCCAAACAAAGTTTCTGGAGCTCTTACAATTCTTCTCTTTTTTTCTCTTTAAACACATTCTCTCCTTCAACAAACCTTTGTTACAGTTTCAGACCTGATGTTAAATGATCTCTCTTTCTCTCTCTGTTTTACTCAAATGCACTTCACTTCTCTGTGCAAATTCTTTCCATGCCATAAAAAGCAATAACTTCACACATGCTCATGTTCATACACGATGCCTGCGGTCAATAGGATTTGAGAAACAATATTGACTCACTAGGTAGACTGCCATTTTTCTCTGTCCACTATTTATCTGTGTTATTGAATGACTGCCAACAAGTTTCCAATTCCCATCTCCTTCCCATGAAGGGGCAAGTAGCAACACATAGCTGTGGAAAAACTCTTTTTCGCTCACCCACCCTTGTCTACCTGTCCTATTTACCTACCTTTAATTTTGCTTTTTCGCTAACACCACACCCCTTTCATTCTCCTGTATTTGTGAATGTGCAGAACCTAGAATGTTTGAACTTTTTAAGCTAATGACATTTCTCTTCTTTCTTATTTAACCTCATTGCCTCTGAGTGCAGATTAGTCTGTTAACACACCTAGTCTTTTACTGTCTTGCCTCAGGACATAATGGTATACTGCTTGAGTTCTACTCTGTAATAATGTGATCTTTTAACACTACAAATGTGTACTTTCTATAGGCGCTAACATCAAACTCTGTGGAGAAAAGCCAACATAATGTATAGTTATTAGAAATTTAGCCATTACAAGAGTTATGGTGGACGCCAGAAAGGGTTAACAAGGTAAATCCTGTATTGTTTCCTTACCAACAATATTAAATTTCCTATCCCAAATCTCTCCATTCCTGTACCACTTTTTTTTATGAAGTCTCTCAGAGGTAGGGTACGCGTATCATTTACAGCTACGCTGCCAGGTCACGGGTTCCCAGCTTTACTCGCTTCTGATTGGACAATTGCCTCATGAAATATTTAAAGAAGCACCTGACTGAGTGCTGCCATTGGACGCAGCTAGTGCAGTTATGTAAATGAGCACCTGGTCGTGTTTGCAAGCCCTGAGGGGAAGGGAAAGAGGTCTAAAAGCTAAGCGCTTATGAGCGCGCGGAGAGAGAAGCACTGATTGAGAAATAAATAAGGACGTCCGTGTCACTTGCGCTCGTGGGATTTAACAGAACATTCCTACTTACCAACCTTTTCAAACGTGGGACGTACAACTTGCTTGCTTTCAGAAACTTTTGGCCAACCGCTTTTTTATTGTGTTTATTCATTGGTACGTTTGTGGCTCTAAGCACAAAGTCATACGCCTTTGCCAGACTATATTTACCCACTAATATAAAAACAACCTGCCAAAGTGAACTACACGGATTAAAAAGAAGAATCGGGCGATTTCCTTCATTTGGAGACGGTTTCGCGTTCTGTCAAGACTTCTAGGTGAGTGATCAGAAATAGCCTAACGTTACTCAGATAATTGATTGTAAGTGTAACTTGTTCGTTTATTTATGTTATCCAAGTTGTCAGATGTTACTTTAGTTAATGCACTGTCGATTGTCGGATTGCAATTGTCAGTGTTGTTTCGAACGCTGCGTGGAATCGCATTTGCCTTGATTTCCACTAACTTGCACTCTGCGTGAGTTCTTTTAGACTGCTCAAATGTGTTAAGTCGTCGCGCGAGTAAACTTAACTGTCTCTGTCTCGTGCATGGCGGCCAAGAGTCTCGGAGTGTGTACGTGAAGTGTTTGGATGTCTGCCACTGTACCGGGAATGCGCTCGGTCTGCTGCTGATCGAGTCGTGCTGCTGTTTGTTTGTTTGTGAAGTTGTTATTCACACCCACTCGACGAATTTAAATGGCTCCTGTTTATGATACCTGCTGGAACCCGGGTTTAATGCCAACATTCAAATATAAAATAGCTTGAAAACTACCGTGGGTATTTATGGTGGTATTTACCCACCTGTGGCCCCGGCATTACGCGTCAGTTAGCAGTATTTATGGGCTACTACAGCAATCTTGCTTTTAACTGTAATTGCAGAGCAGTCTAGAAAACACTCAAAACTGACGAGCCACAGTGTTCTTATCAGACCTAGCTAACGGTACTTTGCTGATTGTTTGCTCTTGGTGTTTGAACTAATTTACAGCTTGTATATATGGTCTTTCACATTAACCGGTTTAGTCACAAATTGTTAGTCAGCACGTTTACTACTTGGGTGGCAAAATGCAACAAAATCCTTGACTTTTTGAGATGGATACAATCTTTCAGAGAGACAAATAGAATAAGAAAAAGTTCTGTTGATGTGACTCATAATCAGCCATGTTAAAATGCTTACATGAAAAAAAATAAAACAAAAATATAAAAAAACAGATCAAAATAGAAGAAAATGCTCAACCTGTTATCCGCACCACAGTTGCGATGCAGAATCTCAAGATCAACATACAAGACCAAATTCGAATTTATCTCAAGTAATAAGCAAGTAATAAGTAATAAATCAAAAACATGAACAAGTTATTTTAAGATAAGAAAATAAAAATAGCCTAAAGCTATTAAGAGAAGTTATAGATCTCAGAGAAACAGGTAGATTATTCCAGTCAAAAGAGGCTTTAAACTGAAATGACCTATGTCTGACAAAATTTTATGGAAAAAAGGATATTGTGCTTGTCAAAGTGAGTAAGAAGATCTATATGGAATCAAAATTCTAAATTTCATTTAAATAAAAAGGACAAATAAAATAAGCATTTAAAAATAAACAAAAACCAATGTAATTGTCTTTAGATTGAGGATGTTACCAATTAAGCAATTCATATGACAATGATGAGTACGATATGGACACCTTAACACAAATCTGCATAAGGAATTGTAAACAACATTAAGAGGCTTAAGATAAAAATCATGGGTATTTCATGGCTCCATATAAATACATCTTTGGTTTGACCTTTCAAACTCAAAGGCAGGCCTACGTTCGGGATATCATCAATGTTAACAGTGGGGTTAAATAGGTTAAATAGCAGTGGTTTTTTTTTTAAGCTGTCTTAAACAACCACTTGAGAGTAGCGTGTTTGAAAGGGAATTTGGCATCCAGTTGCAACTGTCAGATCTATCGACTGTCCGTACTTATTGAAAGATCTTCTCACCCCAGCCCATGCAATTCAAGCACAATCAATTCTATAGTTGCCCTACACTGAGTTGCAATGCATTTGCTAAGATGTCCATGTAGATGAACCCCTCCCCCTAAAAAAATCTTACATTTCCATACAAAGTCATACAAAATCACCACCTCGTAAAAGAGTTTTCTTATGAGACCCTTCTGCACCAGAGGTTACTTGGACGGATCAGCATCAGGAAAGCAACTTTATACTGTGCTTTATCTGTTCTAGATTCGTTGTAAACATTAGAAATACACCGCAATTCCTGCCATGCCAATAAAGCACATTTGAATTGTGTTTTGTATTTTCTGAAAAGGCTAAAGAAAATGCAGAGTATGTGCAAAATGCTATGAAGAGATGCTAATGAATGCACCAAGAAGCTGGAAATTTACCCATCCCCTATTCCATCTTCTGTTTCTCCTCTTTTTGTTTAAAGGGGGTTTTAGGACTCGTCAATAAAGGCACAATGAAAAGTGAAATGAATTGTGCTGCGTCACCAAGGGAGGGGACCAAGTGCCAAGAGGGGTACAAAGGAATGTGTGTTCTGTGTGTGTGTGTGTGTGTGTGTGTGTGTGTGTGTGTAGACGGACACACATGCTCCGCAAACATCTCTGAGGAAGTTGAAAGCATTGATCTGAGCAATGAGGGTTTTATTGTGAGTTTTGTTTGTGGAGAAATTACTGAATAAATCTTAGCTAGGGCATCATACTTGGGAACATTTGGGTCTATTTAAATACAGAGAAAGAACTATAAATAATTTCCTTTGGATTTTTTTTCTACATGAACATGAGCGTGTGTGTTTGAGGTCACAATGAAATGTTTTTCATGCTTCGTTTAAACCTTTTTGTCTTCACACTCACATTTCTGTAAACAGCAGGCTAATCTCTGACTAGCGTGTGGTGGGTAAAGATGGAGGGATTGAAGGAGAATTAAAAGAGAGGGAGAGACGCTGGTGGCATACAGAGTGGAAATGTGCTCTCGGTTGGAATTTAACATCAGACGTCTTCTGGTCTTGTTTCATCTATTATATTATCTTTTGACACACCCTATACTTCTCTCTCTCTCTCTCTCTCTCTCTTCAGTTCACATACCTTTGATGCTGTAATTCATCCTCCTGAGTAATGTCTAACTTTATTTCACATTCTGTCCATCTCCTTTCTTCCATCACTGTCTCAATGCTGTCCCATCTTGATGTTGAAGTTACACATCACTGTGTCTATATCTTCAGTCTCTTTTGACAGCTCTTTTAAAGTGCTGTTGGTGTTTGCGTGTACATATACATTTATCAAGGCCATACACGTCAATATATAAACAATTCATATTTGGAAGATCTATAAATCTATTACTTTATCCAGACATGAGTTTAAAAATGCAATTCATAGATGCACTGGCTTGGATATGCATGAATTGCAATTCATTTTGACATTTGTTTTTTGCAGACATAAAGTCAAAAATATCAGGGTTATACAATGTCCTAATCTTAAAGGGTATCTATTATGGAAAATTCACTTTTATATGGTGTTTGAACATAAATGTGTGTTGGCAGTGTGTGAGCAGAACCACCTAGAATGAAAAAAATCCACCCAGTGTTTTTTTTACAATCTCAATAAATCATATGCACTGTCTCAGAACCGAGCTGTTCTAAGATTCAGCGCTTTGTGACGTAGAATTGAGAAAGGGGTTTGATTGACAATGTGGTTGTGTCATAGACCCGCCCTCGGTGATCTGTACACCATCCTCCATTGTTTCAATGACAGCCGGTAATGTCTCTTGGAAACATAAGTGTTCTGTTGTGGGATGGGATGTAATAATGACATGCATAGTAGTTTTCACTTATTTCCGACATCAGAGCCACTGAAAACACAGTGGATGCATTGTATTTTGGAAGTTTAAGTGGCGCCTTTCCTTCGTAAATAAGTTATGTTTGAGCGAATCATTTTCTGACTGACTGTTTTGTGAACGAGGGTCAATTGAATGCAGGTCTTGCTTCATAGTTAATCCTCAAGTGTGGATCGTCGTGTACTGTTTGTGATCCAACGTCACCTCCAGTAAGTGTATTTTATGATTTTTGAGCAAATAGTCATTTCAGTCGATGTCAGCCAATTCAACAACAAATGCGTCTAAAGTTGTTGTCGTCGTATGTCTGTGCATATAATATAAACCTGTTTGTATAGTGTGTAACCACAGGTTAATAAATAAATATATTTTTAAAGATATTGTATTAAAAACTGCATATGTTCTTGTTCTGTAAGTTAGCCATCTTCTCACATTTGCCACAGAAGCACCTGTATGACAAGTAAACATGACGCAACAGGTCCCTCGCATAAATGTAATTTCGCAATTAACTGCATTCACAGTATGTGTATGTAGTTTCAAAAAACTGCGCCAACGTTAGTGTCTGTGTGTGTGTGTGTTGCACATCCATAATTTCAAATGGGACGCGATTACAACTCTATAAGTACATAAATGTATCATATTACCATACGGAGATGTACTGGTCCAGTCTCATTTGTGTTAATTCTGCCGGAGTCTCTTCGTCATCTGGGTCTGATCAGAGACTATTTATATATTCCAATTCAAACATGTATGGCCTGAATAGGGTGAATAGAGCTCCAAAAAAGTGCATCCATCCTTCATAAAAGTAATCCATACGGCTCCAGGGGGGCTAATAAAGGCTTTCTGAAGCTGAACGATGTGTTTTTGCGAGAAAAAATATCCATATTCCGATAACAGTCTAACAAAGTCTAATTTCGGCATGATTATGTAATGATTATGGCATTAAGTCATATAAAAAAACTGACATTTTGAAAAATTTATATTTTGTCATAATTCATAATTTGAACCTCATAATTACTTTTTGGTTTCCCATTTAAAGTCAGAACTTTCATTTAAAAAAAGTAAAGAAGTATATATATTTGGTGAAATGGCTTTCCATATTGTTTGTTATTGTTTGTTATTATTTCTTAGAAAGAATAAACTTGATAAGATGTATGAATGAATAAGTCATGATGTTGGATTTGATGGAGAAATATTCAAGGATTTTCTGCCTGTTTTATTGATACATCATACTCCATATTATGTGCTGTTCATCTATATTATGAATCACACACAACCCCACTGTTGAAGCATGGATCGTTGAAGAATTCAGTGTTCGTAGATCCTGATTGGCCTGTGTGAATCACTTTTACACAAGGGTTTCACTGCCTTTATTAATGACTTGCTTGAAAGTGGTGTAACCACAAAGTGAAACATTACATCCAGATCTGCACACATCAGCAGGCTTTAAACCAACTTGCTGTCTCAGAACCGCATGGAGAGCGACAAACTAAAGTGTTATTCAGACTCACTGATTCATACAGGATCCAACAGAAACTTCCAACATTAAGTGAACACCCTGTTTATGTAGTTTTAAAAGAGCTGGAACAACTCGTTAGCTTGTCCTCTTGATACATCTTGCAGGCGAACCTGAAGAGTAATATGAAAACGTATAAACAGGTTGGAGATATTTGATTTACATAGAGGTTCTGCATAATAAGTAACAAACATACATTTTCTCGCAACTGCTGTCAGGCTCATTTATTTCTCTTGTAATTACTCATGGCTTCAAGCAAATATAGAGTTCAAAGCTTCTGAATAGTTGTTTTTGAAAACAGGAACACTCAACATCAAAGCTGCAGCTTTTTTCTTTCGCCTGAATCTCAATTGCCAAATGAAACACTAGGAAAACCGTGCATCTCTCACTTGTAAAACTATAGTAATCCTCCAGACATCAGGCAGAGACTGCACCTACAGCTTTGACTGATGTTTTTCTGCATTGGTGATATCTGATTCAAATCATCAGTCCAGATACATCTGGTGCAATCTGACGCTAAGCTCCAGAAAAAGGTTTTGTGCGAGCACTCACAGGTTGGTGGTGTTTTCAGCATAAATCAGTGCTGTTCACATTGCTGAGCTTTGCGTTACGCCTTTCCGTTTGACCTGTTCACTCAATTTTTCTTCTTCTCACTTTTGGCTTCTTTTGTAAAAATGCCATCCTTTCCGACACAGTCTCATGAAAATGCGTATCTGTACCACGAATGTCATTTCTCGTGGCATTTATACGGCAAAAATGGTTTTTGCGTGTATATGCTACGCACTAAAAAACCCTGGGGAAGGTTTAGAGGGAGGGGGTGGGGAGTTTGTGCATATTACATGCCAAAAACTGCGGATCATATGCATGCGAAAAAAGCATATACACGCAAAAACTGTTTTTGGTGTATAAATGGCACGAGAAATGACATTTGTGCTATAAATACGAACTTTCAGGAGATCGGGCTCTCCTTTCTTGTCTTTTCCACGTTTTGATTACTCTATATTACTCATGGTCTTATTAACTGTTTACTTAAAAATCTTTACTCACCTTTCATTCTATTTTTTTTCATGTTTCTTCAAGGTCCCAAGTCAACCTGCACTTACTCAACAAAAAAGCAGTATTAGACTTTTTCAATGTGTTTTGGTCATTAATTGACACGACAATTGTGTTTTGTGGGCCTGAAAACACAAGATTTGATATCATATTATATTTTTTTCCAACTCATTCTTTGTTAAATATGGACCTTTTTTGTACAAAACGTATTGATTATTCCATACAACACATTGCGGTAAAAAATTATGCTTAAAAGCCAATAGGCTATATGCACGCATAAGTTCCGCATTTGACGCAAGGATGCTCGTCAGTTTCCGGTTGGGGAGATTTAAAGCGGAGGAAATGGGATTATGGCAGAGTCTTCAAAATGTACTGTCCTCCCATCTTTGAAACGAAACGTTCATGCGTTTAGATGTAATTTTATATAGTTATGTTTATTTAATATCATTTTAAAAAGAAGCATAAACACAACAAGAGGTGTCCGTTTTTGTAACTAACGTTTCTTTAGTATAACAATAGATAAAATTCCTATAAATTCTCGGTATTGCATTGGACTCTACGATCGGCTGAAGTTATCGAGCATCCTTATACCTTCATCGGAAATACCGCCATGCATAGAGCCCATTTACATGAATCCAGTGCTTGCTTGTGAAACTTTGCTGACTTGATTGGCCATTTACTACAGATAAAGTCACAACTCGGCAAACAAATGAAACCACCACAACGGTCGTAATAATAAATTTGGAATGAAAAAAACAGGGAGCATTTCCTCCAAGTACATTGTTTGAGCCAGTTGATTGCCATCCACATGCTATGTCCACATGCATGTGTTCAGTCTATAGGCGCACAGTGTTTATTAACAAAGTGACTTCGCCAACTACTGGCCTGGCATGCGTAATACAGCTGTTTTAGTCATTTCTCAGTGTGGTTTTTTAAGTAGCCTACATGTGCCAAAAATGTATGTTTCATGTCTACTTTAACTAGACTCTGCTAATAGGCACATGTAATCAGTGTGGATGCACTTCTCCACTGATTCCTAAGTGGAATAATTGCCCCTGGCATGAGCTATTGCTGCTAGCATTTCCTTGTCATTATTGACCGGATTAGATGAAAAAGTTTCACCCAAACTTTCATTTACACCTGCATTTGAAAGTCATCTTGACATGCAAAAAGAGGTCAGACTCCGATCATAGAATAGTACATTCTGTCGTTCCAAGGAATATCTGACCTCACAGATTACTTTTCCTGATAATTGGTAGATCAACACAGATGGTTCCGAGAAAACACATTTCTTATTTTATGAGCTCTAAGATGAGGAAACTGAATAGGGCGATGTTCTCTGACTAGTAGTGCATGGGAAAATGGATTTGGCTTTCTGTTTAAATGGTCTGGGAACTGGGAACTGTATTGTGGGAACTGTCAGCTGTGAGTGTTTGATGGGGTGACTAGGTGAATCAAGCAAGTGCTGAAATGTACCTGGCGGGTCAAGGGCATATAATGTCAGCTGGCCTGGGTGAGCTTTTCATGTAGAGGAGGCTTAAACCGAGGCTTTAATAATTTGGCCCACCCCAGATTATTCCCATAAAATATTCTTTTCTTGTAAAGTGACTAACTCTTCCTGTCGTTATTCAACCTGCCTTTGTTCTCGGTCCTGTTCGTTTCACTCTTCCTCTCTCTGTCTCATTTGTCCTTTTCCTGTTCATTTAGTAAGTAATTCTGATTTCCTTTTCCTGTTAGCCGCAAATTCACAAGTTAACAGTCATCTTGGCAGGACTGCCGAAGGAATAGCTCATCCGTGCGACTGAGCCAGCCCGGGGACTGACACACACCTGAGTCATGATTTAGCATAAAAATTATGTGTCCAAGTGTAAACACGGCAAAATATACATATGTGGTTTCAACAACCAGATTGCATTTACACCTAGTAAAGATCCGAACACAATGCGAGCCAGACTACCTCCAGATGTGGTCAGTCAGATCCGATCACAACGCATTTACACCTTGCATTAACATGTGTTTTTTATTATCCGGATAACTTTTACAGATCGCATTTTAATACCAGGTGTAAATGGGGTCTTTGTGTTAAAGAATCATATGCTCTTCGCATCGTTGTCAAGGTCATAGACCTTAAACGGTTTTGAATGCTTTTAGAGAAGAGACTCAATCTCTTTTTTTTAAAGACGACACTTGACAAATTATTGCTGAAGTGAAAAAGGTTTTAAAAATTGAACGTTGCACAATTTTACGTTTATTATTTGAAAAATGCACAAAAATGCTATTTTTAATTTTTATATGAAATATATATGTTCAAAAACACATTTTACTCTGAAACTGCTAGAAGATCAAAGTCATTAATCTAAAGTTGTGTTCCAAATCGGAGCTTGATATCTCAAAAAGTAAGATTTTGTTTGAGCACAGTACCAAAAGTTTCCAGTAATCTCCCATTCATTTCAAATACAGTCATTTCTGACCGTGAGGAACACAAGTGTGACTATGTTTTTCAGGACCATTTAACCTTTTCGGACTCATGTTCATGATTTTTTGGTGTTCACATAGCAAGTGCCAAAACCTTTACCAAGTTTCGTACCAATAAAAATTTTCAGTTGAAAATGACAGAAGAACAACAGAGGTTTAAAGGGAAACATCAAAATAGTGGAGCCGAGTCTCCTCAGCACGAGCATTACTCATCGATTCTTTCTCATGCCAGTGTGAGCGCACACATCGTGTTAAGTCATTCTTCACAGATTTGGACAGAGTGGTTGGAAACTTTTCATCTGCCTCACTCACTGACTCAACAGCCTTACATATACACGAAGTAGTGAAATGTGACCATCTGCGCTGTCATTTATAACTTGTTGGACATTGTTTTACTCTATCAGTGTTGTATAACAACACTATGACGTTGTTATGGTGATGAAATAAGAGTAATGCCATATAATATCCAATACACTTTATTAAAAATTCTAATTGGGATTTATCAGAGTCTAGAGACCAGGCCTAGCAGTTAGTAAGGGATGTTGAATTGTGGTGTTCAGGAGACCCAGGTCTGAATCCAACTTGGCAAATCGCAACATTAAAAAAAACAGTTGGAACAACTGACCTTTCATGAAGTCCCACCCCCCTTGGTACAAGATATTTGGAATGATTTAGGAAAATATATATATATATATATATATATATATATATATATATATATATATATATATATATATATATATATATATATATATATATAATTATTTTTATATTTATTATTATTTTATTTTTTAAGGGAAAAAAAAGTAATGGACCAAAATACCACCTAGCAAAAACATTTTACCATATTTTGGATTATTCCTATGATTTAAGACTATCCAACCACACAACCTCCATAGCAAAATCTTATTTAAGATAAGATAATTTCCACCCTTTCTCCATTTTGACTTAAGTTATGAATCTTATTACCACAGATGTCATTAGTGATTATGATATTGAGATTTGACATGGTGAATCTTAGAAAAACTGTTGAAGAATGTTTTACTACAAAATTGAAAATAATATATATATATAGAGAAAGAAAGAGAGCTTTTCTTTAAGAAATAAACTAATTTAGCTGTGAATTTCTTTTTTTCTTATATATGAACCAGATATTTTTTTGTGTGGTTCACTTGTTTGGTTAAAGTTCACTTGGAACTTTGAAACTGTATTTCACTTTTATTTCAAGCTTGTCCCAGCCCTTGAGGGGTTAAACGGTGCAGATGGAGGTGAAAGTCAGTGATGATGTGACGCGTACTGAAACGCTTCAAGGAGTTTGCCCTAAGGTTGTGTGGGTTAGACTCTAAAACACATTTGTGAGATTCGCTTTATCAGCAGGTCTGATACTGACAGTTCTTGATGTTTTTTTGTGTGTGAACTTGCTTCAGGCCAGCCAGTTAAAACTTTGTCACTAAGGGTTTTGTTAAATGGAGCTGAACTGACGAATTTGCTGTGTGAAACTCCCCAGAGCAGAATCACACCCAGAGTGACCTCAGCTGTGTCAACCTGAGTAATGAGCCTCATTGTTACTGTAAAAGGTATAGGGGGTTCTGATTGACTTTTGATGTATGCAATGAGTCATTTGAGTGTTTAAGATCTTCATCTGTTTAAACTGAACACAGTATATGGGGCGTCGTTCCAGAGCGTTTCCTATAGGCCTCCCACTGGACCAGATCCACTGAGGAGGTTGAGCTCATTCACTCACTCCAGCAGGGAGACGCGAAGCTAATGCTGCTATATCGAAAATATTTATTCTTTGCGGAACATGAAATGAGAGTTAATGGGGAAAGTGAAAGATCAGATCAAACTGAACATATAAACTTGCGCTATACCTTTGAGTTTACAGCTAGACTCATTTCCTGAGTTTTATTCTGATGGTTTTTTTCCTTCGCCTTTACACTCAGGAGTGCTTTTTTGTCACTGCCAAATTAATAACAGGCCATACGTATTCCTTACATGCAACTAAAATTAAACTGTTAGACACATTTCTGAATTAATAAAAATGGGATGATTTAGCCATTTTAAACATTCATATTAGTGACAAACAGCACGTCATTACATCAGTCTCAGCATTATATCAAAGGCAAGTCAGTTCATGTGGTTGTGTTTGAAACTGCCCTGGAATGAGGATTTCAAGCCATGCATGTACAGTACAGCTCTTACTTTCAATGGGGAAATAGATCTGCATAACTTTTTTTCTTTTATCAAATTACTTTTTGATTAAATATCAAATCAGAAATAAAAAATATCAACATTGAATCATACATTTTGCTTCATAAGGTCAAATAATGCCAATAGAGGTAATGTGCATGATCATTTTAGAGTAAAAAAAACAAACAAAACACAATTACTTGATACGAATACGATACAACGATATGAGTGTTCAGACGACACCATTGTCAAAACAATCCCCATCCAATACTAAAATGTTTTTAGATTTATTTATTTTTTTTTAATACTGAAAACCCTGTATTCTGCTGCTAGGCCATTAGATGACGCTGAAACATTATAGACTCGAACATGTAATACGCATGTGCATGATGTCATAGTCTTCAATGATTACCGTTTTCAAAAGTTAGCGTTTTCAGGCATCCAAAACGCTGTTGTAACTGTTGTTTTCCTTTAAAGTTCAATTTAAATGAAGTTTTGAATATCTTCTGATGAGCACATTTATTTTAAAGGGATAGTTCCCCCAAAAATGAAAATTCGGTCAGTATTTACTCACCTCATGTTGTTCCAACCCCGTAAGACCTTCGTTCATCTTCGGAACACAAATTAAGACATTTTTGATGAAATCTGAGAGCTGGATCACTCCTGCATACTAGTTCTCCATACTAGGCTTCTTGAGGGATTAAAATTGCCGGCCTCAAAGTTATTAAAGACATCGTTAAAATAGTCCAAGTGAATATAGCGCAATCTTTACTTTATCAAGCAACGAGAATACTTTTTGTGCGCAAAAACAAACATAAATAACAACTTTATTTCTACTATTCACTTCCTTCTCTATGGGCCTCGAGTCAGGTTACTAGTTTAATAACGTAAGCTTCTGTTATTGTACGTCACACACATCACACACATGACCAGCATCGGCCAATAGTGAGCCTACGTGTGACGCAGCTCTACGATATCACACTACGTTAACTGACCAGAGGCCCACAGAGAAGGAAGTGAATAGTTGAAATAAAGTTGTTATTTTTGTTTGTTTTTGTGCACAAAAGTATTCTCGTCGCTTGATAAACTTAAGATTGAGCCACTGTAGTCACTTGGACTATTTTAACGATGTCTTTAATAACTTTTCAAGACCGGCAAGTTTCAATCCCTCAAGAAGCCTTTGAACTAGTATGCAGGAGTGATCCAGCTCTCAGATTTCATCAAAAATATCTTAATTCGTGTTCCAAAAATGGACGATGGTCTTACAGGGTTGGAACAACATAAGAGTGAGTAAATACTGACAGAATTTTAATTTTTGGGTGAACTATCCCTTTAATATGTTGACTAACATACCGAAGCAGATATTAAAGTAGGCCGACTTGATTATAATTGTAACTGTACAAACGTTATTCAATATTGCGTTTTTGCAAATGTGCTAAATTGCAACGACATTACAAATGTGTTATTAGAAATATATTTAAATACATGACATGCAAATTTCAATAGAAATGACATTTGAAGTATATTTTACTTTACCATAATTCTGGAACATTTTGTCTTTTTAGTTTCATTTTCATTGACTTGAGTTTTCTTTGTTCTAGTTTCCTTGCAGTCTTTGGTTACCATGGACATTCATGCAATCAATACACCTGTCCGTCATTTAGTCTTTATCATTGAATTTTTAAGTTCCTCCCAATTCAGTTCATGGTCTGTTTACTTGGTTATTGTTCGTGTGTTACGCTTATCGTTTGTTCATAACCTTTGGATCTACCTGTGTTTGTTTTATTGAATAGGTTGTTATTTGAACCTTTTGGAATCTTAGTCCTCTTCATCAGACTACTATGTTACAATTTAAAAGACCATAGAATTATGAAATTACATAGATGTACTTACGTGGGTCAGAAAGGCATCCTAAAGTTTATCTAACTGCATTAAATTTAAATGCCCATTTAGATTCCATTTACATTTGGTCTATCATTTATTTACTCAAGATTTTATTTTATTTGATCACAGTTGTGTTTATAAAGTTTGACTTGAATGACGTAATGTTGCAGCTTAATAATAAAGTTACCAGCCAACTGGTGACTAACTTTCTTTTCTTCCCAAGTCAATTATTTATTCTAATATGGCGCTAATTTTGGACTGGAGTCTCTGTATTTCTCTCTCTCTCTCTCTCTCTCAATCTTTTGGATTCGGTTAATTAAAATTGTTGATGGGTTGCTAAGGTTACGCAACAGCGATTGCACTTATTGTCAACAGACGTGAGAGGAATCACAATGCCAACTGTAATAAACTCAAACTTGGGTTACAATAGCGAATTATTTGGCACACAAACTGATCTCTCTCTCCCCTTTCTTTCTGTTTTCCCTGGGTTTGGAAACACTTGCAGTCTGTGTGTGTTGGCCACCGCCTGTCTCAAGCTCAGGACAGCTGCACTGGCTGCTGCGGATACACACACAGAGACACACACACACACAGAGACAGTATGTTGAATATGACATGCACACACTAATGCACAGTCCATTAAGCTGGGTCTATTACATGCACGCCTCGTCTACACCTCTTTCCACACCTCCTTTCAGATTCTCCTACTCTGTTTGTCCTTGTGTCTGCACAGCTGTGCATCAGCTGTCTGTCTCTCACAGACCCCAGAAGCAGCGCTGTCACTCCGCACGGGGACAGCTGCCACCTCACACACACACACTCACCGAGACCCCTCAGTCCATGGATTTGTGGGACGTGCCGCTGTGAAAAACACATATACAAACACAAATCACATTTACTGAGACCATGTTGTGATGGGGATGAAATAACTGTAATGCCAGATGATGCTGGAATAACAGTATGAGTGATGTGTGAAAAAACTGTATAACTACAGTTTGAAAATGTGTAGGCGGTAAGATGTTTACAAATCTTTTTAAAGAAGACTTATGCTCACCAAGGCTGCATTTTTTTGATCAAAAATACAGTGAAAACAGCAATATTGTTACAATTTAAATAACTTTTTTTTCCTATTTTATTATATTTTTAAATGTAATTTATTCCTGTGATGGCAAAGCTGATTTTTCAGCATCATTACTCTAGTCTTCAGTGTCACATGATCCTTCAGAAATCATTCTAATATGCTGATTTCTTATTATTATCAATGTTGAAAACAGTTGTGCTGCTTAAAGGGGTCATGGAATTGGCTTTTTAAATTGTATTATATTGTTGTCAGAGGTCAGCTTATGACGTTCGCTTGGTTTTCGCATTCAAAAACATAAAAATTAATAAGTAATAGGCTATTTTGTACCCTAGTTTTGAGCCTATCTGAAAAACGCTTTGTTTTTATGGGCGTCTCGCACTGAAGACTTGGAAGTAAACGCCCACTGCTGTGAGTGGAGAACAGTTTTGCATATTATAATGAGTTTCAACTCACCCGTCGGTGTTCTGAAAACGTCCAATGTTGTAAAATGGCAACCGGAATGATTTGCCCATACATGTTCGACCCAGAGTCCGTGTGTTGTACAATTCCTGTCAGATCCAATATAGACGGCACAGCACCGTTCTTTACTCTTAATCGCTCTGCAAATCCAGTCTTGTTTACGAAAACAATCCTCAGTGAAATGAAGCGAACAGACCGACGATGTTTTACCTCATCAGCTGGAACGTCATTAAAAATAAAGTTTAATCATGGAACTATTAGAATCCAGAGGAAGCTTATGCAGCGACTGTCTTCCACAACCAGGCACTGCACAATATTTTATATTGCTCGGTAGCTCTGATCCGTTTGTCATCATGAGGTAGGCATCTATGTTATTTAGCTATGCGTGTAATGGTGCAAAGGTGTTGATCTTCTTCTGCGGTGGTGGTGTTTTATCCTCTTTGTCGTCATAGTTCCCCACTTTTGAAAAACGAGTCGTTTGCTGAGGCTGGTGTCAATAAAAGCTTTTATTGGACTAACAAGGACGTTTTCAGTTCTGAAACTTACAGGATATTCTTATAATATGATGACCTCTTAGATGTCAAAAGCTCAAAGGAAAATTTGATTTCTCAGTTCATCACCCCTTTAATATTTTGTGAAATCCTTGATAATTTTTTGATTCTTTGAGTAATAGAAAGTTCAAAAGAACAGCATTTATTTGAAATATAAATCTTTTGCAACATTATAAATGACTTTACTGTCTTTACTTTATAATCACTTTAATGCATCCTTTAATGCAGTATTAACTTCTTTAAAAACCATTAACTTTAGCAACTTGAGTGTTTACATTAGGTTGAGCTGTTGCACTTGCAGGAGACGCAAGTTAAACATTTTTCTATATTTTTTTTGTTGTGGTGGTGGTTTTTAAATGTACTAAAAGAACCGTTACATGCAAACACAAATCCCATACTCACAGAAGGGGTGATGTTAATGGAAAAGATGGCGTGCTGTGTAGTTTCTTTTTCTACATGTGGCTTTTGGAATGACAGTATGTTGTGTTTGGGAGAGTTTCTAAGACTTGATGGACCACCAGGTTAAATGAAGTGATATCAAGTGCTTAAAATCCAACTGACGTCATCAAGTGTAGATCAGTGGAGATTCCCTCATTACACACTATGACATCATAACTGACGGAGATCAAATTTCAGCCCAAATCAAATAATTGTCATGATGGCCCATTTCCACCAAAACAGAACCAATTAGAACAACATCTTAAAAAACATAGCTCAGAATTACGCAACTTTTACAGCCAGTTATTAAATAATAATAATGTTATGTAATCATTTCCTCTCCCTTTCTCTCGTCCTTAGGTATGTCTGTTGAAGATAGCTCAACTCTGGACAGGTAACCGGGTGTCACTGTTGCAATGGCAACACAGATGCTGTCCGTTGTTGCCTCCCCTCCTCATGGTCCTCCTTGTTTCCTGGACAGCAGCACAGGACTTGGATTGGCATTTTGACTCTGGTAAGAACGCTCTTAGTTGTCATAAATCACAGCTAATGTGAGAAACACCCATTCTCAGTTTATTGAACTGTGGTTTTGTGGTCAGACCGTTCTGACACTGAGGATGTGTGGATCCTCACGAAGTCCTAAAGTCAAATTTCCTATAATCAGTCTTTATTCTTGTCTTTATTCTCTTCTAGTCCACAGTCTTCAGGGTTTCTAATGTGTTTTTAATGCCTATGAAATGTGATTAAAAGCCATTCTATTCAAGCCCAGTCCCTGAATTAAGACATATGATCCATGTGTAAGGGCTGCAGTGTTTTTCTCCATGATCAGTTGCTGATACTTAATCATATAATAAGCTAGAACGTCTGCATGTACAGCTTGCCAGAGACTGAGAGAGAGAGAGTGAAGGAGGGGTGAGGCAAGGAGAAATAGTGGGGGAATTCACTTAAATGTAATGAATACTGATAGAGCAGGTTTTAGCATACAATACATTTATGCACCATTATACCATTGTTTTTTTTTACATTTTTTCACACACAGCATCATCCAGACCCCCTGAAAATGAGTGAATTTGCCCCAACACAGCTATTATTTTTAGTGTGAACAATGTGTTTTCACAGGAGAGAGAGAGATGAACGTGGAGGTTTGTCAAAAATTGACTGTATTCGTGTCACCAAGTCTGGCATTCAGTGTCGAAACTATAGAGCATCTGCTTATAATCTTAAATGACTGTAAAGCGCAACTCTCATCTGCTCTGTATTAGCTGGATGTGTGTGATAGACAGACTCATGGGAGAGAGAGAGTTTGGAAGAGAGAAAGCATTTTATTGGCAGCAGGTTGATGATGTAATGAAACAGGCACCTGTCCACTGTATGTGCGTGTGCGTGTGTGTGTGTGTGTGTGAGTGAGGGTCTTGCTGGCTGGGTAGGGTTTGTTTTCCAGCCTCTGCATTCTTATCTCACTGACTCACTTTACAGCAACTGAGTACGTCCCCCCCAAAACCTCACCCATCACCCACCACCCACCGTTTCAACACACACACTGACAGGCACACCCTCTGAACTGACACACAAACTGACATGTGATCCGTGCGGTTGATTTCAACACTGTGCTTGTGCCAGAGTTTTTCTCTACTGTCCTCATTTCATCTCCTAATTTCTTTTTGTCTGCTCCCTGCACTACATCTCTGAGGCATTGCTGAAGCAATTCCAACAATGCAGCAATGCTGTTTTGGTATTTTTGTGAGAATTTGACATTGTGCCGTGTATGGGACTTCATTTGCCTATAGCGTGAGGACAAAATGCCCCAAGGACTTCTGATAAAAAATCTGCTAAAAAAAAGTTAGCATGTTAAAACAAGCTTTGCACACTGGAATTCCTAGTGTTTTATTGGTAAATGCTGGAGAAAGACCCTCTTTATTTTTTTTTTTTATTTATTCAAAAATTAAACTTAAACAAAACTAAAGTTGTCTATTTTTTTCTTATGACATATCACCCATACATGTGACATTGTCATTTATAAACAATGTTAAACAAAATCCTATAGTTATTTTTTTTCCTTCCTAAAAAGGAACTGAATTGTTAACAACGAAATACTACTTTAAATGAATTTCAATATTTTAATCCATTAACTCCCCAAAACATGATTGAACCCATCCTAAGATAGAGTGGAAAATTGCAATTTGATAATATTGCAAGGGTCCTATACTCTGGGACTACATGTCAGAAATAATAATTTGAGAAATTAGGTCCTAAAAATATTTGTATATTTCATTTATGTCTTAGGTTAGCATGTTAGCTTTGTGTACAATATTAACTTTTTGCAAAATCTGTTTTCTTTCAAATTTCTAGTTGGACCCTCAAGCATTTCGTTTTGGAATCACCCGTTTGAAAACCTCTCAGCTCTGACATGATTTATTTGATTGATTGATTGATTTGATTGATTGCCTTTTGTTGATAAGGGTAGGTTTTTGGTGTGAGTTAGTCTGTGATGATCATTATCTTTATAAAACAATAAGAGTAGAAGTGCATGGCATTTCCATCATTAGGTAAAAAAAATATTTTAGTATTAGTAATAGTATTTAGTAAAAGTTTTACTATTATATATGTTTAAATGATACTTAATAATTACTATCACTAAACAGGCAGTATGAATTGGAGATGATAAATTGTGCTGTGTGTGTGTGTGTGTCTCAAGACATGTCTATCTACTCCGGAAAAATCATCGCCAAGAAAATTCATGAACAGTCTCGCGTATGGCAAGAGATGGCTGATAGAATCACCAAGAGTCAGATACAACTAAAATGGTTATTGATTAAATGAATATATTATTATAGAATTTATTCATATTTTGAAATGGCTTTTATTTCTTGATGTTCATTTTAGTTTTAGGAATTTTGTTATGTGGTTTTGACTTTTTGCTTTTGTTTTTAAATGATTTATATTTAAAAATGTAAATCAGTTTTGGTATTTTTATTACTTAGTATTTTAGTATTTACAGATTTTATTTCAGTTACTTGGCAACATTTCTATTTTTTGTAGTCTGATATTTAGATTCGATTTTTTTTCAGCTTTATTTCAATTAACCAAAAAAATTTAGTTAACAATAACAACACTGCTTAGAATAAGTGTCTGTTCATGATGAGTTCATGATGTTCAGGGTGCCTGTCTGAAGTGTTTCTTGTGTATTACACAGCTAAGTGTCGCTATGCTCTGGGATGGAAGACGGCACCATACCCGACTCTGACATCACCGCATCCAGCGCCTGGTCGGACTTGACCGAGGCTAAACACGGCAGGTGAGCACGAGCACATGATCTCATTTCACACATCCTTTACTCCTTGCATACATAATAAAATATTCTCACTCTCATTTTGTGTTTGTGTGATTTGTGGTTGGTTGTTTGTGTTGGTGGGCTCTGTGAGGCTCATGAGAGGACGTGATTAGGTTACATGAGATGTCAGTAATGGAGCGTGTCCTGATATAGAGCATTAGGTAATGACAT
Source organism: Hybognathus amarus (assembly GCA_030378365.1). Lineage (NCBI taxonomy): Eukaryota > Metazoa > Chordata > Actinopteri > Cypriniformes > Leuciscidae > Hybognathus > Hybognathus amarus. Next base: position 402,271 of record JAQIUQ010001280.1, on the reverse strand, counting down.
TACAGCACTGTCTGTCTGGACGAGACTCACATGCTGCTGAATACAGGCCAGAACCACACACACACACACACACACACACACACACACACACACACACACACATACACATATTATATCCCCTTACACTAACCTTACCCCTAAACCTAACCATCACAGAAAACTTTCAGCATTTTACATTTTCAGAAAATATCATAACATTTATTAGCTATTTTCTTCATGGGGATGACATTTTGTGTCCCGATGAACCCAATTACATTTTGTATAATGTAGATACAAAATACATTAAGATCCCCATAATGTAGGGTTTACCTGAACCACACACACACACACACACACACACACACACAACAAACAGCCAAAACCATCCTGAAATCACCATCCCATCCTGAAACGTTTGTGTGCGTGTGTGTGCTTGTTTTTCTATCCCTGTTGGGACTTCAATCTGAATGCACACTGACTCATGGGGACTCTGTGGGTGTCACTTTGGGGACCTAAATTGAGGTCCCCATGAGGAAACAAGCTTATAAACCATACTGAATGAGTTTTGAACATGTAAAATTGCAGAGAGTGACATTTTCTGTTATGGGTAGGTTTAGAGGAAGGGTTAGTGTAAGGGTATAGAATATACAGTTTGTACAGTATAAAAACCATTACGTCTATGGAGAGTCCCCACAAAGATAGAGAACCAGACTGTGTGTGTGTGTCTTTTGGCAACACGCAGATCATGTGGTTGTTATTAAGTCCACATTCTGTTTAAGACAGCAGGGGGATTTTGAACGGAGGGGAGAGGAGCTTACAGGAAAAATGACGCAAGCGAGAGGGGGATATAGCCTTAAACGGGAAAGAGATATAAAGGGGAAAGAGGCTGGAGGTTTAGAGGAATGATGGAGTGCTGAGAGGTGCTGAAGATGGGATTTATGATGGAGATGCAGTGGTTTAGGGGTGTGTGTGATGTTTAAATATTTGGGAGGGTTCTCACACACATGACCTCTGAGAGAAACAGCTGTCTGACCGCATGCTGAAGACCAGAAGATACAGTGAGAAAAAGACAGAATGAAGAGGAGCTGCAACTAAAAAGTATTTTTATAATCGATTAATCTGTTGATTATTCTTTCAGTTATTTGATTTCAGTTTAATTTACAGTTATTCCAGATCTGGTAAAAATGGTACATAAACCATTGGTTTTCAACAGGCTTTAACTGTTTATAACTAAAAAAGTACTACTGGAAGCTGACTGTTGTGCTTGTATATAAAAAACAACCCAACACTCTTCAGTTTTAAAGCAGTAACAGATTAAATGACCAAAGTATATACACTATTACAGAATAAACAAACTCTGTTAACTGGAATAATTGGAATATTCCTTATTAGAACATTTCAGTGAACTAGGCTACATTTTGTTTTTGAAAGGGTCTGTGAGGCTGATGCATGTGTCTTTATAGCTCTGAGGTCATGGTGAAGATTCAAGGGTGAATCAGAAATATCTCAGACTGGTCTCAGTTTCTCCATCTCAACTGTGTCTCAATGAGGTCTCAGTGAGGTGACAATATCCACACTTCACTGGAATATCTTATTTCAGGTGCAGTTCTCTTTGTGTTTGAGTGTTTGTGGTCTCGGCTGTCTGTCATCAGTGTCTCGTCACCTATGTGATAACAGTAGCTGAATGCAGAGGCATTCAGTGTTGTTCTTTCTATTATGAGTGAGTGAAGTTTAGTCTGTACTGATAATGAGCCAGTGGATCGCTCAGGACATTACGCGTGTCTGTGAGTGAAGAAAGTGTGCTAGGAAGTTTATTTATGTTATTGTTTTGATTTGTTTTTGCGGTTCATTTGAGAAAAGGCAAAAAATGAGAGGAAAAAAAAATTCAGCTATTAAAATCTGTAAGAATATTTGCATTGTGTGATGTTATTTTCAAGTATTTGAACATGCCGAATTCTCATACACTGAAAAACATTATAATTATTTAAAGCAAAGAATTTCATTTAAAGATAAGTGATGTAATACAGTGAAAGAATGAGTAAAGAGAATCATCGTCACAATGTCACAATGCCAAGAAGAAATTAATGGTTAGTTTTATCTATGCAAAGTATGTTTGTTTTTTGTGTGTGCTTTCATGAGATTCTATGGAAGCTTGTTTCCGCCACTGAATATAAAAATAAAATAAATAATTGTGTTTTTTTAACTCACAATTCTGACCTGACTTTATTTCTCAGAATTGCGAGTTATAAAGTCAGAATTGCGAGATATAAAGTCAGAATTGCGAGATATAAAGTCAGAATTGCGAGATATAAAGTCAGAATTGCGTGATATAAAGTCAGAATTGCATGATATAAAGTCGCAATTGCATGTTATAAAGTCAAAATTACGAGTATAAATCAGAATTCAAGATAAAGTCAGAATTGCGAGAGATGAAGTCAGAATTGCGAGATATAAAGTCAGAATTGCGAGATATAAAGCGAGAATTGCGAGTTATAAAGTCCGAATTGCGAGATATAAAGTCGAATTGCGAGATATAAAGTCCGAATTTGCGAGATATAAAGTCCAAATTGCAGATATAAAATCAGAATTGCGAGATATAAAGTCAGAATTGCGAGATATAAAGTCGCAATTCTAAAAAAAACAGAAGTGCGACTTTTTATCTCACAATTCTGACTTTTTTTCTCACAATTGCGAGTTTACATCTCACAATTCTGACTTTAAAACACATAATTGCGAGTTTATATGTTGAAATTCGGACATCTTGTCTCAGAATTGTGAGATATAAACTCGCAATTGCGACTTATCAGGCCATTTCTAAGGGGAAAAAAAGACTAACAATTTTCCCCCTCAGAATAGTTTAAATCCGACAATTCTGACTTTATATCACGCAATTCTGACTTTATATCTCGCAATTCTGACTTTATATCTCGCAATTGCGACTTTATGTCACGCAATTCTGACTTTATATCTCGCAATTCTGACTTTATATCTCGCAATTCTGACTATATCACACAATTCTGACTTCATATCTCGCAATTGCGACTTTGTCACGCAATTCTGACTTTATATCTCGCAATTGCGACTTTGCTCACGCAATTCTGACTTTCCGAAGTAAAACTCGCTATTGTGAGAACAAAAAGTCAGAATTGTGAGTTAAAAAGTCGCAATTACCTTTTATATTTTTCATTCTATGGCGGAAACAAGCTTCCATAGATTCACACACTTAAAAGTATGAAATATAATTGTACATTTTTGATTCATGTTACATCTCTAAATGTATCTGTAAAATCTCAACACATATATATTTATACACAGTATAGTAAGAGGGGCAGGAAGTAATTAGGGAAACACAGTAGTAATAAGACATGCCACACATCTGCCTCTGAACCCACTCTCACATGAGCACCAAGGCTCTAATATGTCGAGCTTGTACGTAATATTTGTGTTTGTTTCCTGTCCCAGGTTGAGTACTGGAGAGGGCGACGGGGCGTGGTGTCCGGCTGGTCCGGTGTTTCCCAGCGGCTCAGAGTACCTGCAGGTGGACCTGCGCAAGCTTTATTTCCTGTCTCTGGTGGGCACGCAGGGACGCCACGCAGACGGGCTGGGGAGGGAGTTTGCACGTAGTTACCGTCTGCATTACTCTCGTGATGGACGACAGTGGATGACTTGGAAGGACCGCTGGGGACAGGAGGTTTCTAACCCTTATGTGAACTATCACAACAAAATTCAACAAATGTGGATATTGTGTATGTTACAGTTCTTCTATGTTGTTTTTGTCTCAGGTGGTGACAGGGAATGAGAACACATATGATGTGGTCCTGAAGGACCTGGGTCCGCCCATCATAGCACGGATGGTGCGCTTCTACCCACTGGCGGACCGTGTGATGAGCGTGTGTTTAAGAGTTGAACTCTATGGTTGTGTCTGGAAAGGTTAGTCTCACATGTGACAAGCAATCCATCATCCTGATCACACACTTATCTACATTACTTTCACTGCATGCCATTTTCTGCAGTGGAATGGTGTTTCCCTTTGAGTGATGTGCTTCTTCTCTGTTAGACGGACTGAAGGCGTACACCGCTCCTGTGGGTCATGCGATGAACCTGTCAGGCTCGCCTGTCTACCTTAATGACTCCATCTATGATGGCAGTAAAGAGGCAGGGTAATACACACACAACTTTTTTCTTCAGATTGTTTTTTAAGAACGTAATTACTCCCTGCTTCCATGTCTGCTTGAAAATACTACATGTGTGCTATCGGTAACTAAAATGATGTAGAAACCACCAAATTGCATTTTAAAGGTACTGTAAGTGATTTCTGAGAAACGCTGTTGCAAGTAGATCGGACCGAGCGCCACAACACACTTTTAGCCAATCAGCAGTAGGGGGCGTGTACACTCATACTGGGGAAGGGGAGAGAATGAGCCAGAGGAAGATTTGAAGAATGACTGTAGAAAGAGCTGAGAGACTTAACAAAAGAGAAAAGATCAGAGGAATATCACTGGAAAAAGAAGGGTTATGGTCAAGCAAGAGCTTTAGGACTTGCGTTAATATTAGAAAAGCTTTCCAGCACTAGAGAGAACCAATGCAGAGGTTGCGTTTCTGCTACATACAGAGGTAAAATTGGTTTTGCTATGTTTTACAAAACCAAGATGTGCTGTTGTTGTAATGTTAGTTATAGTAACAGGACAGTTTTGAGTGTCATTGACTACGTTTACATGCAGCCAATTTTCGGGTTATGGTCGGGTTAAGGTCACTATTCGGGTTTCTGAAACATTAGTAATAACCCGTTTACATGCGCGAGCAGAGAGAGTTTCTCCTGTATACATGGAATTGTAATATCACGATGTAAACGGCGACGCGCGATTAGCGTCAAGAGGTACGGACAATATGCGTAATTTCCGATCGGATTATGCGGCAATCGACTCTGTTTGCGCTTAGATGCTGGTAACGTTACTAAGCTCGCTCCAAAAGTATGCTGTGCTGCGTCTCGCCATGTTTACTTCCGGTATACTGCACGCTGATTTTTGTATGCGCCGAGAAGTTTCTCAAAAGACCAAGATTCCTTGCTAATAGAACATGCGCAGAACACAAATCACAAATCACGAATCACACAAATCATGCCGATTCATGTTTATATGACCAAAAATTCAGGTTAGAAAACGGGTATCCCAGGTATAATATCCCGGTTTTTAAAATCCGGGATATAAGCGTTTTCGGGTTTTTGCCGGTGTTTACATGGCCGTTCGCAGACCGGGTTATTGCTAATATCCCGGTTTTGAACGTGTTATTGGCTGCGTGTAAATGTAGTCATTGTTTGTCTGGAGCTTTCTTTCTTCTTTACTTTCTTTTTGTTCATTTGTTCAATATTTTTATCAGCTTTATTTTTCTCAAAGCAAAAATGTAATACTTTTTCAAAAATATTTTAGTTTTGCTTCAGCTATGATAAAAAGACATCATCCACTCTTGCATTGCGTGTTTGTGCATTTTTAGGGTGGAGAACATGAAGGGAGGGGTGTGTTTATTGGGGTTAATGATCTCAAATATCAAGCGTTTCTCAGAAATTGCATATTGCATCTCTAAAATCATTTCATCATCAGTTGTTTCTCTACAAACAACAATCAAGAAGGTTTAAGTAAGGATGGGTATTGTAAAATTTCCCTGGGAATGAATGAACGTCGACGAAATGAACAATGAATGAGAATGAATGACGACTAACGAACGACGAATGAACGAACAACAATGAACGAACGAATGAACGAATGAATGAACGAATGAATGAATTAATGAATTAATGAACGAACGAGCAATGAAAAGTGGCAAAGTGCTTTGACTACACTGGCTGCTTGTATGTTTTTGATTTGCTAAAATGAACCAGCTCAGAGTTGTTTGGAATCGAGACTACACAAGTTTAGAACTCTAGAAGAATGCACATTCTTATATCAATAATGAAACAAGACATTTGATTCAAAATATAGTAAAGAAAACCATGCTCAAAGAACCATTTCTCTGTTCCCAACCCTACTTTCATGCTGTGTGTCAAAAACAATCAATTGAGAACTTGCTGAGTTAACCTTCTCAAGTCTCACCTGCTCCTGTCGTACTTAATTTTCTGTGAGATATGTTAGTCCAGACCCCTTTTTCTTGAATGTATGTATATCTGTCAGGTGGGGTTGATGAATATTGTGTAGAAACATTCCCAGATGTGTTTTAATGGAGCAGAAATGTTTGCAATAGCTAAGCTAACGTTTGACACTAGCCAGATGTGTATGTGCATGGGAAATTCCAACATGTATTGCAAGTACATACGTACATCTGTGTATGTGTGTGCACATGGCTGATGACTTCACATCTGTAATGTCTCTCTCTTCTCCATAGGGTGATGTTTGGAGGATTGGGCCAGTTGTGTGATGGTGTTTTAGGTGGGAACGATTTCATGGAGAGTAAAGAGCTGAGAGTGTGGCCAGGATATGATTATGTGGGCTGGAATCGGGATTCCTTGGACCAGCCCACTGTTGACATTGAGTTTCACTTTGAGAAAACACGGGTCTTTCACACCATGCAGGTTAGTATCTATGCAAACAGCCCAATATATATTTGGTCACACTTAAAGGAGTAGTTCACTTTTAAAAACACTTTTGCTGATAATTTACTCACCCCCATGTCATCCAAGATGTCCATGTCATTCTTTCTTCAGTTGAAAAGAAATTAAGGTTTTTGATGAAAACATTCCAGGATTTTTCTCCATATAATGGACTTCAATGGGAAACAAACGGTTCAAGGTCCAAAAGACAGTTTCAGTGCAAACTGTTCAAAGTCTGTTTCAAATCTTTTACCAGAGTCAACTCATTCATTTTGTTCATTGAATGAACCAAATAACACGAAAAAGATTTGTTCATTTTGATAAACGAGTTCGAATAGGAGAGTCAGAAACGCGCATCACAGAACAGAGCAAGGCGACCATTTGAGCTTATAAAACTTAAACTTTGTTATTTCTTTTTTAAATGAGCGATCATTTCACTCTGATAAGACCCTTATTCATCGTCTGGAATCGTTTAAACAGTTTGCAGTTTGCACTGAAACTGTCTTTTGGACCTTGAACCGTTTGGTTCCCATTGAAGTCCATTATATGGAGAAAAATCCTGGAATGTTTTCATCCAAAACCTTAATTTCTTTTCGACTGAAGAAAGAAAGACATGGACATCTTGGATGACATGGGGTGAGTAAATTATCAGCAAAAGTTTTTTTAAAAGCGAAATACTCCTTTAAAATGTCTTAATGTTACTGCTTTACATACAAAAAATTCACAGCAAATGGCAAAATAATGAGACTAGAAGGAAAATGAAAAGACATTTTCTCATGTCTTTCCAAACCTGTATGACTGACTTTCTTCTGCAAAACACAAAAGAATGGTTTTAATTCGTACAATTAAAGTCAGTGAGGCCTAAAAATATCATTGGACTCACTCACTGACACTCTGACAAAACAAACATTTTTCAAAATATCTTCTTTTGTGTTCTGCAGAAGAAAGAAAGTCATAGAGATTTGGAACAACATGAGGGTAAGTAAATGATCTGCTGTTTATCAACTCAAACTACTCACTATGCTAGGCGACAAAAGCTATCCCAGAATTCATCTCAGTCAGTTAGTAGGGCAGTAATGAAGCTCTGTCTCGTCAATCACCTCAGGAGTCTGTCATTATCCTTCAACCCTTTAATGAACAGTTGATTTGTTTTTATTTGTCTTTTTGCCTGTGGCTTTGCATTTTATGGTTGTGTGTGTGATTCTTTCCAACAACACCACTAATTATTTCTGTTATTTGTTTATTTCATGGATTGTCATTCTGGCCAGAAATGCTGATTTGTTTGTACCACTTCTGACTTCATTCCTTTATCTCTGACAAAGCACAATTCATAAATGCCATCATTATACAATGTTGCCTTGTTTTTCCTGCGGTTTCCCACAGTTTCAAAAACTTCCGCTCATACTCGCTTCCTTTAAATCTCTCAGCAGATTCCCAAAGAGACATGGAATAGACCAGAGGCTCCATTAACACATTTCCCATAAGAACAAGCACTTGTTCGTGTGCCTTTTTGAGATGATTTGTGTCGCCTCCCTTTGCTCGCTCTCCCAGACCTTTGTTTAGAGTATTTCCATCTGTATTCCTGCAGTTTCAGAATACCTCCAGCCACACCGGCAGTTTTCCTCTACAAATCCTCCCCCCTCCCCCATTGGTTCAGGAACTCCAATGCAAAGTTTATCACACACTGAACAAAAAATGGTGTAGGATTTACTTTAAAACAGTTTTCATTCTCTAATCTGCAAGTAAATTTCACAAATAATCGCAAAGAAATAGCAGGAAACGCATTATATCAAACATGAAATTATAGTAGAAAGACTTAAATAGGATTTTCTTGCAAAGCATACTCCAGTAATCTGTTTTATATACAATTTTGAAAAGTACATGTCTATAGTATGTTATTATTTTATGATTCTGTGTATTTTATAGATATGTATTACTTGTGGACAGCACTTTGGTCCATTTTAATGGTTTTGAAAGTGCTTTATAAATAAAAGTTGAGTGCAGTCCATCAAAGGGTGCTTACTTGAGGATATATAAACTGTGTGTGTGTGTGTGTGTGTGTCTGTGATGGATGAGGCGTCACCACGATGGCTTCGGCTACACTTTAACCTTCGCTGTTGTGCTGGTTTGTTTTGAAACATGTGTCATGTGTCAGTGAGCGTTTGCACACATGTGCGCTGTTAGACGTTGACCTAAAAGCACCATTAATGTCTAACCTGTAACATTATATATGTTCTTGCCCTCCACCTTTCATTCACTCCCTGTTTATTTTCTTTTTCTCCTCTTCTCCCATTTGTGGAGTAATAACATCCGTTTACTTCTCCCTGATGCCCTTTATTTCCACTGCTCCTTATTTTTGTTCCCAGCAGACTTGTAGTGTCTTACTGCAGATTGTTGTTTTTGAATTTCTGTGTTTCAGGTGCACAGTAATAACAGACACACTCAAGGCGTGCGGGTGTTCAGCGAGGTGGTGTGTGAGTTTAAGGCCAGTCTTTTGAGCCCGTGGGCGGAGCCTGCGCTCAGCCTTCAAGTGCCACTGTCTGACCTACGCGACCCATCGTCCCGCACCATCTCACTGCCACTCGGAGGACAGCCGGCCCAGATTCTCCGCTGCCGCTTCGCTTTCAGTGACCGCTGGCTCCTCATCAGCGAGATAAGCTTCTACTCCGGTATGAACACACACACCTGACCTCTTCCAACAACATACTCTGGCTCATTAATAGTAATTTATGTTTTACTTTGAAACTTATTACATGACTGTTTATGAAATGGATAAATAAATTTAAATATAGATTATATTTAAACTGAGAAGAAAGAAGACTATTATATAGATTGGCAGTCTTTATAGTAAAGTACACGAATCAGATGCAATTCAGGCAGTGTTTCAAAGTCATGTAAAAACTCTGCTAAAAACATCTTAAACCTAAGGCTCCGTCCACACTACTGCGTTTTCGTTTAAAACGGAGAATTAAAACGAATACGATCTCCGTCCACACCAAAGTTATATCTGCATATTAGAATTGATCTCAGTCCACTTTAAAAAGACTGAAAACGCGGATCACGTGACTATTCACCAACAATGGGCATGCGCTTGCCGATGTAAACAATGGCTGATGAATCAGGGAAGGATACGTCATGCGTGAGCGTGAGCCTCTGCGTCATCGTTTCTAAACTCCTCCGTTTTTGTCCCGTCTACATTAAAACGCCTCCCGGAGATTCAAAACGCAAAACGGAGCTGCAGCGTTTCTAAACTTCTTCTTTTTAGGTCTTAGTTTTTTCCATTTTTAGTCTGGACGGGAGGTGTAAACGTAGCAAAAAGCCTCTGTTTTTAAACGAAAACGCAGTATTGTGTGGACGGGGCCTAAGTCTAAGCAGGTCTAGTTTGTCTCCCAGCCTTGTCAAGCTTGTGCTATGCTGGTTTAGCATGCTAAATTGGGGGTGGGGGTGGTGATGGCGCAGTGGATAAGACGCATGCCTTTGGTGTGAAACATCCTGGTTCGAATCCCAGTTAACCCCTAGTTGCTCCAGAGGCGTGCAACCTCTGACATGTACAGTAACTGTAAGTCGCTTTGGATAAAAGTAGACTTGTAGTCAGACCGCCTAAACCGAGACCAAGACACTACCAAGACCAGAGGGTATCGAGACCAAGACCAGAGACCAAAAAATAGACTAGTGTTGTTGAAGCAAAGCAATAACTTGTAAGGTTTTGTTTTGCATTGACTGTCTATCTCTGCCGATTTCGAAGTCTCCAAATGAATCCATTCTGCAACTTTTAAATACATAAATATTTTTAAAAAACGAAATTATAAGCTTAAGTGCAGGATCCGACAGTTGGTTGTTTTGTTGCTATGGTTACAAACACACACACACAAACCGTTGGCTGTGCGCTCTAAGTCATCTGTCAGTTGTGCAGTTACCCAAAATCTCCTGAATGAAGTTATAACCTATCATGTCACTGATAGTGTTTTTACTAAATATGAATACATCAATCATTATACATGATATGTGTTTTTTAAATCAAGTGATCAAAGTGCTCATTGCTGCTGCGATCAGTGTTTTCTCATGTGGCTCGCGCACACCGTGTCTTCACTCGGACGCGCGACTCGAATGCGTTGCGGATATTGTCGCGGCTTTTGTAGTATTGTATTGCATTGCTAAATCCCCCGACCACTATGTCGGTCTGAGACAGCGAGACATAGACAAGACTGAGAGGTCCGGGGACCAAGACAAGACCAAAGACCCTCAAGACCGTGACAACACCGAGACCACGTAAAAGTGTTAATGAATTTTAGCTCACTTGCTAGATACCAAAGTAATGAAGCTCTAAAAACTTAGTGACATTTCGGAGTGTGCCCTTGAGTTCTGATTGGTTGGTCAGTAGCATCCAGAATATAAGAAGAAAATAAGCATTACAGTAAGCCTCAACAACCACTGAGAGGAAGTTTGTTTTTGTTTTTTTGTTTTTTGGAAAGAAGGTGAGACTTTGTGCTGACACTTGTTGGGTTTGTAGATAAGAAAGAGAGTCTAGGAATACTCGTGCTTCATCAGAGATAAAGCTTATCTAATTCTTTCTCCATTAACATTTCTCTCTTGTCTCCAGTGCCGTTTGAAGATGGATCTGCCCTTCCTGCTCTCTCCTTCCTCCAGCACTCGTCCTGTCAATGCCACTTCTCCTCACACCCCCAGCTATGCAAACGGAACCAGCAGCCCCAGCGGTGAGTCGGACGCATGTCAGCCTCACCGCATCATGAGTGTGTATGCAACGCACTGCCGTGTGACGTTTGCATTAGTGCTAATAGTTAGGAGGATTGGAACAGAAAAGTTTCATGTTTTCAGTTCCTTAAGGATTCTCCTAACAATACTTTTATTATTTTTAAGGATGTACCCCACCCCAATAATTTGTCCAAAATATATAAATTAATGAATTAATGTAAAAGTACAATACAAAAGCAAGAAAAGGCCTAATTTCACCCCATCTTCGCAGTTCGACCTCACTCATCTTTCAGCACTCCCATGTATCTCTGCCCCTCAATCACCCACCCCACCTCTCTAGTTCTCCCTCTTCTGACCTGTCCATCCTCGTTTTTCCAGACCTCTTCATGAACATTACTCTCCCTGCTGCCCAGCAGCATGCCAACAGGTGAGAGGAGAAGAGAGAAGGGCGAGGGGAAGAAAAAGTATCGTCTCCATGCTTATTACACCGCAGATTTTTACAGCATGTTTTTGAGCACATAAGCCTTTTGTTATGTTTCCCTCTAAATTCCTTTACATTTAAAAACTCTTTCCTCTCATACTATAAAATGCCTTGAGAATGTGGTTGGGGGTTTTGTGTGTGCATGACTATTAAAGCATAAAGAGAATGTTTTTATGCATGATTTAGTTGACAATGCAATAGTGTTTTACATAGCCAAGTTTATACAAGATCTATTGTGAAATTCATCTAGCTGGCCTTGTTTTTGTCTCTCTTTTAATTAACTTCAGGACCCTCAGTTGTAGAAATGTACCCAGTCTCACAGCTCCTTTACTCCCGTCAAACCTTATTACTGCCCCCCAAAACAACAGCTGCCTTACTAAATTTACACACACACAGGCACACGCGCCCACACACACACACACACACACACACACACACACACACACAGAGTATGTAAGAAAGCAAGTCAAATCACAGAAAGTGTGTTGATTTCCTTGAAGGCGTTTACAGCACTGAGATTAAAAGGTGACTGTAGTGGACAGATAAGCTTTGGTTTTACACTCTGTGGGCTATAAATGCCTTGTTTATGGGTTTTGTAATCATTTCAATGTCAGATTAACAAACACACGTATTCATAAATCTGTCGTGTTTCTTTTATTAACAGAGTTCTCTGCCATCACTCTGAGGGCAGGGTTACCTGTGGCCAAAGATGACAGCAGCAACACGGCCATCCTGATTGGCTGCCTGGTTGGAATTATTCTGCTCCTATTGGCTGTTATAGCTGTCATTCTATGGAGGCAGTATTGGAAGAAGCTACTTGGCAAGGTGTTTTTTCATTACTGTGTTCTACAGTGTATTTTTTTTCTCATGTTGAAGTGTTTCCTTTAATATATTGTTCCAGTCCTTTTATCTGATTGATTGAACAGCATTCCAGGAGCTCTGATATGTAATTGAATGGCACTGGGACTTTTTATTGTTTCCATTACTCCACTTGTCTGTGTTTGCCCATGGCGACAAGTGACTGTATTTTTGAGTGAGTCATTAAATAATTTATTCGACTGATTGATTCAAAAGCACCTGTAGCATCGGGGTTAGAAATAAAGCGGAGAGCGAATCCAAACGCAAGCACTTTAATTAAATGACAAGGTAATCCAGGGTAAAACAAAGAAACTCAGAAAAAGCTACAGGCAACAACGACCGACAACCAACAACTGAAGCACAGAGGTATAAATACACAGACAAACGAGCTAAACAAGATAACAAGGGGGCAGGGCTGATTAGAAACACCTGGAGAGACTCATCAATAAGAAAAACTACAAAGGACTACAAAACATGGCACGGAACAAGTCTAGTATATCCGAATTCACAGCAATTATGAAACAATAAGCAAAAAGTACCCAGATGACTGTGCATCCGACACTTTATTATCCCACAAGGCCATAAATAGTATTTGATAATGGCAGTGAAGGGATGAGACTGAGAGGTTGCATGATAAGGACAACATGACTGATGTAAGAACGTATGGATAATGTTCAAACTACACATGTTTATACTAGAACAAACTTTTTTAAAGGTTATGTCAGAAATATGTCAGAAAATATGTGATTTTGAATGCAGTCATTGAATCATTCACTCAGTTTATTCATTCAAAAACACAGAGGCTGCATTCGAAATTACATACTCTCTTGAGCTGGTACTTATTTCGAATGATTACTCCACAAATGCTAAAAAAGTGTGTTCTATATAATATGAATATGTTTAGTATGAATGTAATCTGGACGTACTTCATTCACCATGTTGTGATTATCATGTAAACCTACCAGCGTCAGTTACAGTACGTCGCACTCCCTTCACTGCAAATGTGCCGAGTTCACTGTGGCTTCATGAGATAGTAAAGTGTCCATCAGATTCACACTTCTGTATTTTTTGCCTGTTGTTTTATTAGTAATGTGAATTTGGACATACTTGTCACATACTGTTTTTCGCCTTCTGTAGCTATAGTAGGGAACTATTCCATTTTGGATGCAGCCTGATTAATTTATAAAGCAATCAAGTAACTCTTTATGAATTAAGTCAGTGAATATATAAGTCAACAAATTTGTTTTCAAAAGCACTCATTCATTTAGGAATAGGGCTGTGCAAAGATTAATCACGATTAATCGCATCCAAAATAAAAGTTTGTGTTTACATAATACATATGGGTGCACTGTGAAAAATTATTGTGTATATGAAGAGTTCAGATGCAAAAGCCTCTAAATGCCATTTGAAATTTTCTTCTAAAATGACCATTTTTATCAATCTTGTATATTTAAGTTCAGTAATTTCACTTCAATGACAATTAATAGGTAATCTGCATTGCCATTTAAGTGAAATTACTGAACTTAAATATACAAGCTTGATAAAAATGATCATTTTAGAAGAAAATTTCAAATGGCATTAGAGGCTTTTGCATCTGAACTCTTCATATATAAATACATATGCATGCATGTATATATTTAAGGAAATGTGTTATTCATATATAACATATTTATATATAATATAAATTTTATATAAATCTATATACAGTACATACATGAAAATCTTTCTTAAATATATACAAGCATGTGTGTGTATTTATATATATATTATAAAATAACTATACACAGTGCACCCACATATATTATGTAAACACAAAATTTTATTTTGGATGCGTAATGCATTAATCGTTTGACAGCCCTATTCAGGAACACCACTACTGTGTGTTACTCTGTGTGCTTTGGCTTTGTTTGGACCTATTTTCATTGGTGGAGAAAAAATAGACAAAGTAACTGGCAATTTTGGGTATAAAATATAAATTACACAGCATAAAAGTTTTTTGTGTTGTGTACTGTAGTAGAAAAGCAAAGTATTTCGTGTAGGTTATCTTTCTCAACAGAAAATGTATTTATCTGTTAAAACATTTAGGAGCATAAAGACGACTAACAGACATGGATGAAATGCTGATTTCATGGCTTTTTAATGTTGTCTTTATGTATCCAGGCCCAAGGTAGCCTCTCTGACGACAAGCTGCGGGTTTCATCTTTCAGTTCCATCGGACAACGTGGTGATCAACAACACTAACACGCACACATACTCCAGCCGCTACCAGCGCATACACACCTTCCCCGCAACAGGGACCGTGAGGGTGAATACCAGGAGCCCAGCACTGTACTGCGGCCCCGAGAGCAGCAGGACAGCACAGGTGGCAGGCATCCCAAAACACTGAAGCATTCACATACTTCTGTCAGTAAGTCCACAGGAACCAGGGTTACTACAGAGAATGATCAGCCAAAACGACATCAGAAAAAGTACTTTAGCACAATCCACAACCCAGACACAAAGAGCCACTGTCTTATCTGACAGAGAGAGGAGGGACATTATATTCCACTCAAACTGCACTTGTACTCAAATGTTTTTTTTTCCTCCTTGCTTTCATGACGAATACTTTCATTCATATATTAATTAACATAAATGAATGCCTCAAGACAGACTGAAAAGATAATTAACAGCCTGCGTCATTATGGATGATAACACTGCTTGCTGTGTTTGTGCATCTCACATGTAACTGGTTTGCTCTGTCACCCCTTAACGACCCTGTTGTTTTGTTTTGTTGTGTCGTCTCGTGTTGTGATGCGTTTGTGTTGTGGTTTGGTTGTGTCGTTTTTGTCATGTGGTGACTGCTCTCACACTGTCGTACCCTTCGTGGACTTGCGTGTCCGTGGGATTTGTGTGTCCTCCTAGCACTGCTGTTAAACAACCCAGCATATCATCTCCTCCTGTCTGACCTGACACATGGCCCCAACAGGCTGACAAACTGCCACAGCCAGCAAGAAAAACCCCAAAACCTGTCTCAGGGGTAAGAGAGAGGGGATTCATATAGCCCTAAGAAAGGGGCAAGGGGTGGTATCCTCCCCAGGGAGCAGTTAAAGTCCCCTGAACTCTTAAAGGTATAACATTTAGAGTGATATAATGGCCTCAGAACAGCACAGAGAGTGTTAAACATTCATTAAATTTCATTTCTGTGACTTTTATGTCTCAGTGGGTGATTTTTATTAAAAACGAAGGCCTGGTTTCACAGACAGGTTATTGATTAATATTAAACTTGCCTTAGGAAAAAAACATTACTGATGTGCATTTTTAGACAAAACAATGGCACTGACATATTTTACGATATCTCAGAGCAAGTTGCTTTCAGTTAAAACAGCTCAAACATGCATTTTTGTCTGGGACTAGGCTTAAAGGCACACTATGTAATTTTTTACCACTAGGGGTCGTTTGTTCAAAACAAAGGCGTAGCTTGACGCATATGTGGGTAACACAGCACTGTTTTATAAATTTAAGATATATTGGAGTGTGTTGAAAGTTGTTATAATGCTACTATGTGCGTTCTCAAAAATAAATTTGTTTTCCTTAATTTTAATTAAACCTAACTTTATTCTCATCAGAATTATAAATAATTGATTTCCGTGTAAAATAATACTACCAACACATTTAAATGTCTTTTTAATCAATGTGTAACTTAAAATAAACAGATTAGTGCTCTGTTTTGAGGACAAGAAATGAAAACCAATGCGATATAATGATTGTCCAAAAGATGGAACACACAGACTGTTTTAAAAAGGGGTTGGATAATTATGTTTTGCTTTTAAAACAGTGTGTGTATTAACTGTGTTTGTATTAACACACACTGTATTAACAAAATGACGGAGATGTTCCACTGTTTGATCGCTCCCTCGTCTCTCTCTCTCTCTCTCTCTCTCTCTCTCTCTCTCTCTCTTTCTTACACACACACACACACACACACACACACACACACACACACACACACACACACACACACACACACACACACACACACACACACACACACACACACACACACACACACACACACACACAGACACACAAAGTTGAATCGCCCCGTGCCTACTCTCTCTCGTATACGCGCACACACTCCAGCATTGCAATCTTGACATCGTGGCCTGTTCATTATGCTGTGTTCACATAAAGCGCAGAATAAGGTGAATTATCCAATAACGTTCGCAGTTCTAGCCTGCAGGGCATGCAGATGAAGGGCACTCATTTTCTGCTTATCAATCGCGGTTACTGAAGAGGAATCCAGCAGCACGAGACAAAGATCTCGCCAACCAAACTGACACTGTTACATGATTGCCTGTTAGCGTGTCACTTCCTGACGTTGCTAGGTTACCAGAGAGTGAGTGCCTTTGTTAATGCAACCAAACTTGCTTCCGCAACCTGTGGTTATTCCGACCAAAAAAAAAACGTTTTATCAAACATTTTTTATTGATATACGCCTATGCAAAAATCTTACATAGTGTGCCTTTAAGCCTTGTCTGTGAAACCAGGGGTAAAAGATTTAAACTTCTCTTTTTTTAAGGAAGGTCAAATTTATAACGGTTTTGGAAACTTAAAGTGCCCATGCCTGAAGAAAGGATATTGTTTTGTCAGAGATGAGGTACTGTAGGGTGTGTTACACCGTGTCCTAATTACACGCAACGCAATTAAATTCCAGCGACAACAAGTGTATCTGTCCACACTAGACGTGACTGTGAGATGCCACACGTCAATCAAAAATCACAGCCATTCAGAACAGCGTGTCAGCGAAGTTCTCTCTGTGAAAGCGCACTGCTGGCCCAGTATCGCATTTGTAAATGAAAAGATAAAAAAATCAAAACATTAACAAAATATACTCATTGACTAATTTTGTAATGAAGTACAGTTGTATGTTTGCATAGAATTCATTTTGAACGCTATATTATATTCTGTCAAAATCTGAGGTAAATTATCCGTTATCGCTTGTGGCACAGCGACCTATTTTTAACTAAAAATAAATAATGTGTACACATAGCCAGTGTAATATCTAAATTAGAAACTTCACGTGTTCGCGGTCATGTCTGGTTAGGACAAAAACTCTGATTAACATGGAAAAGATACCTTTTGTCACGTGTCGGACGTCGCGACGCATGTAGTTAGGACATCGGTGTTAGTGTTTTTAGTGTCCAATGTCTAAAAGCCCTACATATCACAGTATGCATGTAATGTCTCATCTCCAGTATTTGTGAGTGTTTAAGTGCATGTGTGCTTTTCATAATTACTTATTATAATGTAAAATGGCTAAATTTAAAAATTAAATTTAAAAGTAAAAGTTTTTTTTTACCTTTTCTCTCTAGCATGTGCTATTGACATGGTTGATAAAGGTCTACTGATGCAGGAGGGACTGCCTCCTTACCTGGAGCTCCGCCCCCTGGTTTATAGGGGCTCATTATGGAGAAGCATCAGGAGGCGGGGGGAGTGTTCCTCATTATGCAGAGCTGAGACATCATCAGTCTGCAAGGCGTTAGTGGTAACAGTACATATGCAGTTCCCGCCCTCTCAGCCACGCCCACGTGATTGCCCGCCATTGCCTGAGTTGCCACGGGAACGACTTGTATTCAAAGAAAAGCTGGAGAAGGACAATTTGGAGAGGTAACAACTTTGGATTGCAAGAACATTACAAATCCCCACCACTCCTCTCTTAGCTTTATGGGATCTCTATTCATACAACTTTTTGTGCGCCTAAAGCAGACTTTTAATAACATTGTTCCCTTTATACCAGTCTATTTGTTTGTCTGCTTCCTTAGGTTCATTTGTGTGAGATTGAAAACCCCCAGGACCTTGCAAACCTTGAGGTCCCGTTTAATGTTCAGGAAAGGACGCCCTCTTCTGGTGGCTGTGAAGAGATTTACGTCCAGATGCTTCAAGGAATGCCAGGTGACTGTACACATTATCTAGAAGCTAAACTTTAAAGATGTAGATACATTTTAAAAAACATTTAATATTCCTAGTAATTCTCAGATATAATAGATTTGAGGTTGTTGTATAAGATTAAAGTTTTGTGCCAAATAATCAGATTTGGTTGGAATAGTTCTTTAGCTGTTAAACAACAACTGCAATTGTAATGAACTCAAACAGTTTCATGTCTCTCAATTCTCGCAAAATGTTTCCCTTCTCTTATTACTCTCATTCTTTTCATGCTCTTCTTTCAACAGGAATGCCTCTCTGAAGGAGGTGAAGATCTTATCTCGCCTGAAGGACCCGAACATAATCCGCCTGCTGGGTGTGTGTGTAAGCAGCGACCCGTTTGTGTATGGTACAGAGTGGCATGGAGAGCGGAGACCTCAATCAGTACCTCTCCCATAGAGTGTTGCTGCGACAAGACTCGGACCTTCACATAATACACCAACCATCAGGCACACACACTCACACAGAACAGCATGAGACGGGAACATCAAGTAATGATGCATCTAATACCAACCAAAGGTAAATCTAAATCTTTGTCTGTTCTCAGCTTACCCAGGCTTGGTCTAGTTCCCATGGCAGTTTATCCGCATCAGGAATGAAGTTCTTGTCGTCTCTGAACTTTGTGCACCGAGACCTGGCCAAGCATCGAAACTGCTCTGGTGGGTGGAGAGAGGGGCGAGGGAGGAGGAGGAGCGTGGCGGAGAGCGTCCGAGTGAGATCGCTGTAACTTGGCATGAGCAGGAACCTCATGCTGGCGATTACTTACCGGATACAGGGACTGAGCTGCGCTGCCTATTCGCTGGATGGCATGGGGCAAGTGCATCCCCATTGGTAAGAACACACACATCTGTAACTTGGTTACGATAAATAAATGAAAATACTATTGATTAGTTTGATTTTTGCATTGCCATAATAAAGATATATGTATATTTGTTAAGTGTATATTTACACATTCATATTTATTATTAGACTTCCCCGTGCATGTGTAGGGGCTGTCAACACGATTTAGTGGCATCCAAAAACAAAAAAAGCTTTGTGTTTTACATAATATATGTGCGGTGCACTATGTGTATAATTATTTTTATATATATAAATACAAAACACATGCTTGTATATATTTAAGTAAATATTTTCATGTATATATGTGTATATAGATTTATATATAATTTATATTATATATAAAAATAAATATTTTATATATAAATAATATTTTTTTTTAAATATACATCCATGTTTGTGTATTTGTGTGTGTGTGTGTGTGTGTGTGTGTGTGTGTGTGTGTGTGTGTGTGTGTGTGTGTGTGTGTGTGTGTGTGTGTGTGTGTGTGTGTGTATATATATACAAATAATGATATATGCACAGTGCTACCCACACACTCATGTAAACACAGACTTTTCAAACGATACCGGGTTACAACTTATAACTGGCCCTGCATATATATATATATATATATAGATAGATAGATACAGTGTGTGTGTGTATATATATATATATATATATATATATATATATATATATATATATATATATATATATATATATATGTAGTGTGTATATGTATTACATTTATCTTATATGTACAAATGAGCTCACATGCTTACTGTCACAAATCTTAAAACTCATTTTATCATATTTTATTTTTTGGACCCTCTATATTATAATAGTCACTGAGTACGCCGTTCATTTGTAACTATCCAACTGAGAACTCTCAGAAGGGTGCCATTACAAATTTATAAGGGAGGACTTCATTGACTAAAATTAATTTTAACCAGACTCAGAAACACTCAAACCAAGTTCAAACACCAAGGTAAATGCAACCATATTTTTATCAGATAAGTCACACCACATCATACAAGTGAATCAACAAGTGAAGGTATACAAGACTGTTTTCTGGTTTGGTCCCAGGTAAGAGCAAAAAGTCCAGGAGTTCAATTCAAACTCTACGTTTCCTTAAATCCATGTTGCATGCTCTGGGTACGTTGCAATAATGAGGTCCTTGCAGCACTCGAACATCTCAGATCTCCATTGATCTATGCATGCATTACACAATACTGGTGCCCTTCATCTCAGTATTTTTTTTATTTTTATGAAGTGCGCACATCTGTGTGTGTGTAGGGGAAGCTACACCACTGCTAGTGGACGTGTGGGCATTTGGTGTGACACTGTGGGAGATGTTGAGTGTGTGTCAAGAGCAACCATACAGTCACACGACCGAATGAAACAGGCTCATTTAGACGGCAGGGGAGTTTTTCAGAGACCAGGGCAGACAGGTATGGGAATACTTCTCTTACACTCATTAACCCTTATGAAAAAAAAATAAGACGTAGCCAAATTCTCTCTCTCTTCAGGACTGATACTGGTCTCGCCCCCGCTGTTTGCCCACAGGGTTCTGTATGAGCTGATGCTTAGCTGCTGGAACAGAGACTGTAAGCTACGGCCTTCCTTTGCGTACATTCACTCCTTCCTCACAGAGAGACGCAATGAAATCATGGTTCAGAGAGTGACGGAGATGAAGAGAGGAAGAATGTAAGAAAGTGTGTGTGGACCACAGACACGTGGTGTGTTCTTAAACAGACACGGCTAAGCACTCTTATGTAAATTAGTGTCTTTTTTTGATGGGATGGGGCGAACAAAAGCCGCAGGTTCGGTGCCCCTTAATGACCCGCTCTCATCCCTTATCCTGAACTTTTCAAGCAACGTTTTATCCCCAACTCATTTTTTAGGCTCACTGTTCCCTCACTATTCATATTTCATAGTATTTGGTTTCACTGAGCTCACATTTCTCAAAATGCAGCACATAATTGGCATTCCTCTGTCTTTTATCTGAACCTGAGAATGAGACCTCTGTGTAAATGGTTCCAATCAGTTTCAGTTCTGATGACTAAGCTTCTGAGAATGGGCTAACAGGATACAGGAATAAACTGAAATTGATTTGGGGATAAAATGCTGCTTGACCTACTCAAACCTTAAATCCTGGTCCTGTTACATGTATCAAAGCTGTCCTTTTCATTCCCTGAACGCTGAATAGATCTCAAAACATAATCGGTAGGAACTGGTGGAGGGTTTTTATAGGTAGAGCGACAGGGCAGCACAAAAGCACACGGCTCTACAAACTGTCTCATTAGTAGTAGTTTTCTTCAGGCAGCAGTTGACAAATTATCGATTTTATGCATATTGAAACGAATTATAGAAGAAATACAGAATAGTTTTTTCTACTTGCATATTAAGCAATAATAGTGAATTGCATTTTAACAATCTAACTTTGCTTACCATTTGTGGTTGTGTAGAAAATCTGAGGATGTATCAGCCAGTTTGTCATTTCTGTCTTTTTGTGGTGGAGGGTAATTCATCATCACTAAACATTAACACCAAAATGGGACGTTTTGTTTTCAATAATAGTAAATGAGGTTTTGTTGAATCATTGTAACAGTGGAATCCCAATAAGGGCAAATTCACGAGTCATTGGACCTCTTGAGAGTTCGATGAACATCAAAAGCGATTGTTGAAGAGCTTCCAGTGTTTTCAAATATGACACAATGTACTATAATTATGTACAACAAAATAGCTGATGATAAAACAGGCTTAATGACACGATATTGTCAAATTGTGGTGAATTAGAGGATGGATATTTGTGACTTCCACCCTCCTGTCTGTCCTCATATAAATGGTCCTTTTAGACTCATTCACACCAAGGACAATATATATAGTTTTTAATAATCATTCTAATGCTATGAAAATAGGAAGTCCACACCAGTGATCTAACTATTAAAAAAATATTGACAGCCAATCAGAATCCACAATTTCAGAGGGACAGCAGATTAGTAAAAATCATTCACTTTTGTATAGGAGCTTAATTTTTGTACAGATACCTCTCTAAGGGCCACTATTTTGGAAAAAGGCGTTGGCCAATCAAAAATTCAATATGGCGGCCAATTTTCAAGATGGCCGCCATTGCTATTAAATGCTTATTATATCAATTATTCAAACAGTGATCCAAGCAAAAGGCGTTGGCCAATCAAAAATTCAATATGGCAGCCAATTTTAAGATGGCCGCCCATTGCTATTACATGCTTATTTGTATCAATTATTCAAACAGTGATCTGAGCATAATATTTGATACAAAAACTCTTAAAGAACATGTTATTGGAAAAAGATGCTTGTCCCTCAAAAATTCAAGATGGTCCGCCATTTTAAAGATGGCCACACGTTCCTGTTGAATATTAATTATTTCAATTGTTCAAATGGCAAGCTTAACATTAGGGAGACATAGGCTGCATCCGAATCACCGTACTATGTGAGTAGGTACTACATTTAAAAAAGAACGTACTCTCTAGACCGTAAAAAAGTACGTTTTATATAGTATGAATACGTGTAGTATGAATGAGTTTGGACGTACTGCATGTGCCATGTTGTTATTGTCACGTGGCATACCCTGTCATAACAGCGCGAGCCATCTCATTCAACTGCGAAACAACAAACGTCTTTGTTCAAAGAAACATGAGTTATCTAACGTTAGCTGACAGGCATTAGCTCATTCAGTTCGGTAATAATGATAAAAGTGTCATTTGCAGCCAAATCAGAAAATTGTACCGCGATTATATTATTTAAACGTTTAGCAATAATATTCGTTACTATATAGTGTTAAGCAAACACAGTTTAACCACAAATAAATAAAAAAGTGTTTTATATAGTACTTACACTTGAAAACTCCCGCGTCTCCGCCTTCCGCCACTTTCAAATATAACGACAACTCCTCTCCCGTGGCATCATGGGATAGTAAAGTGTCCATCGTATGCGCACTTCAGAATCTCGCCGGAAGTAGAGGCCATCCGGGTACTGCTCGCCTACTGTTTTCGAATTCTATGATTTTCGGACATACTACTCAGCTCGCGTACTGTTTTCGCATACTATATAGTACTGGAAGTATGCGGTTCGGACGCCAGCCATACTCTCCAAGGAACACTTATTGGAAAAAGGTATGTGCCACTTCAAAAATCAAAATGGTCACCATCTTGAATTTTGAGTGGGACACCTTTTCCACACCATTTTAATGTTCATTGAAAGAATATTTGTACCAAATTTCATGATAGCATCACCATTTGAAAAAAAAGAGATTTAAGGATTCAGAGAAAATGGTGGCCATCTCAGAAAAGAAAAATAGTGACCATCTTGAACTTTCTTTAAGGGGACAGAGCACCATTTTCAAAAAAAAAAGCTGGTAACACTTTACAATAAGGTTAGATTCATTAAACATTAGCTGAATGTATTAGCTACACATGAACTGAACCATGAGCAATACATTTGTTACTGTTTTTGTTTATCTTTGTTAACGTTAGTTAATACAAATACAGCTGTTCATTGTTTGTTCATGTTAGTTCACAGTGCATTAACTTAATGTTAACAAGATATTTGATTTAAGTATTAGTAAACGTTGAAATTAACATTAAAAAAGATTAACAAATGCTGTAGAAGTACCGTCCATTCTTACCTTATTCTGAACCTTATCTGTAAAGTGTTACCAAAAACCCCTCTCTCTGTGTCAGAGAATGACACTTTCAAAGTGGTTTGAACTTGGTCGACATAATCAGCATTTGACAGAAATAGTGGACATCTTGAAAATGGCCACCATGTCGAATTTTTTGGTGGCCCATGCCTTTTTCACAAAAAGTGACCCTAGAGCTATATGTAGGAACGTCATGCTTACTGTACCAATTTAAAAAGATTCTCTTGAAATATGACATTAATCTGCTGACATATATAAAGATCTTTGGGCATTTTAAAGCAGCAAACGCAACCTTTAGTCTCACACAACATGAAGTTACTATGCCATTGCGTGTGTACGCCATATGGTTCTTGTTCTTGTTTGTGAAAATCTGGCCATAAGTGTGAATGTCGGGGTTGGCACAGAAAAGATGTCTGCAGCACATAACGTTTTGGCATCGCCACTGCCATTTTAGACTGGATCCAGACTGAACTTAAACTGGGCAACGATCATGAACATGATGAGGCTACCCAGTACGGTGCTGGGTTAAACGAGCAACTTTTGGAGTAAAAAACACTTTTCGGATGGAGCTTGACATGGCAATGTACGAAGGCTAATGCACTATTTGAAAGAGCCTTGATGTCCGAGATGAGCTGGACTCAAATGACTGGGCCTGGGAAGTACATAGTGGAGAGAAAGAGAGGGGGAGGGACATGCAGAATGGCCACAGACAAGAATGAGAATGTCTGCCAAAAGAAAGAAATGTATTTGTTTATATGAAGCAGAAGTAAGATACACTAAGAAAATCGAACAGAACCAGAAGCATTTGACCTGAATTTACTATGTAAACCTGTGGGACACTCTGCAAAGAACTCGTCTTGAAGCCGACAGAGCGTCAATTGCATTTTAATCTCTAGTGATGGTTCCAGTGACTGCAGACTGTAACATTTGACTTGAAACTGGTGTGATGACGCCACCTCGTCCTCATTTAAGAGGAAGATTGTGTGTGTAGGTGTAGTGGAGAGCAACATAAGTAACATTTACTGTAATATACATGGAAGAATGTGATTCCCAAAGGTTATGTTGCCAATCCTGATTATACTAATTGAATAACCTTTTTGGTACACTGAGGCCTGAACTTTTGTTTTATTTTTATAAATAGTTTTGGGCATGTTCTGTCCTTAGCTATTCGTTGTTACTTAAATAATGAAAAATGTAAATAATTCATGGGACATAATTTTCTTCATTAATATTTCTATCTGTTATTAATCAGGTCTGTCTGTCTCTGTTTTCGACTCCCTGCCTGTGTTATAGTCAGTGTAATTGCCAGTGTTGTCTCTTTTTGTAGGTGTTTTAATAAAGTAACCTTTCCAATAAAGCGAAGTAGTATGTGATTTCACAACCTAATTTGTGCAAACATACACTTCCACACAAGTTTTAAAGTAGAACACATGCTAATAGTTTATTGTTTTTATTAAACAGTACGTACTTGTATAATCATATGTATAAATCTCAGCCTGGGTATATATAGATCTACAATTTAAGGCAACATATCTACTTCAACATTGAACATACAATAAGGCAAATATTGGGTAAGTTTGTTAAATACATAAACAAGGTTTTAAGCCAATGAAAACAAACTAATGGCAAAAAAAAGTTATATTCTACATGAAATTAGTCATTCAGGACTAGGAAGTATCACATGACGCATCACAGTTCTGTTCCTGTTGCTGAAACACTAAAGATCAGAGCAGGTGCTGTCAGTTATATGTCGCGATTTATTGAGGCACTTTGAAGGCGTAAACTGAGAGATGCATAGATTTATCTCTGGTAATGTTGAGTCAATTTTAGTGTGAAGTACACAGCAGCATGGTAAAACCAAAACAGTAACTTATTTTTATTTCATTTTTTGTAATCATTTGGAAAATGATACGAGAAATGAAACCACAATCAGCCTTCACTTGAGATTCTGTGGGCACAATGAAAAACCTAACCTTGTTTTCTCTTCTTCTTTTTCCTGTTTGTTCATCAACTTCAAAAATCATCAGGTTTCTTTTCTGCCCTCACTTCCCACCCCCACTTCCTTTTTAAATTTCAACTTGCTGTAAAAAATCACTTACCTGAGCACACAGACCCGTTTAAGGAAAAACGGCCTGATTAACAACAAAAAAAACGTTTAAAAATGTCAGCGAATTTCAGTGCCATTGGTGAAAAGAAAAAGTATTAAAATACCGGACAATATATTATCTAGAACATAAGTCACAAAAAGGTTTAAAGCGGCAGAGAATAAAAGCATCACATTTCAGATACGGAAGGCATTATGCATGCGGACTATGGCTTCAGTAATGCACTTGAGGTGAATTTCCATGCATTGGTCTAGAATGCACTTTGGTTTTAGAAAGGAACTGAACCAGACTCAAACGGGCATGTGGCTCTAACAGACAGAAACTATTAAAAAAATGAAAGAGACCAACCCTGCTTCCCTGAATATTTACTACTAACAGAGGCTCTAGAGTAGATGATGTAGTACACCTAATAAATGTAAAATTATAATATAATGTGATAAAACCATAAAATTAACAAAATAGAATATAAAAACTGAATGTTACAAATGGTTGATTACAAAAGAAAAAATGACCTCAATGTTCTAAGTTCAGGTACAAACACGGGCATGCACACATGCGCACACACACGGAAGAGCTGAGATCCACAAGCAGACTGATCAGACTTGATTCCTTCTTCATCTGACTCCGTTAGCCCATTCGGGTTAAACCAGCCTGGCCAAAGAAAAGAAAACAAACATCCCCATTTAGCGTGTCTGGCGAGAAAACCAGGTGTTTTACACCAATGTAATACCAAAATATTCAATGTGATCTTAAAGGAGTAGTTCACTTTTAAAAAAAAAGCGCGATTCTTTTTACGTGTCATTTGGTTCATTCAACGAACAAAATGAATGAATTGACTCGGAAAAGGATTTGTTAATTTTGATGAACGAGTTTGGAACTGGAGAGTCACAACGTGCATCACAGAACAGAACAAGGCGAGCATTTGAGCTTATAAAACTTAGCTTTTTTTATGAGCGATCGTTTTCGCGGAGGATTTGATAAAATCCTTATTCATCGTACTGGAATTTGTTTAAAGCCCTTTGAACAGTTTGCACTGAAACTGTCTTTCGGACCTTAAACCGTTTGGTTCCCAATGAAGTGCATTTTATGGAGAAAAATCCTGGAATGATTTCATCAAAAACGTTAAATTCTTTTCGACTGAAGAAAGAAAGACATGGACATCTTGCATGACATGGGGTGAGTAAATTATTAGCAAACGTTATTTTATAAAAAGTGAACTACACCTTTAATGGGCTTTTTTTGGCAGTCTATGGCATTCAGACAGAAAGATTAAAATTAGTTATACTGCAAAGATTTCAACGTGCTATTTACTTTAGCCATTGTGTTTAATACACATTTATTACCATTTCTGATTTAAACTTTAGCCAATACATTGTGAGAGTTGTTAAGTTTGATACGTGTAAATGACAATGATTAGATTTAAAACTCTGATTTAAGGATTGTCATTTTTCATGTATTAAAATGTTTCTGTTTGTTATGTATAGAGGGAATGCATTCGACGTGACTTTCCCGCCGGAACAACCCCCTCTCAGCCTGACCGAGTGGCAAAAGATCTGCTGCATGACTGGATTTAATAAGGTAAACTGCGAAAATGCGACTAAAACGTACAATTTTATAAATTTAAATTAAATGTTGGACTCAATATAGTGTTCCTTACAACTTATTAAAGATCGTGATCCATGGATATTATTGACATGCAGCCAGGAATCGTGTTGCCTGACATTATGTTTGCCTGATTTCGACACCGGGGAAATAAAAGCAACATAGACCTAAACATAAAGCAACTTTGCCTGTGAACGCTTTATATAAATACAATATAGGTTTAAATTCGGGTGATTACTTATATCAGTGTTATATATAGCCTATATATCATCATATCATCCAGCCCTAAAACTTTATAGGTTTTTTTAAGTCAGTGTTTATTAAAAAAACATCCAATAATGCATTATTTACATATTTTAATTGATGAGTTGTTAATATATATATATATATATATATATATATATATATATATTTTTTTAACAATACAAAATATATGGGTATGGTTTTACAGCTAAATTCAGCATATTGACAAAATGACAACTGCAGATCCACCTTTCACTGTCAGAGTGCCAGTTGTTTCTGTGAATTGCAGCGATCAATTTGCTCCTCTTTTCTATCGTAGTCTGTAAAAATATACCTCAGATTGTTTGTCAAATCTCAGTTGTACAGTCAATTGCAAAGCTCTTTCCCACTTTATATGTGTTGTGTTGGTTTTCGCAGGCATTCACGCTGAACACATATACAGCCGCTCAGTCTTTTTGCCACTCACTGTGAGAAACTGCAGCACTCCGGCCGGAGGTGACGTCACGCGCATTCCCTCTATTATTATACAAGTGCATATGATTAAATGATGAAATGATTTTATAATTAATATAAAATATTAATAATTGTATACATCAACATTAATATATATATAAATACATAATATATAAATATATACATACATACACATAATGATTATAATTATATTAAATTGCTTATGTTAACATTTGTTTTAGCTATTTCACCTAGCTGTTGGTCATTGGCAGTGACATAATGGAAAGAGACACTGATACTACAGGAGAGTCTGCTGAATACGTGATTTAATTGCTGTCACTGTGAGTGGCACAGATATGTATACATAGATGCCACATTGAACCGCTCTAGACACGTTGATACGCCTGCCGTTTGGAGCGTGTCAGCGTGTCATCACTCACAAACAGAATCAAATATGTGATGACATTGCGAAATCAACTAGATTTAAAAATGAAATGGGATAACCTTTCACAGGTCAGAATGTGTTGGTTTGTCTGTGCACTAACTCACAGGTGAGGTAACCTGTGAGATTTTCACTCCAGTCAGTTTCTCCACCGCGTTCGGCAGGCGAGTCATAATTTCCAGAATTTCTCCAGTCAGCTTAGCCACACCCACTTCTGACCCACCACTGGACACCATGGTGATCTTCTGAGATTCACAGAGTGGCCTGCTGATCTCTTCTGCCATCTAGAGCAGTGGAGGACAAATGGCAGTTTAACATTATTGACTTTATCTTATCATTGAATTTATTTAATGACATTAAGAAGTTCAGATGCACTAACCAGCGGGAGTTTCTCCAGTAGCATGTCCACCATGGCTCCCTCTTTGTACTCTTTAAAAGCTTCTGCCTTTTTGGCCATCTGCTCGGCTTCAGCTCGACCCCTTGCCTCCAGCGCAAAGGCCTGTGCCTCTCCCCTCATCTGAAACAGAGACAGAAAAAGAAGAATGAGAGAATAGTCTAAATTCGAATGTGTTTAATAGTCTTAAGCCCGATATACTCACTGCAAAGTTCTTTTTCTTTTTTTTTGCTTAGAGGTAAAACAAAGTTTAAAATAGCTTTTAGTGAACATCCTGACTCTACTTATGCTGCGCACTTTCCTCTGAGTAACAAAATAAACGCATAAAAAAATAGCACCGACGAAAAACTGTTTTTAACTCCCAAAATGAACTTTACTTTGGCTTGATTTTGTTTGAAATGATGTCACACCAGTTAAGTTTTTCAATTTCGCTTTAAGTACAGCTGGCTCTTTCCTCGCCATTGACGGAAATTTCTGGCGGGCTATGTGGTTCTTGATGTAAGATGAGCGATCAGAGCGAAACACAAATAATCTCGTTGAAATCTTGACGGATTTACAAACGGTTCGGTTTCTTACAAATGTTGTTAACGTGGCTACAGTTCTGGATGATCATTTATTTATACACTTATTCATAAGTATGCAGTGTAATAACTACATCTCTGACGTTTATAACAAACTTAACTGTTTGAAAATCGGTAGAAAATTGAGCAAGTTATTTGGCTATTGAGCAAGTCATTTGGTTATTACATGGTTATTTCACGAGTTCACACTTACAAATGATCAGAGAATTGAAAATGGTTATGCGTATTTGACGTGCTGTCCGGGGGAGGGCTCCGAGCTCGGAAATTGGGCCCGAACCCAGAGTACTCCCTCCGTATCTCTGTTTAGGAAGATAACTAGGCAAGATGGGGTGGTGGAAAACGCTTCCCCGCCATTGATTGAAATTTCTAGATTGTCCTTTTCAGTTTTCACTGTTATACAATAGGGGCGCTATTATGCATTTTCAGAAGGAGTACTAAATCTCCTGATCAAAAGACGCATAAACAAACTGTCATATGTAAGCAGATGCATATGTAAAATAATGTTTTCATCAACATTAACCAGCATATAAATCAAAACTGCCTAATGTTACTGAATGAAACGTCAACCCAAGACGGAGCTATAGGACTGTGCAAACATTAGAGGTGTTGATGGACTCGATCTACTCTACTCTAGCCTGGATGCCAGCCCGAGCTTCGCCCACAACATTTTTTGGACGGGAAGTTCGGTTTGGACTTCGAATCCATTGAGGAGTAATTATGATCAGGTTCAGAAATCATTGGGCCAATCAAATTGCCAGGGCGAGCTTTATACGATGATGGACAGATTGATCTGCAAGTAATCATCACGTTATTAACGAGTGCTTAACTGATTCTGTTGTAAAATAAATCGACAGCGCATTGATTTTAATAGACAAACAGAGAACTGCAATCAAGGCATTTGTCGATCGGAAAATATTTTCCGTCCTTCCCACATGATTCGGCAAAAGTGTAACTTATCAGCTGGCTCCGATGGTCACTAAGAAGATGGGACGTAATGAAAAGCCTGTGGTTGTTGTGGTTTCTCCTTTGGTAGCACTCATGGAGGAGTGAGTAAAAGAAGCAACACTCGTTATTTAACTTCTAAAATAAGTAAGTTCTGTAGTTGAAAACTGCGCTATGCAAAGTAGTTGACTTACTGCATTGCTCTGATTGGTTGTGGGTCTACCGACTATCCAATTGAGTCCAGAGTTGTTGTTTTTTCCTGGTTCGGTTTTGACACGCCTCATAATCAAAGCTTAATGGAGCGGTCTCAGACTCATATTCTCATTAGAATATGAGTATGACGAAGTCAGGCTAATGTTTCTCTGCTTTTTTTAATGAAACTAACCAATATTTAAGAGTTGATAAAGGAATGCATGGAACAGAATTTGTTTATATATATATATCTTTTGATATATGTTTAGAAATTCACACCAAAAAATAATACTGGAGGCCTTATAATTGTGTGAAAATGATAAAAAAAAAATGCTGATGTGGCTGGCATGTTAAAAAAAAAAAAACGCGGGCAGCGAAAGGCTTGCGCAAACAGTAACACTCATTGTCGCTTGTGAAAAACAGGAGTGGAGAGATTCACGAACTCACTCTGATGGACTCTGCCTCAGCTTCTGCCTCCATGATCAACTGAAGCCTGTTAGATGAGAGGAGATGAAAAGGTTTTTCGAGATTACTGATACTAAGCTATCAGTTTTTATTCTATAGTTTTGCTTCCAGCAAAGCACAAATGTGTGTTAAAGTAGACAAAACCCAAAACAGAAAACCTTTAGATATCGATGTTTGAGTATCACTATCACTGCATCAAATTCTCACCGTTCTGCCTCAGCGATCTTCTCAATACGGTATCTCTTCAGCGTCGGCTGGTTTCCGGACCTTTGCCTCCAGTTCTTTCTCCCTGCGGGTGATCTCCTGCTCCTGTAAAGTGATTTGCTGCGTGCGCTCCACAACCTGAACCTGCATCTTCTCCTCCTCGATACGCTGCTTAGTCTTGGCCACCTAAATCAAATGACAGTGGGTAAAACCGTCAATAGACATGACTCAAGCCCAAAGTATACTTCGTTTTTTTACAAATACGCAAAGGTCCGCGAGAAAGGAGCTTGGCACAAATTTCATCACTAGAATGATAAACAAGCTTCTTGATTGACCGATTGACAAGCTCTTGTGTGAGGGGTTATGAGAACTGTAGCTGCCCTCTACTGTACAGCTGTGATTTTGCATTTGCTTCTTGCATTTTCTTATTCATTTTACTATTGTTGTGAAAGGGCTGGAAACCAAGTTAAATATGATTTGGTACCTGAAGCTGATAGGCCATTTCAGACTCTGCCTTCTTGGTGTTGATCTCATAGTCATAGGATGCTTTCTTCAGCTCAAAGTCTCTTTGCGCTTTAGCCATCTGAATTTCATTTACATACTGAGCAGAGACCTTCTCCTGCATGGCGTGAGCCTCCTACACAGACAAACACATACATTCAGTTTTATGCAAAACCATTAAACGGCAATAGGAATATGAAAAAGAAATCTCACCCTGATGACGGCATCTCTCTTGAATTGAGCTTCACCGATACGAGCATCTTTTTGCACCTGAGCAGTACGAGCTTTACCCAGCGAGACTAGATAACCCTGTGAGAGAGTCGGGGTGAGTGTCATACTAAGGCGTATGTATTATAATGTATTATTATGAATATACACTACTTTTTACAAAGTTTGGGGTCAAGATTTTTTTGGGACAAAAATAACACTTTTATTTAAGATGGACTCATTACATTGATCAAAAGTGACAGAAAAGACATTTATAACTATATAAAAGATTTCTATTTTAACTAATGCTGTTCTTTTTAACTTTACAGGCGGAAAATTTTAATATCGTCCAAAAGTTCATTTATTTTATTAATTCAACTTAAAATGTTAAACTAATATATTATATAGACTCATTATCATGCAAAGTGAGATATTTCAAGTCAAATTTTGATGATTATGGCTTATAGCTTATGAAAACCCCAAATTCAAAATTAGCATATTGTGAAAAGGTTTTCATAGCTGTAAGACATAATCATAAAAATTATAACAAATAAAGGCATGAGATATCTCACTTTGCATTTAATGAGTCTATATAATATATTATTTTCACTGTTTAAGTTGAATTTTAGTGAAATAAATTAACTTTTGCATAATTTTCAAATTTTCACCTGTACATTGAACCACAAAATCCTGAAAAAAAAAGTACCACGGTTTCCATAAAAAATGTTAAACAGCAAAACTGTCTTCAACATTAAGAATAAGTAATGTTTCATGAGCACCAAATCAGCATATTGTAATGATTTCTAAAGGATCATGTGATGCTGGAGTAACGGCTGTTGACATTTGAAGATGTATTAAAATGGAAAAAAAGTTTATTTTTTAAATTAAAATTTAAAAACATTAAAAATCCTACCAACCCCAAACTTTTGAAAAATAGTGTTTGTTTAGGGTGTGTGATGTGCATAATATCACCTGATCGTCATGCACATCTTTGAGCGTGTAGCTGACAACACCGAATCCCCATGTTGACCAGGTCAGAGGAAGCAACCTTAAACACCTGCTCTGAGAACTTCTTACGGTCCTGGTAGATCTCCTACAATGAGAAAGATATATCGCAATATGACGATTTTTGCGTCATCAAAGAATTTTTTTCAGACAAAAAATACATAAATCTCTCATCTCAGGGGCGATATGAGAGTGGAAAGCACAGTAATTTGAAAAAACTACAGGTTTTCTACTAATACAAAGCTAAATCCTGAAGTATCCCTTTAAGCATCTCACAGTACCTCTACAGTCAGATGGGCGATAATGGCTCTCTGATGTCCCTCAAGGGTTTCCAGGGCAATATTAGCAATCTCAAGCTCAGACTTCCCCATGAACATCTGACAGGCTGCAGCCAGCATTTCTTTATTCTGACCCTGAATCTTCACCTGCAGACACAAAAATAACAGCACTCACAGACTGTAAAACTGATGTGACAGATGACCATAAAGTGTGTGTGTGTGTGTGTGTGTGCTGTCTCTAACCTGGGCAATGCCAGTCACAGAGATCGGTACTCCATGCCTGGTGTAAACCTTTTCACTCTTTACATTCAGAGTCAGTGTATTCAGAGAGATCCTAGGAGAAAGAAAAACAGCTGTAAGACATTTAAGTCAGCATGAAACAGGATTCTCAAACAGGTTTCCCAAACATATCCATTGACTCCCATTATTTGCATAAACAGATGGCTCCGCCCCCAAACCACACCCACATATATCTACACAATATGCTTCATATTCAATATGAATATGAATTCAATACACCTGGTGTTTTAATCGCCTCTTTTATCCACTTTCGACCAGTTATGTCCTGATTACTTCGAGAGTAGGGTTTATGGGCAGGTAAATGTACGGGTTCTTCAGATCTTTCAATCTAATGGACGAAATAAGCTTGCGCAATTATAAACGCACAGCTTTCATTTTAACTTTAAGAGCCGCAAGACCACGCCAAACGATGTGAGTGTGTGTTAGAAATCAGGAATGGAAAGAGAACATTGCGCTTAATGTGTTTTTTGTCTTCAAAGTAAACTAGGGTCTTCAGTCGACAAATGTGGCTTGTGCGCTTCCCATAATGTTTACGCATTAGGCCAGTAGATGGAGACAGTGGTCTTTTGTGGTTATTTGAACGCATTCAAACACGTGAGCTACACTACAAAAGCAATTTTGCGAAATGCGTTTCCGAACTACCTCTGGAATCGGTCGCAGTGGACAAGCTCAAACACGTTTTAGACCCCGTTTACACCGGAATTTAGTGTCGTTCGCTTGTGATCCGAGCAAAGAAAACGCTTTATAATACCAGGTGTAAACGGGCCACCAGCGTGAATGTTGATGTACAGTAATCAGGTTATGAAGAGACCAATGCAAATTCATCAACAAACTACTGCACTGATCTCGAGCAATCTACAAAATGGAATGAAGGTATTCTCTCTGAGGAACGGAAGATTAATTCATTTTCACTATGTATACATGGAGAGGAATGTAAACACAAGTGGAGTCTCTACTGCACACAGAGCCGCTTGTTCTTGTTCCCATCATTCATGAGGCCTGTGAGTCCCAGTCTATTCTTGAATCACATTAGAGACTGGCCCTACAGCACCTGGAATGGTTCCAATGCACGTGTGTTCAGGCACTAACATGCTGTAATAATCCACCTTCTATTGTAATTCAATACATACCGCTGGATTTGCTGAAAGCAGGGAATAACAAACACTCTTCCACCAGCAATCATCAGGGGAGGAGAGCGACCACATCCTGAAAGAGATGAGAGTTTTACTTGACTTAAAACATTCTTGGTGGAATCTTGAAAATCCACTGGCTCAGGGGAGGGAGGTATGTCAAAAATCTTCAATTATATCTACTTTATATCACAGAAATATCACAACAACAGGGATGCTTCGATATCTAAAAGTCTGGCCAATACAGAGATAAGTCGATAATTACTTTAAAGTTATAGCCGATAACTGATAAAGGGTCAATAATATAATGTAATACTATTTTATCCAAATAAATTAAAAATAAAACATTAAAAACTAAAATCACTCATTTTTAAATGCTAGAAGTGAATTTCAGCACCAGAACATTATAATGTTATGAAGATGTAATATTAATTTTAAGATTTGCTGAAAATGCACATTTAACAGTGTTATTAAATTTTAAATAAGTATCATCTAAAGGTAAAAATATTCAATGCACCAGTTCAAATTCAATGCACCAGTATTGATCAATGCCTATATTGTGTATCTACTGTACAGGGATACACAACATAGGCATTGATCAATACTGGTTTATTTAATACTGGCTTGATATATGGGATACAGGCCATAAATATTTATTTACAAAAAAATATATTTTATTCAGCAAAAATACATTCAATTGATCAAAAGCGATAGCAAAGACATATTGTAACTGATTATTTCAAAATAAATGCTGATGCTCTTTTAAAAGTTCTTTTGAAC
This sequence comes from Hybognathus amarus, assembly GCA_030378365.1. Taxonomy (NCBI): domain Eukaryota; kingdom Metazoa; phylum Chordata; class Actinopteri; order Cypriniformes; family Leuciscidae; genus Hybognathus; species Hybognathus amarus. The sequence goes on along the minus strand of JAQIUQ010001280.1, from coordinate 366,372 downwards.
TTTCTATTCATTAAAAAAATGTTCAATGTTAGAATATTATAAAGCACAAAAACATTTTTCAACATTGATAACACTAAAGATTATTTCTTGATATCGAAATCAAAACATTTACATTTCAGATTTGCCATCACATGTATAAATTAAATTTTTTATATATACTCAAGTAGAAAACACTTATTTTAAATTGTAATAATATCTTCCAATATGACTGTTTTACTGTATTTTTGATTAAATAAATGTCTGGGTAGACATAAGAGACATAAAACAATCCCAAACATTATGTATATTTCCTATTACAAGTCCTATGTTTCAAAGCTGCAGTCCAGCGTTTTTCTGCTTTGTCGTCATCTATGTTTGAAATCTGCAATTGCAGTCATTCGTGGAATTATCAACTTTACGCGAGTTTGTAGTTTAACACCGTTGAACCCGCACAGCAGGAATGAACACAATGTAATTTTCACAGCATAACAATTTTCACCTGAAAATGCCATCTGAACTAGTATGAAACATCCACGTTTGCTCTGGTCCTGTGGAGGGATTATTGGGACAGATTGAAAACTAAAAGTCCTAAACGAAAACTGAAAGTCTGAATTTGAAATTAATAGTCTAATTTAGGATTGGGCATTTGGTCATTTAGCAATTTAGGATTAGGCATTTAAAAATACTGGAGGCTGGGTTTGAAAGAAATGGCTGGTGCGCAGCAGAGGCACCTTATGGACAAAGGAGCACACTGGCAGAGCGTCCTCTTCAAAGTGAAAGTTATCGATGCGTGGCCATATTAACATTGACAAAGCCAGAGCTAGCATCTTTGTTGAGACAGGCACTGGACATTTTGGAACAAAAAAAAAGGCTTCTAGTAACATTGGAGAGGCTTCTACCTCGACCAACACCTTTCCCTCGTCCATTTTACCAACACCGAATGTGCTTTCTCCCACGGGCGTCAGTTTGGTTTGAAATGTGCTGGGGTTAATGCATTTGGAAGAGTATTTACAGAGTGCTGGAGGGGAGCTAATACAATGCTAAATCATAAATCAGATGTACCTGTACAATAACGTACAGATGTCCAGCAATTCGATTTAAATAGTACATTGTGTTTAATGAGATCTAATATGTGTTGGTGCCGTGAATTTTCAAGTGAAGAAAAACATAGATCCGACTTTTACACACATATACTTTAATGGTCCAGTGGCAGAACTTTTGCCAGGCGTGTCAGCGGTTTTGGGTTCTAATCCGCACACGTATAGGGTTTTTTTTCTCATTATAACCGATTATGTTTATCAGTGGGTTTATATCAAGCAGGGACTATGTTTGTGTGCATTTTACTTTGTGATTCCATCAGCAGTAGGGCTGGGTAAAAATATCGATTCATCAATGAATCGATTCAGCCATCCAGGCCAGTGGTGGCGCTGTGGGCTACACTCTAGTGAGAGCGTTAGCGTTATACAAGTCGCGGTTCAGCGCGATGACGGACAGCAGCTGCACTCCGTTCAAGCCTGAAGCCTGACTCAAAGCTGCGCCGCCAACATTAAAAGCCGACGTTTGGGCTCATTTTGGATTCCACTGTAAGCCGGGAACTATGGAAGCTTGTTTCCGCCACAGAATGGAAAAATAAAAAGGTAATTGCGACTTTTTATCTCACAATTCTGACTTTTTTTTCACAATTGGGAGTTTACATTCTCTCAATTCTGACTTTGTTTCTTAGAATTGCGAGATATAAAGTCAGAATTGCGTGATATAAAATCACAATTGCGTGTTATAAAGTCAGAAATGCATGATATAAAGTCAGAAATGCATGATATAAAGTCAGAATTGCGTGATATAAAGTCAGAATTGCGTGATATAAAGTCAGTAAATGCATTAAAGTCAGATATTGCGTGTTATAAAGTCAGAAATGCATGATATAAAGTCAGAAATGCGTGATATAAAGTCAGAAATGCATGATATAAAGTCACCGTGATATAAAGTCAGAAATGCATGATATAAAGTCAGAAATGCGTGATATAAAGTCAGAAATGCATGATATTATGTCAGAAATGCATGATATAAAGTCAGAATTGCGTGATATAAAGTCAGAAATGCACACACTAATTGCATGTCTCCAGCAGCTTGTCAACTGTTTACAAAGAGAACAAGGGCGACAGAGACATAAATGGAGCTGGTGACTTATTTCCCCTTTGTACAGTGCAGTTTGCCTACATTAACCTTGTTATAGTAAATGTAAGCCTGCTGGGGTTCCCCCCTTGAGCATTAAAGTCCTCTTAATGTGTAACCACTGATATTTATCAACCAGTACACAAAATATCACAACCATTACAGTGAACTTTGTGTCTGCTTTGACCTGTGAATGAAAGTCACATGAATAGCTGAAACCAGTTCTGCATTTGGTCATTGTTTAAAAAAGAATGCAGATTCCACAACATCATTGATCCGAAAAATCACTACAGAGCTCTACAGGTTATTGATAGTCTAGTCACAGGCTCACAGCTGCTTTGATTTTCAGTTATCATGTGTGTGTGTGTGTGTGTGTGTGTGTGTGTGTGTGTGTGTATATATATATATATATATATATATATATATATATGTATATATATTCATTCTAACCTTCAAGGAGATCCATTACTTATTGTATACATAACCATAATAAAGACCAACAGATGCAGCATACCTGAGATCACCATAGCCTCATTGGGACCACAGGTGTAAAACATATTGAATTGATCTGAGGAAAGAAAACAGCCACTAGATCAACACATGCTGGGAATATTTTAGATATGACATCTGAGTAAACACAGACAGCACCAGTTAATCTCACGAGTTCAGAGGAACATGTTGACTGACTCTACTAGTAACGTTAGTTTATGTCTATCATCATGTGAGTCTGCACTTCCCATTGCCTTACTGTAAAACATCTACATCTCTTTTCACTTTATTCAAATCACTTAATAAAAACAATCACATTACAGTAGAAAGATATCTCATAATAATGCTAGGCAACAGCTTAGACTAAATCCTAAAATATGACAATAGCCTACATTTAGAACTAACATTAACTTTAATGTACCGTAAAGTAAAAATAGTTCCCATATAATCGATATAATGATCTGCTTCTAAATATCAATAATACACTGTAAGATCGAGGCTATAAACTACCGTAACTAAAATCAACATGAACTGTATGTAGTAGCCTAATAAACACTAACCCTCGGCGAAAAATAAAGGTTTATCTCTCATAATACAGAAGAAGAATCAGCAACAAAACAGGTGCGAACAAAAAACAACTTGTAAGCTAACTTACGTGTTTAGAAACGCGTATTTTGCAACAGATCAGGAAATGCTTGACTGCTCCTTAGCGGCGACTACGCTGCATATCACGCGCACTTAAGTTTATAGTTTGGTGTTGAGAATCCAGACACTGTAACATTTAGACAAACCATATGTTCTTACCGATTGCTGATATTTCGGTAAATCCGAAGTAGATGTGGTCAGTATTGTCTATCTTGTGCAAAAGGTCGTCGTAATCACGATTCAAGCAGTCTCGGCCACTCCCATTCACAACACTCAGGCTGTGTTTTCAAACTCGGTCAGCTCCCTACAGTGACTACAGTTCGAGATGCGTAAACTGCAGCCTAGATAGGCTATCACTAGGTTTTGTGACGGTCAGGGAGTATTTTTTCAGGCTGTGAGTAGATAGTGTGTAGGCTGCTCTCTGCTGTGTACTGAGGAAAAATACACCGTCATCTACTGTAACATTATGAAAGCTTTTAAAATCATGCTTTGGTAAATCATAATTATAACACAAAAAGACATAATTATGACAAAAGAACGTATTAATGAGATTCTAAATCAAAATTATGAGATGAAAAAAACGAAATTATGACAGTCATCATTTATGAGATAAAAGTCAAAATTATGACATATTAATGAGATTATGATTAACTTCAAAAGTATGACTTATGATAAAAAAAATAAAAATAGGCTATGCATCCATTCATCAAAACCAAAGGTAACTGGTAAACTTTTTTCCCGGTTGTTTCTTTATTTCTTTTCATGATCTATTTTGTCACTGTTTAAAAGTCTGCTATCTCTCTGATAGTATTTTATTTATTTATTTTTTACTGTCTCTGGTTCTTCTATCAAATCCACATTTATGCAGAAAGCTCAGTGAGAATTATGCGCTAACTTAACATTTATGATAATTGCCATTGTATTTTTTTTTCTGTCTTCCCAGTTTGTTCACACAGTGACAAATAGCCTAGGCTATTGTCAGCCTAGATAGGCTGACTTATAATTGTTTAACTTTATTTCATGAATTTTACCCACTATTATTAGCTAATTATAAGTTAAAACAGGAATGTACAACATACCCTACATACCTTATAACAATGAGTCTGGCTACATAAGTAGGTTATTTTCATATTCAGAAGAGTAATAGTTCAGCGCAACTTTGAGCTATTGTTGCTATACAGATCAAACTTATGTAAAACATGTCTGTGATTTGTTTTGAAAAAATCTTAATAAGGAAAAGCACAACTGCATACAACAATCAGACGTTTCTCTCTTTTTCAACAAGCTTTGCTGGCATAGTGACACTCCCTACATACTTCCGGTCCGGTCATGCACCAATCAGATTTCTCAACATCCAGCAGAGCCCCGCCCACTACCACGAAGCCTCGTTCTGGAGACAGTCCAGGAATATAAAGCCTTTGTCCGGCTTTTCCAAATTATTTCTGAGCTACGCCGTTACTTTTCAGATTTGTCTGAGAACTTCTCACCCAATTTGAAACAATGAGGGAGATTGTTCACATTCGAGGCCGGTCAGTGCGGAAACCAAATCGGTGCCAAGGTAAGAACAGTTTTTCAGAGTACAAAGTGAGTCATAATATTTTGAATCTACTGTAAAAATATTGTGCAGAGGTCTCAGAATGCAACAATAAAGCATCATGGAAAGAACTTTTAAATCTAAAACCGCAAGATTTTATCTTAATTTTGTTTAGGAACATATTAGAAGGCACACTGTTATGCAGAACAGACCTATTTTTTGGCATTGCACATATTTTCAAATATTATTAATAATGAATTACACTAGCAACACGTTGGGGAGTTTTATAGACTCGCATTATGTTTAAGAATTGTTTTCCATTACACTGCTTTGTCCTTGTGAACCCCCTTCATTCACGCCCAAAATATGCGGATCCCACACTTTATTCATTCTCACTATTTCTTTAACACGTTCTGTATAGCTATTTCTCGAAATAAATGCTCACATTCAGTAGACTCTAACCATAAATCTCTTTGTCTGTAAAACAGAGATGTGGGTGAAGGGATTGACTGTGAGAAAGGGGGGTGGGTCTGTCCTCTTCTTTATTCTTCATTCTTCTCAATGCACCGGGTGTGGCGGATCTGATGTGAACAGCAGAGCTCTCGAGTAATTACGCTACCCGTTATCAGTGTCACGAGCCCTTTAAACAGCTGTCAGGACCAGATCGAGTCGCGAGCCATGATGACACATGATGCATGCCACTAACATTAGCCTATTCGACCGCATACCTTAACATAATTTTTACACGAAAGACTTTTAGCAAGTATTTTCTGGCTTTTGACTAAATAATTAATCATATGTGCAGATACCTGACCGCTGTGATCAAGCGGAGGTGGATGGAAGGGTGGGGCGATGGAGAATTAGACTACAATGAACAATTTTAATAGTAGGCTAGTTGTTATTAAAGAAGGTTAATAATGTGAAATTATGAACGAATGAGTTGAATCTAGTTATTTTAGTGTGCTTTTTGAGTCATTTGCCCTAAAGTTTATTTATTTTACTGTAATTGTTCTCATAAAGGTTTACCCACATAATTGGATATTTTAAATGCATTTAAAATATCCAATTAATCCATTAAAGGAATAGTTCACTGTATAATGAAAATGCATGTGAAAATGCAATGCAATGAAAAAGTTTACTTACTCATCAAGTTGTTTTTAAACTGTATGAATTTCTTTCTTGCTGCTAACACAAAGAAGATATTTGAAGAATGTTGGTAACCAGACAGTTCATGGACCCCATTGACTTCCTTAGTATGATAAAAAAATACTATAGAAGTCAATGGGGTCCATCAACTGTCTGGTTACCAACATTCTTCAAAATATCTTCTTTGTGTTCAGCAGAAGAAAGAAATTTATACAGGTTTGAAACAACTTGAGGGTGAGTAAATGATAAATGAGTTTTCATTTTTAAGTAAACTATTCCTTTAAATCCGATTCTGTGCCACATCAACATAGATGGAAGCTGCCAAGAAGGACATATTCACACCCATGGCCCCATTAAAGATGCACATTTTTTTAAGATTGCCCATGAGATGTTGCATGTGTTCTGTGCTGTGGCATCAGAAATTGGGTTAAATCGTCCTCATCCTTTAAAAGACTTTGAAATGCCTTTCACATGATGAGATTGTGAGTGTCAGTTGAACTCATCTGTGTTCAGGCGTGGGAGGAGGAGGCATCACATGAACTTAACTAGCTCTAACAGCTGCTGCCCATCTCCTCTACAGTACAGATCTAAATGAAACATAAATAATTAATGAGTAAATGACATATACATGGAAAACCTTTGATTTGCTGGATTAATTGGCGAAATGAAATGTATCCAGGAGTGTCAAATATGTTAAGCCGATTGATTTCATATGTGTCAGCATGGTATTTTATGATGATATGTGATGACACAGCAGGTTGTCTGGAGTAACATGTTTTTGATAGGCGAGAGTATCAGAACAGGGTCACTGCAGGGCTGGGTCAGTTTATTGGCCTCATTCTTTCAAAACAATTATTTTCAATATATCCCAAGAACAATCTTTTCTTTCTCCATTTCGCATTCACTCGCTGCCTTATTAAATCCATCTTCGACCCTCTCTCCTTGCTTCTCTCAGATTAAGGTCACTGAGAGAGTAACATAGAATTAACGATTTAAACATCAATAAAGCCTCTTTCGGAGCTAAAACTCTTTTGAAACCATTCTAGATTAGTGATTAGTTGACACTGTTTCTCAATATTTTCAGTGTTTAATAAGATGGAATTGATCTAGAAATTACTGAATTGCATGCCAGTTTTAATTGCTGTGTGTTTTTTGCAGTTCTGGGAGGTCATTAGTGATGAACATGGAATCGAACCCAACAGGAACCTATCATGGAGACAGTGACCTGCAGCTGGATAGAATTAGTGTCTACTACAATGAAGCAACAGGTACTTTACTAAGATAGACAGTTGGTCAAAATGGGGTAGACACTTTAATAACAGTGTGTCCCCATTAAATGTTCTTTGTAAAGTTTATCATAAGTGATTCATCTGTGCACATCATTATTTAAAAAAATGCTTATAGTCTTTCCATCAAAAAATGTAATGCCCCTCCTCACTATGACATCACTTCTCTTCTCTCTGATGATGCATTCACCAGCAAGGCAGAACAATAATCCCTCTCCTCCCGCAACCTGTCACTCACATGAAATGAACGTAGCAATTAGCAATCAATGAACGATCCAATCAACTCCCAATGGACAAAGTCAAGTCAAGTCCTGCATTTTTTTTTCTCATTTGAATTGAAAATATGTCACAATAGAGAAGAAAAGACGGTTACAATTTTCGCTTCATGCTGACTATTAGGCAAATAAATGGAAACAACTAAAAAGTGTAAAGTTAAGCAAGTAATGTAAATGTATTCATTTTGACAATTTAGTTACTGTATCAAAAAAACAATTATTTTAATTATTACATTTAATTACTACTAAAGCAACAACATTCTGCCCTAGTTCTGAGGTACTGTTTTACAATTTTAAATTCAATATTAAAACAATATTTTTACTCTCACAAATCTAAATCAATTATGTATACTGCTGTAATTAAAGTATAAAAATTCAATAAATGTGTTGAGATGACACTTGGCGACTTCTAAAATTTTCTCCAAAATTAGAAATAATTAACCCTGCATGGCTTCACAAAGTTAAACAATAATACACAACTTTTTTTCAGGCGAAAAAAAAAAGATTGTATATTATTAGCAGCACAATATGGACACAAAAAGTGTTCATACAATTCTAAAAGGTTGATTGTTGTATTTAATTATTCATTTTTTATCACTTGTTTTCATCTGTTCTAGAATTACTATAAACATTAGAAGTGCTTTGGCAATATATTGGAACAATGGTCCATGCCATGTCCAAGCACTTTCTAGAATCTAAATGTCAAGAGAAAATGGCAACTTAGCCTTCATGTTTGATTTATCTTATATATACTGAGCTGGTCTGCTTCTTTCCCATGTCCCTCTCTCTCTTTCTCTCTCCCTCTCTCTCTCTCTGTCTCGTGGAGGAGGTAACGATGTGCCAAGAGCTATTCTAGTGGATCTTGAGCCTGGGACCATGGACTCTGTGCGTTCAGGACCCTTCGGACAGATCTTCAGACCAGACAACTTTGTGTTTGGTGAGTGACTGGCAAAAGGAAATATGTTAAAAATGTGCAGATATAATGTTAAAATATCAATAGAAATTAGCAAAAGCAAATGATAATAAAACCAGATGTAAAATGTCTCAGCTTGCACATTCTGATGTGTGCACTTCCTCCCTGTCACTTCACAGGACAGAGCGGCGCTGGTAACAACTGGGCTAAGGGCCACTACACGGAGGGGGGCGGAGCTTGTGGATTCGGTTTTGATGTGGTCCGTGAGGAGTCCGAGAGCTGTGACTGCCTGCAGGGTTTCCAGCTCACTCACTCCCTGGGCGGAGGAACCGGCTCCGGTATGGGCACCCTATTGATCAGCAAAATCCGTGAAGAGTATCCTGACCGCATCATGAACACCTTCAGCGTGGTCCCTTCCCCAAAAGTCTCCGACACCGTCAGTGGAGCCATACAGACGCCACACTGTCAGTCCATCAGCTGGTGGAAAACACAGACGAAACATACTGCATAGACAATGAAGCCTTATATGATATCTGCTTCCGCACCCTCAAACTCACCACTCCCACATACGGCGACCTCAACCATCTGGTCTCTGCCACCATGAGCGGCGTCACCACCTGCCTGCGCTTCCCCGGCCAGCTAAATGCAGATCTGCGGAAATTAGCAGTCAACATGGTTCCGTTTCCCGTCTGCACTTCTTCATGCCCGGATTCGCCCTCTGACCAGCCGAGGCAGCCAACAGTACCGCGCCCTCACCGTGCCTGAGCTCACACAGCAAGTGTTCGACGCCAAGAACATGATGGCAGCCTGTGATCCCAGACACGGGCGCTACCTGACCGCCGCCGCCCTTCCGTGGCCGCATGTCCATGAAGGAAGTCGACGAGCAGATGCTGAACGTCCAGAACAAGAACAGCAGCTACTTCGTGGAATGGATCCCCAACAACGTCAAAACCGCCGTGTGCGACATTCCTCCTAGGGGTCTCAAAATGGCCGTCACTTTCATCGGCAACAGCACGGCCATCCAGAGAGCTGTTCAAGCGCATCTCCGAGCAGTTCACGGCCATGTTTAGGCGTAAGGCTTTCCTCCACTGGTACACGGGAGAGGGGATGGATGAGATGGAGTTCACAGAGGCGGAGAGCAACATGAATGATTTGGTGTCCGAGTACCAGCAGTACCAGGACGCCACCGCCGAAGAAGAGGGCGAGTTTGAGGAAGAGGCAGATGAAGATGCTTAAGAAGGAAATGAAAGGGTGATTGGTTGGGGGGGGGTAGTGTGTTCAAGAAAATGTAGCAAAATATGGCAACAACTTTTAGTGTCTCAATCAAATGAAGTAGGAATTAGCACTAGACCAATGGGGCCAAAAACAACCAGAGGAAGGCAGAAAGAATGTTCTTAAACACAGAATAGGTGGATAACCGGGTTTACAATTACAAATTGCTCACTTTTTTGTGTATTTCTTTACTATTCTGATGGTCAGCTGCTCTCTTTACTGAAAAAGGAAGAATTAAAGGCAAACATCCAGTTAGAATCAATGTTATAATTGAATAGATGGTAGGGACAATGAGGACAGTAACATCTCATTTTTCTTTACTTTTTTACATTTGCTTTTTTTTGTCTGCAACTTATGCATATTATTATTTTGGTGTTTTTTTAGTTTTCTTTTGTTACTATTGCACTAGAACAGGGCAACTCTGTGAGATTATGGCACTTCAACGTGACCTCTATGGGTCTGATCACAGTATTTAAAGAATGTTTTGAAGAGAAATGTATGTTGTGTGAAAAATAAAGGAAAAGAAAAGGACTGAAAGAAAGAAGAAAGACAAAATAACAGGTTCAGGGTAACAGGGTTATTTAATCTTAACCTTGCTTGGACGCCAGCCAACGTCTACAGGAGGACATTGATTAATGGATGATACAGGAAAGTATTTTTAGATTATGCAGATGGAAAGAAGCATGTTGAATTGATTGTTGGTGCAATTTTGGACTCTGTTATGTCTAATTTCTGAGCCCATACTTTAAGTGTTACTGCATATATGTCATATTTGTTTTGATGTTCCTTTATTGTCCCTGTGTGGAAAAAAACTGAGCCTCTGGAGAAAATAAAATGAAAACGATTTCGTTATTAAGTGTTTGGCATGGTACACTACACTTTCTTGAAGAAGCTCTGGTCAAACCAATGAAGTCACACTTAGAATGCACTTAGAAGAATAATGATTTAGTGAATTGCCCGCATTAAACACATGATTCATAAGTACAGCACGATATAATGTGAGACCTTATGTAGCCCCGCCCCTTTTCAGCGCTGCACTCTGTGCATTCCTGGTCTTTTCACAGCGATCTTGCATAAGTATGAACTGCTCGTAAAAAAAATCCAGGTCGACATTTGTTAAGACATCTGCTTTACAATGTTTATGATAAACATTACACTGCTCATGATAACTTTTGGTAACTCTACAAGACTTTATGCAGTTTTTTTAAATTATTTTTAATAAATTATTTTGAATTTTTTTTCACAAATTAACCTTAGTTGCGAGGTTCAGGCATATAAAAGTAAGACATATCTAAATTATGGCTTCTCAAAAATTCAGATTTTGGAAAAACACTTGCAAAGTCTTAAAGTCTCTTTGCAAGAGAGCGCGGAAAACTTTGGACAAAAGATGACTGCTATTTCTCAGTTGACCGATCAAGCCGCAGCGACGCATTTTCACCCAATCAGTGTAGGTCACTCTCTGACTGACAGGTTGACTAGCGAATCAGTAGTCTTGCTTTTAGGCGGTCCTTAGTTTTCAGGAAATGCTTTCCAAGTGTTTTGCATGGTAAGGTAAGGGCACGTTTTTATTAATTGCAGTGGTTAATGCACGATTTATCAGCATAAACAATGGCCACGTCTCGCATGTTTACCTTTGCATTATGAAGGGAAGCATTATTTCCTGATTACATTTTCAGGAGAAGTAACGTTATTGCTTTCATTTCTCTAGGCAATTAACTGTTTCCACTGTGGCGCATTTTCGATTAAGAATATATGAAAAAGTCAAAAATGTCCTAATATCATGCCAAATGTGTTAAGTAAACTTTTATCACACATATAAGTTACATCTCCACAAATCATTAAAGGAGAATGATGATATTAGCATTGTTGTTTATGTGTGTGTAAGGCATACATTCTGGCTTAAAACATCTTTATTTACATTGTGAATGGTATCCATAACAACCATATTTCTGTTGTAACATCAGTCTTGATCCTTTAGCCAGAGAGGAAGATGGATGCCACTCAGCAGATTGAGGATCCTTTCTCTGAAGAAGAAGAAGAAGAGAGAGGAGGAGAAAGTAGGAAGACCAGAAAGAGAACAGTTCGCTACACTGAAGGTGTTAAAAAATGACCAAATACCAGAGACAGGTAAGACAATAAACCTGACTAAGTTATGTGATATTGTATAACTTCATATTTCCTGACTTTTATTGGTTATTATGGCATCAATTTCTCCTTTCTCTCTTCATTTAGTATTCCCTCTCTATGTCAGAGAGAATGTCTTGGGCCGTGATCCTGCTGCCTGTTCTGTTCTGCTTCCGGCCCGACCTGTATATCCGGTCGGCATGCTATAATCTCCATTCTCGGTTTTCCGTTCTAGCAGCAGCCGCTCCGGTAACGGTGATGCTGTGGAAGCACTTTTATGGGACATGGGCAGTATGAATGGAACCAGAAAAGGCAGATTCAAGCTGACGCCACAGGTACGATATGCTTTGACTGAGGGAGAGAGTGTGGTGATCGCTGATGTGCCATGTCAGTACATTGGCCTGCACATCTCAAAGAGCGACGCACACAATACCCCAGAGAAAGGACTTTCCAAAAGGAGGAAAAGGATAGTTCGCGCTATCAAGCAGTGACTCGGAGTCAAAGATGAGGAAAGGTGTGCAGAATGGGTTGAAAGAGAAAGAGAGGAGTGCCTTGCCACCTGTGCCTTTATGGAGCCCTGAGGATGATGAACCCAAAATGTGTTCACCACAGCCAGCTCACAAACATCCTGAGATCACCCTGGTGCCTGAATCAGACTCAGATGGAGAGAGTGATGAGAGGAAAGATTTTGGTTAGTAATGTGAGACCTGAAAGAATATTACTGAAAGCTATGGTAGCACACTATTTTACATGCTTTCTTTTTTCTCTTTTGTTATAGTTTCAGACTCAGCGTCCTCCTCTTATCTGTGTAGTTCCACAAATTCATCATTCCAGACCCCTGCTAAAAAAGTCATTCCAGAGAGGTGGGTTCTGAATGTGTTTTTTTAATGTTCCCTTTAACTTTTCCCAAACTAGTGTAGACATAATAGCTTGATTCTATAATGTTCATGTCTTACTGCATAAAGTAGGGCAACTGATATCACAAATATACTTAAAGGGAAAGTTTATCCATAATTGAAGATTGACTTTCTTTGTTCTGAAAAACACAAAATATATCAAAACACAGAATATATGTCTATGTATTAAAAAAGTCAACAGTGACCAAAATGTGAACATAAAAGTAGTGTGAAATACCCAAATACGACTCAGCTGGTAAATTCAGTTAAGTCAACACAATTGACCTTCGCTAAGCCCCCGCCCTCCCTGCAGTTACTGTTGCTACGCCTGTCAAGCTTTCGCGGCTGGCACATCTATTACAGTGTGGATGCACCCGGTGTCAGACATTCCCAATGAGATAATTGAGTCATTTTCGGCGAAAAGTGAAATATCTGAGAGAGCAGAGTCAAAAGGGACTGCAGTATTGCATTTGAGGGATATATTCACAACATTATATGCAACCGATTAGAGAATAATATCTCAAAAATTGAAGCTAAAGCCTAACGTTATTGTCCCAGCGCAAGCAGCAGCGCCTCATATGCTGACCGTTCAAATGGGAAAGACACAAATTGAGGAACAGCTATGTTCATGCACAGCAGGGTATGTGAAAATCCTAATAATTATAAATCAAACAGTTTATCCATAAATCTTGTGGAACAAAACTAATACCGAGAGAGCCGCGATCGGATTGGGTTAAAGTAACTTAGTCATAACGTTAGTAGGACGTCGATTAACAAAATGCTGAAATATATTTTAAAGTATGTCAGTGAGCCTTTGTCTTGTCTTTAATCGTCTTATTTTACGTTATATCATTATGAACAAAGAACCGTCAATATTTCCAAGCGTTCCAATAACATTAGGTGTTTTTGTTTATCATGTCGACATTTACCGGTACGTGGGTCTCCCACACTGCTTGATCACGCTCATCATTTTTCCCCTTGGCTTTTAGATTTTCTGGAAGGAAAACTAAAAACCTCTCCCGCTTCCAAACTTTTAGGATGCCGGTATCAGATTTGCACAATCCATACGCACAATGCTTCAGCATGTTTCCCTCGCTCTGAAAGCTTGCCAGACAGGGTTTCCGCGGGGTCTTAAAAAGTCTAAAAAAGTCTAAAATTTCAAAATCACAATTTAAGGCCTTAAAAAGTCTTAAATTTGCTGAAGTATTGTGTTCTAGGTCTTAAATCTTTTTAAACGGGTCTTAATTTTCTTATGTCTATGTAAATCTCATTGAAATGATCCTGTTGCACTTTGGAATGGGTTTTTTTATTTATATTACGTAGTTGTAGTTCTTAATTCCCTGTATTATGACTACAAAGTAGACCAACATGCAACAGCCAATCAGTTTTGAGGTTTTGTGTTATTGGCGGGTATCTCAGATACCACAGACAGACATAAAACGGATTTCATTCAGCTATGGGGAAGTGGAAGTTTAGCGATACTTGGCTTGAAAAATCTGAATTTAGGATCTGATTTTGCTGATTTGGATTTTGCTTTTTGATCAGAGCCAACACTAATAGCAGAGGTGCTCTGGGTTCTCCACACGGCGACATGACACCAGTCCTACATTGTTTCAAACGATGTTTCCTTCAGGTGCGGGAAAAGATAAAACGGCTTAAATTACGCGCTTTGGAATAGGGCATTTTATAAAAACAGAAACACAACAAATTTCCAAAATCACAGGACCGTTGTACTGATTTTCGCCAAATGTATAGTTTGAATAAATTAAATTACTTTGCGAAATAATTTTGAGACTCGTTACGCGTTTCCTTTGTACGTTTTTTTTTTTTTTGTCATGATATAGGTCTTAAATTTCATTCATAATAGTCATAAAAAGGTCTTAAAAAGTCTTAAATTTGACTTTGTGAAACCTGCAGAAACCCTGCCAGACCTCCCGCGCATAGTTACGGTTGCTAAGACATGATTGGCCAGTGGCGGTTTTCTGGCGTGGCTTAGCGAAGGGTCAATTGTGTTATATGATAGAAATATAAGCCATTATTTCATCTCAAATTTAAAGGTTCTCTAAGCGATCCTGGGTGTTGACGTTTGGAAAATATTTTCAAACAAATCGGAGGCTAGCTAGACCCTCCCTCCTCCGCATCTCATCTCCTCCCCCTCCCTTCCGTGCTTCCTGAAATAATTGTGAACTTGAATTGTGTGGGTTTGGCGAACATAAGCGTCAATTTAGAAGAAAAAAATAATAATTTAATGTTACCCACCTGTCCAGCAAAAACAGAGCAACCTGAATGTCGGACTGGAAGCCCTTCTGCCGCCGGAGTTCTCGCCATCGTTCAAAAGCTTTACCGATGTAAATTCGGAACTTCGCACGTTCTTAATCCGATTCCTCCTTCTTTTAATTTGTTCATCAGAACATCGTCTCTTTGGTTGTGTGTCGTCCATTTTTCAAACTTTCCTCTGATGCTTCTCTCTTCTTCACACACACACACACCCCTTCATGTGCACGCGCACTAACCCCTCCAGACCCACCCTCAAATACTTCTTGCCAGTGATTGGCTGGAACACTGTTTGTTAGGTTTCGTGGTCTGGGTGAGACATGATTGTTTTTGTTGCTGTTTGTGGAGCCTGTGGTGTCTACAGAGACCCCGTTTTTTACAGTGTGTTTAGGGGACAGGCAGCTAGCCGATAGACGTTTGCTGTATGTGACAAAAAATGTTTTGGCTCCACATCGCTAAAAGAACCTTTAAACGTCATGCAATCTGCTAGAACCATTGAGGTTCGTATTGCCCCATGTGTTGTAGTTTTTGGATGTGTTTGAAAAGTATGATTTGAATGCACATTAAGGCTTGAAACCTCAGAACACGTTATACCAGTTGAGTCATATAGATTCATTTCACTCTAACTTTATTTTTATGAGCTTGAAAGTTTCAGTGAGTCACATCAATCTTTATAAGAAACAAAAAATGTGTTGTTAAAAGCTGTTATTAGGTTACTATTACCCTGTTTAGCCAATCAGCCTTTTGCAAAATAGGTATTTATGAAGCAACCTAAAACAATGGAGTGAAGGAAAAAAAGGTCTGCCGGCCTTGATGCTAATTAATGCAGTGACAGGCACACATTCAGCACTTTCTATTTAGTAAATGAGTTCAGACACTTTTAAGGTTCTGTTATAGATTAATTGGCATTTGGATGTAAATGTCACTCGCCTTCTCATGTAGTTTAACTTTTATGATGATCAGGTTCTCAATATAACGTAGTTTCTAAATCCTGTAATCAGTAGGAATTGATGTGATTTAAAAATTTTGAGTGGGGCGAAAGATTTCCCTTTCACAGATTTTGCATCGGGTTGAAGTTGGTCACTCAAATTAACCACAAAGCTGCTTAGTTTGAAAGTGCTTTCTGTGCTTCATACATTGTTAAAGTATTAATAATAAACAGTGTCCTCAAAATTTCATTAATGAACTGGACCTTAATGTTTTAAACTGTGCAACACAGTTTAGATCGCAATCTTTTAATGATTAAACGTGCTGCTCTACAAATACTCTTTAAACTCTTTTTCTGTCTCATCTTCTCAGTGAGGATGAGAGCTCCATCACTCCATCCTCGGCCTCAATGGACAGATTCAGACTGAGGGAAACCTCCGGTAAACCCTGTTCTAACTCATCTAAGCCTAGCCTGCTAGCTCTTAACTTGGACAGTGACACTGACTTTGAAGTGGACATGGAGAAAAGCAAGACTGAACCAGAGGTCCAGCCTCAATTAGCTACAAACGTGGAACCAGTACCTTCAGCTGAATTTAATATGGACAGCGATACTGATGTTGAGGAAGAGGAGGCGGATGCAAATAAGGCTGAACCAGAGGCTCAGGAAGCAATAACTCTAGAGAAATCTGTATCTTCAGTTGAACTACATATGGACAGTGATACTGATGTTGAAGAAGAAGAGAAAGAGAAGCATAACTGAACCAAAGGCTCAGTTTGTACAAGCTCCAAAGATGGGACCAGGGCCTTCAGCTGAATTTCATATGGACAGCGATACTGATGTTGAGGAAGAGGAGCCAGAGGTAAATAAGGCTAAACCAGACGCTCAGAATGAAGTAACTCTTAATAAATCTGTGTCCTCAGTTGGACTTCATATGGACAGTGATACTGATGTTGATGAAGAAGAGAAAGAGAAAATTAAGACTGAACAAAAGGCTCTGATTGAAGAAGCTCCAAAGGTTAAATCAGTACCTTCAGAAGATCTTCATATGGACAGTGATACTGATGTTGACGAGAATGAGGCTCCTATAACTGAAAATGTCTCCAAAAAGAAAGCAAAAGTTTTAGCAGTTACAGAAAGTACTTCATCAGCACTCACACACCTACAGAATTCAACTTGGACAGCTGATACTGATGTTGAAGATGAAAATCCCATGGTTTCCATGGTGACTCGAGGTTTCACATCCCATTGGAGAGGGAAGTGATGTCAGACCTACATCAACACCAGGGACAGAGCTTCACATGGACAGTGACACAGATGTAGATGAAGAGAAATGAGGAGAAGATAAAGGCCAGAGATCTTCTATCAAACAGTGAAACAGATGATGAGGATCCTTTTAAACCTGTACCAGGCAAAGCTTTGAAGGTTGCAGAGAGTCAGAAGGCTTATGTGGGTGGCAAAGCAATACAGTCAGAAGAGAGGACCCATAAAAAACAAGACCATCATTCTCAAGCAAAGACTTGTCTTGAGGAACCAACCCAAGCTTTTGGCCACATGGAAGACTGGGACCTACCGCCCACACAAGTATATGGTATCCATCCCGTTCACTTCCTGCCTTTTAATTTCATTCTTTTTTTTATTATCGTCACAAAACAGTAAATGTCTAAAATTGCTAAATTTTTAAGTTAACTGTAAAACTGCTGCTAATTGTACATTTTTGTATTTTCTTAATGTCTTGAATATCATTATAAGGAATATTCAGGATTCAATACAAGTTAGATTCAATTAACAGCAATATTTTCAACTAATTCCTGTCCGTAGACATTACAATATTCCATTTCAAAGTATAGCCACACAGTATGCATGTTGAGTTTAGTGTGAAAATAATGCGTTTTCTGTCTAAAGTTATGTTCAGTTTTACAACTTTATCATGACAACAAAAATGCAACACAATGCAAGTTTTAACTGAAAAATGAATGAAAGTTACATTACAATTTCAACAATTTTCTACTTTTACATCCTCCAAAAATTGGCCTTTTTCACTTCCATTGTAAGTGCCTCACCATAACCCAGTTTTTTTCTTTTTTACCCCTTTGTTTGTGTGAATGAGTCAAAATATATTTATTTCTTGTGCTAATCACTATTATGCCACAAATGCATTCAGTTCAGCTTAACTTATACTGAATCCATACATTGTCTTTAATGTCAAATCCAGGAGCTGCTAGGGCCATTGCTGGGTTCAAGCCAAAGCAGCTTGATCTTGAGGCTACGCAGGCATATGGCACAGAGACAGACAGAGAGGAAGAACAGGAGGAGCCACTTAGCCATACCCAACTCTACTCCAACCTCTCCACTGCTGAAACTCAGTTCATTCCTGTAGCAAATATGGGAGGAGGAGAATGAAGAGACACCTAATTACTCTCACCTTTCCACAGCAGACACTGTAATCATTGCCAGCACCCCAACACGGGAAGAGCAGACACAGCCCTTTTCTTTCTTCACAGCTCAAACGCAACTCATCTGGGAGGGACAAGACAAAGAGTTTTATCAGAGTGAGCCCACCCAGCTCATGGAGGCAGACACTATAAATGAAACACAAGAAGGTGAAGAGGGAGGAGAACATGAAACAAGGTGGGAGAATCCATGGTGGAGAAAAAGTACACAAACACTCCAGCTCCTATCTTATCATTGCTGAAACTCAGCCTATGTGTGAGGAGGAAGAAGCAACAGATGTTGATCTGAATGGGGACAGCTTTCAGAAACCATGCACAAGAAACAGCCTGAGAAATGTGATTCTGCATATCTTGATGAAAACAACCCTCATGTCACCATAGCTGAAACACAACCAATGGGTGATGATAATGAAGCACCAGATCAGGACAATGTGATCAGCAGTACTCATTCAGAAAAACCTACCAGGTCCCATATCACCATCACTGAAACTCAACCAATGTTTGAGGAAGACCAAGCACCAGAGGATGATCTGAACAAGGTCAGTAGAAGACAAACTGACAAAGGCGAACCTATACAACAAACTGAAAATGCCTCTACTTCCAGTCTTGAAATCCCTGAAACACAACATGTTGGTGAAGATGATGAAGAGCAGGAGAAACTCCTCAACAACAAGATGCCTAGCAGAAGATCACTCAGAGGTAGACCAAAAAAAGAAAAGAAAGCCTCACAACCTGCTGAGAATGTTGTCCATCACGCTATCAGCAGAAACGCAACTGATGTGTGAGGAGGGACAAGCATCGGATGAAGATCTGAAGAGTGGGATCAACAAGGCTGTACCAAGTACAGGCCAACAAACAGATGAATTCAGATCTCTAGAGCTTGCTCAAACAGGCTTGAAATCCTGTGTCACTATTGCTGAAACTCAACCTATGTGTGAAGAAGTACCATGTGAAGATCTGACTAAGGCAGTTAGCACAGGCCAGATAGATGAACACAACTCCACAGAACTCCCAAAACCCTCCAGCTCCCATTTCATTGTAGCTGAAACACAGCCTATGCATGAGGAAGATGAAGGACAGGAGAAACACCTCAGCAGTAAAACGTCAAGCAGAAGATCACGCAGAGGAAAACCAAAGAAAGACAACGAGGTTCCACAAACTTCTGAGGTTGCTGTTCATCACACTATCACAGAAACCCAACCAGTTCTTGAGGAAGTGATTGAAAAAGATGAAGATCTGAGCAGTGGAATCAAATCCAGGAGATCCCGAAGGGAAGACAGATAAATGAGGACAGCGTTCCACAACCTGCTGAAGCTGACGTCAGTTCCCTTTCCACAATCACAGAAACACAGCCTGTTTGTGAGGATGGAACTGGAAGGGATGAAAATCTGAGTATCATCAGGATCCAAAAGATCTCACAGAGGAAAAAAAGTAGATGAAGGTGAACCAACACAGTCTGTTGAACCAAACTCTGATTTTATGGTTGTTGAAACACAGCCTATGTGTGAGGAAAACGCTCAAGAAGAACCTAGTGGCAGAAGTAGCAGGAGACCTAGAAAAGACAAGACAGAGGTGGAGAGTGAGACACCTTCATCTGGCAAAGTCCAAAGTAGAACTAGAAAAGGGAAGGAAGGGAAAATAAAGAGGGGTAAAGCATTGTCTGAGGAAGAGGGAGAGAGTGAAGAGGAAAAACCAATGAGGAGAGGAGCCAGAAGAACAGGTATAAAACATAAGTGTAGTGAAAAGGAAGAAGAGGAAAGATTGGAGGAGAGGAATTCCCAAGCAAGAAAAACAGAGGATGAAGAAAGAGCTCCAAGAACAGGAGGAGCGAGATAGGGTAGAGGAGAAAAGAAAAGGAGAGACTGGAGCGTGAGAAAGAAAGAACAAGAGAGAGAGGGAAAAGGCTGAAACTGAAATGAGGCAAAAACTGGAAAGAGAGCAGCAGGAATTAGAGGAAAAAGAACGACTCAAAAGGGAAGAGGAAAAAATAAGAAAAGAAAATAAGAGAATACAGAGGGAAAAAGAGGAAAAGGATCGTTTAGAAAAAGAAGAGAAGGAAAAAGTTGGAGAGAGAGACTAGAGAACGAGAAGAACAAAGACAAAAAGAAGAAAGAATTCAAATGGAGAACGAACAAAAAGAGGAGGAAAGATTAGCGGCAGAGAGAGAACAATTAGAAAAGGAGAAAGAAGAAAATGAGGATCTTGAGATGAGAGCAAGAGAGCAAAAAGAAGCAAACAAGAATGATGGATTGGAGAAGGACAAAACAGAATTGGAAACTCCTCTTGTTCCTCCTGCCAGACGATCACGGCGTTGTTCAAGCTCCTCTATAAACTCGGAACAATCTGTATCCTCACAACAGGAGCCATCCACCCAGAGGGGGCGAGGGCGAGGCAGGGGACGGGGCCGGGGCAGAGGAAGACAGACAACTAATGAGCAACCGATCAGTGCTAGACAGTCTAGCCAGAGAGGAGTAGCTATTGGAGTCAGAACGACAAAGACAAAGAGCAAGACCTCAATTCAACAACCCGTTCCGATCCCGCTCTCCAGTTCTAGAAGTTCTGAGAGATCCTGCTGAATAGTTTCATAACATCAAACGAAGGGACGAGAGGAAGAGGCAGAGGCAGGAAGAGTGTAAAGCTAGCAAGAACCGCAGGAAGTTTCCTGAAGCTAAAACTTCTGGGAAAGGCAGGGGGAGAGGAGGCAGGCATTCTGGTGTGGAGAATGTAAATGTCGGAATGAGCAATGAGCTTGAACAAGATGCAGAGATAGCAAACAACACTGCTGTACCCCAAAGCAACAGCAGAGGTCGCAAGAGAGCAGCCACCACTAGCACATCTACAGAAGAGACTCCGTCACCCACACCCAAGACTCCAAGGCGCTCTGTTTCCAGTCAGGCGTACAAGGTCACACACCCTCAGATATACAGATTAACTAGCAAGTTTTGTCACTGTGTGGATGACACCAATCTGTCCTCTTCTCTTTTAGGTGTTATTCACTGGGCTGTCAGATGAAGATGGAGAAAGAGTGGTGCTCTCAATTGGGTGGAAGTCTGGCGAGAGAGGGTGAACGAGTATGACTCACCTGAGTGACTGATAAAGCAAGACGCACTGTCAAGTTTTTGGTGCGCTGTTGCTGAGAGGGGTGCCGATCGTGAATCCTGATTGGCTAGAGAGGTGAGGGAGTGATTATTACAGAAAGGTCCTGGTTCAAACCAAGCCAAACCTAAAACAACACAATCTTGATTTTTCTTCTATAAACTCGCATATGTCGTGTTCGATACGCATTGTGAGGTGTCTCTCACAACATTGGAAATGGTTCTGTGTTTGGCTGACAATATACAACAACAAAAAAGTGTACAACAGCGGCTCACTCCCTGGTTCAAGAAATGTTTTTTTTTATGGTATTGATGATTTTATATAGAGAGGGAGGGGAGGGAGAGAGTGCAGTGGTGTGTTTCACACCTGAATTGTGAATTCAAATTTATATTTGCCGCTAGTAGATTTACATACAGAAGCCAATGCAAAGCCCGGTGCCTGCCCACTGACTGCGAATTGGGCCGCCTGGCGCCGCCTAAGGACTCTTCCCGGTCGAGCTTGAAAAAATTTGAATCTCTAAGAAGCCCAACGTTCAAGCGCCGATAGACTGCGCATTCCACGCTCTCATTCGCATTCGGTGTGAACACACCATAAGAGCGATGAATCTGGGTTTAAGGGTTTACACCTCTCATAACTAAAGTCTAACAATTACATAGTACAGACTTTATTTTGAACTTTAATTAGAATTTCTTAGTGCTGACATCCTTTTTTTACCCCAGTGTCGAAAGTTGGCCATTTCCTTTCTACCTGATGAATACATATTGAAAGAACTGTCGAGCAAGAGAAGAAGTTCAGTTTCAGCCTACAGAAGACACTGCAAATTGCTCAAAGTCAACGTCTTTTAAAGGTTAGTCCCTTACAAGCTCTTCCGCATTTGTGTATCACGCCCAAGTTTTCTATTTCCATCACACATATTCTCTCCTCTAATATTGCTTTTATAGGGTTATGAGATTCATGTAACCCCATCTGTGTGATGCCAGAGCCATCTCAAATGAAAGAGAATCATCACCTGCTGCGGTGCACGTTTCCTCCCTAAAATGCCTTCTGCTCTAGAAGGGTACCCAGAACCACTGCATATATTCTCTGATTTTAATGCACATACTACATATTCCCATTTTTCATTGTGGTTTCTCCCTCTCTATTCAGAAGAACACTGTGGTGGTGTCATGTGAACAGGACAGGGCACTTTGTCAGAAGGCAGTGAGTATGTCATTGCCCGTGGTCAGCACAGAGTTCCTATTGACTGGTATTCTGCAGCAGAGAGTTGACCTGCAGGCCTATTCTCTCACTTCCTCTCTCAACACATCCAATCAGCCTGCAGCCCCCAAAGCTGCTGCCAGGGGCCGTAGGAAGTAGTGACAATAACAGAAAAGGACTTTCCTTGTAATACATTTGCGTAGAAGACAGAATCTATTTTATGCACAAACGTTTAAGTTTAGATTGTGCAAGCTGAAAATGTGACGCATAACATTCCAGTTTTATGAAGACTGAAATGAATTAGATGAGATGCTTCTTAGGCTTGTAACCACACACCCACCGATTCCTGTGAATGTGAGAGATGGAGAGAAAAATTGAGCTTCTCAATTTTTTATGTAATATTTCAATAAACACTTTCAAAGCCAAAACGCATAGACAATGTGGATTTGTGCCCTTTTAGTGTTTTAAAAAAGCTGTTGATAAATAGAAGCAAAATGCAGATAAAACCGGCAAAATGGTCTAGTGCACATTCTTATTCATAGGGGCGTTGGTCTCAGTGATGGATCGATCTGAAGAACACCTTAAAGACCTTCACGTCGGTTCTGCAAAGGTTGTCTGAGTGTGTTCGGTCTGTTGACACGCCCATAAGAGGTTGAAGCGCCGGGCTTAACGGAGCGCACTCGAGACGCGGCGAGATACCGGACGGATTCCTGAGGTGCAATTTAGTCCTTTAGTGATTTTCGAGGTGGAAAAGAAGCAGAAAGGGACGAATAACGGAATTTCCCCGTTTTACACTCTATCATTCGAGGAGCATATTGAAGGTGAGCTGTGAACACGGTAAGGGAGAATATCAATTTTGCGGCAGGGATGTCACTAAACGGGCAGCTGGCTTTGGGATGCAGGAATTCAAGGGTTAAATTCTGCAGTTTCTGCTTCGTCTGGTACTTTTCCAATTGGATAAAGTTGATGTTTGCCGTTGGAACGCGAATACAATAAGGCGTACGAGTCCTATTTTGAGGTTTAGAAGAGCATTTAGGCTTGTTGAAGAGATTTGCGGTTGGTTAACAGTTACTGCATAGCTGCATAAATGCCCCGTCAGCTCGCGAGTGCAGGTTAAGCATAATGTATTATATCAAATGTTTCCATGAAAATATGCTTTGTGGTGAAATTAGAAAAGCAAATATAATAATTAGACTTATTTTTCGCGATGAGCTCGAAAAATTACAGTTGTACAATAACATTCATATTTGAAATTGTATAGCATGTGTACGCTATAATTCTTATTTAAGGCTAATTTTGCCGGTTGATTGCAATTTGCGGTGTATTTCATTTCGTCGTCTGTGCACTGTAATAACCCGAACATGTGTGGGCGATCTTTCTCATCTTGTGACCGAGAGAAAATTTGTTTGACTGGCAAATAGTTTTATGATTGGGAGGTGATAAGATCATTTGAAGGTTTCGTCTAAAATCTCGTGGAGATGCGGTATATGTCACGCTTTCGCCGCCCGCTGCTCTGTCTTAAAACCTATTCAGATGCTTATCTATACGCCATATTTTGAACCATAATGATGCCCCAAAATGGTGCCTAGGTAGACAGCTCACTAGGTTTTATGACACAGCCATGATCTCATCGCCTTTCATGTCAGACATCAGACCATTCTAACTAACGTTACATTATCACCTTTTGAACTAATAGTCTGGTTCAAGGCTTTAAAATATATAATGATCCAAGCCAAGAGTCTGAATGAAATAATCTGGAAGTAATTTCCAGATGCCCAGTCCTGGTCTCTTAGGAGATGACCTGCTTCCAACACCAATAACCACATATGAAATAGTCATACAGCACCTCTCCAAAGATTGTGCTTGATTTCCCTGAGCCCCTATTTATTTATTTTTTATTTCCTGGTTTACACAGCCTGCTTCTAGCATAATTAACCATTTTATGATATTGCAGTTCATATAATCTATCTGCAGTAGGCTTTGGTTTGAGCTCTGGTTCATTGTTGTATTGCACTCAGGAGAACTGCACTCTTATGTGGTATTTGAGCACCCGGTCTGCATTTCTGCCTCCTTGTTGCCCATGTCTTATATGAGGAACTGTGAGGTTGCTATAAGAGGTTTCATGCTGAGAGGGAGGGAAATGATGTAAGTGGACCAGATGGCACTTTGTCCATATGAAACTAAAAAGCGCAGACGCATTTCACACATCAGCACAGTCCAGAGACAGAAAAATACGTACTTATTTGCTTTTTTTCCCATTTTTTGCAACTAAATTACAATAAAACGTTCATATGAAATATTCAAACGTCTGAGCAGAAGTCTGTTATGAAATCACTGAATGGCCTAAATGCCTCTTCTGTTCTGGATGCTTGCCTTGCTGTCTGGCCTGGCAAAGGTTTTCGTAGGAATCTTGCTATGTCATTATTTGTGAAGTGCCAGCTAATTTCAGACTGTTAATGATTGTGTTTGTCCTGATATTTCCACATTACTGATCATAATACTTCCAATTTAAATGGGAAATATATATATATAATAGAAAGCCATCAAAAGCCTCTAAATGGCATTTGAAATTTTCTTCTAAAATGACCATTTTATCAAGCTTGTATATTTAAGTTCAGTAATTTCACTTAAATGACAATTAATAGGTAATCTTCATTACCACTTAAGTGAAATTACTGAACTTAAATATACAAGCTTGATAAAATTAATCATTTTAGAAGAAAATTAGATGGCTTTTGCATCTGAACTCTTCATATATATACAGTATATGCCTATATATATATCTCACACATGAATATATTATACATAGGCATACATATACATATATTCCCATTTAAATTGGAATTATTGAATTATTTTTGAGTAAAAGCTTAATTAAGTTAAAGATAATTAATTTATGTAATTATTTCATGACATTTACAGACCACAGAAATGCAGACTAGAAAAGTTGTGTAAAAATCATGGAATTTCTTTGGGATGTAACATGGATTTTTGTAGAACAAACCAGGCTAACAGATAGAGTCTTATTTCCTCCCGCATTTTTAATGTCTTAGTCATTATAATCCTGTCTTGATTTAATTATGGAGCTAATGATCCATCCAAATGATGTCATGTTTCTCATTCCATTCGCATTTATACAGACAAACTCACAGACAGCACTGTCTCTTAAAAGCATAATTTCTCATGAAATTGCATGACTAATGTAATTTATTGGTGATGAATCTTAACTGGGAATCTCAATAAGCTGACTGTTCTTGCTATTCCTCTAAGATACCAGATCAATGTCAGTTTGATGAGCAATGTACAAAAACAGCCTAGCTCTTCTAAGAGGCTCATTTCTCAACACAGCCCTTTTAGATCCTTGGACTGATGATCAGAGCTCACACATCTCCCATTAAAGCTGAAAAACATAGATGTATGTCTAACATTAACATAAATGGACTTGTTTTATAGTCACACCTAGAGTCCACATCAAAGCACTACTAATCGACCTGTGTCCATTGTAGCCGGAATTTGAGAGCAATTAAGCAATGTACCATGAAACTTAATTACAATGTCAGAGTTTAGAATTGAAATCCTCTTTGAATGCAAATGTAATTTTCATGTGTGAATGTTTTCAGAGTCAATATGCAAAATCTGAGACTGCTCGCTTAATCTGTGCTGTTCTGCTCAGGTAAGAAAGAGTCCTTGTGAATCTTTTGAGTGGTTGATCTTCTGTATCATTATTATCCACAAGTTTGGAAGTGTTAAGGACAGTGGCTCTGACATGCTAATAGCTATTGTAGTTCTTTAATTACAGTCCTGATCCACAATGCATCTTCTATATAATGTTTCAGTTCTGAATGTACCAGCTTGGAAGGACTGTGTACTGAACATACATAGATTTTAGTTATTATGAATATTTATGAACACGTAATATTAAATGTGCCATCTATAATGAATGTATTTAGTATATTTTATGTAACAAGTGGGTCGTTTTTCATACATACTAAATTATGTATTGAGTCATTTCTGTGTCAATTTAACCAGTCTTTGGTTTAAATATGGTTCTAAAGATAAACAGAAGTGATAAAAGCCAAAATATTAAATGTCACTGATATTTGTACTATTTTGTATCTGAGATTTCAAGTCAATTTACAGGGGGAAAAATGACGTTAGAAAGATGGCAGTATCATTATTTTATTTTTACACAGAGATTGGTTGGTCTATTAGTAAAATTATATTTTTATCATTTTATAATGATGAGTCTATAATTTTATAATTTTTTTTAGGAATGAGGATAAAAGGAGGATAAAATTTGAGGATAAAATTTGTTGCATTATATGCCAATGGTGACATTTCAAAAATGGGAAAAACCTTTTTTTTTGCACTAAGTTTGAATGCCTATAACTCAAGAATTATTAAAGATCTTAAAATGCTTTTAGTTTCTTGTAGTTAACAAACTTTTCTTTTAGTATCTTAATTTTTAATGCCCAATGTGGTTAATTTCCAGAGATATGGGGATTTCAATGTCTCTTCATGAATAAATTGCTAAATTGAAGGTAGACAACATATTTTCAGTGATCTAAAACTAAATGTGGGTTACTTTAAATAGCTGATACTTTTTATTTTAAAGAGGAATATCTGAAGAACAAATAATGTTGAAACAATTTTTTCAATCAACACAATTACCTAGAACATACTGTACCTGACTGAGTGCCAAAAATATTAATTTTCCAAAGTTTGCATGCCTGTAACTCAAGAATTATTCAATATATCTCAATATCTTTCTATAATCTCATTCTTCTTAAACTTTTATTTTGTAATCTTAATTTTTAATGCCCTGTATGGTTCAATCCCATTGATATGTGGATCTCAATGAAGCTCCATGTTTAAACTGTTGGAGTTTAATCATTATTAATGGTCAAAAACAAAATGTGGTTAAACAGCTGATACTTTTGTATCATACTGTGTTTAAAGAAGAACGTCTTAAAAAATGATGTTGAAACTAGAAATGTATCTCCTTTCCTTCTATCAAAACAATTTCATACAACATAGCTCTCTTAAAATGCCATCTTCCTAAAATGTTTTTCCCGATATTTCAACTTCATTTTGACAATTTTCAGCCATATGGTTTATTCATTTAATATTTTAGCTTGGGCAGATGTGCTCTTTAACTAAATGGCATTTGTCCTGAAAAATCTTCCAACAAACCTAAAAAATGTCTTTCAATATGAATTGTCTTACTATTAAATGTTAGACAGTATGACATGCTAAATATGGCCTGAACAGATGTTTAATAAATGTTTAATTATTTTATTTAAGATGAAAATCCAAAAGAAAAAAATGTAAATGTAATTAAATTGAATATTGCATAAATTGAAAATACATTCTCAATTTCTGTATGATTTAACTATAGCTGATGTCACATTGCTGTTAATGAATGTGTTGACTGTAAACACTGATTCTTTTCCTTTTGGATTTTTAGCATTCTCTGCAACTCTAAAAGGTAATGCAAACACAAGTCACTTTTAATTATTCCAAATGATTTATTAAGAAAAAGAAAATGATAGTGTCTTATTTTTTGTTTCTTGTAGGCCAAGAAGTATCCCAGGCTCTGTTTTTTGGGAATACTTCACATCCCCTTGCCTGCAGGTAGAGACTGACGTGTCGTTCAAGCCTTCCGATCGTTCCAGGACGTGAGAAGTCACTGATGAGGTCTGGTGAAGTGGTTGATGTTCGTGCCAAACTCAACACTGCTTTGACCCACCTGATCTTGGAAAATGTTGGAGAAAGTGATGAAGGAGTGTACACCATCTCATCCTGACCAAACCGCAGGGGATGTGACACGCATCATACTCTGATGTTTAGAGGTAATGCATAATTGTCACATCAAAATACCAATTTTTTTTTTGTTTTAACCTCACTTTGAATAACAGCTTGCACACTAAATTGGATGCACGGATTCACATTAGAATAGCTCTGAGTGACTTCCATGATTATAGGAAGTCATGTGGTGAACAGTAAGGGAGGA
Source organism: Hybognathus amarus (assembly GCA_030378365.1). Lineage (NCBI taxonomy): Eukaryota > Metazoa > Chordata > Actinopteri > Cypriniformes > Leuciscidae > Hybognathus > Hybognathus amarus. The sequence continues at coordinate 337,683 of JAQIUQ010001280.1, read as the reverse complement.
TTAATGACCTCCTGCAGTAATTGTAGCTCTGTCAAGGCACACTGGTTGCCTTCCGTTCTTCTGTACCTAAAGATCCGTCTTTCTCTCTACCCAACTATCTATTTTCTCCCATTATTAGTGGTGCTGGCTGACACTTTTCATTTAACCCCTCAAGCTCTGAGGGCATGTTTAGAGTTGTTTTTTTTTTCTGAGTGACATACAAAAAACTAAAGACTATAGCAAGGAGAGTCAAAAGGTAGGTATCGTTTAGATAGAACACATTTCATATTTTTAGAAAATACATGTATGCAGTAAGGTACGAGAGGCTGTGCTGTATCGTAATAAGTAACGGCTGAAGGGGTTGCAGGCACTCCTCTTTGAGTTGTGCCTAACAACGCCCTTCAGCCAGTACTTTTCATGATACAGCACTTGCCTCGAATACCTTATTGCTTTTATAAAATGGTTAACACACAACAAATATATTAAAGTAAAAAGTATATGGTTTAGTGCAACTTTCTTGAAGTAAAATCACGAAAAGCCTTCCTTTGTGTTTATGTAAAACTGTATCCAAATCATTTAAAGTTCAGTAAGCTTTAAAATCAGCAATGAACAGCAATAACTTTTTCTTTTAATGGCATTTATTCACTGCTGTAAATAAGAACAGTTAAATTCAATTTGTATTACTTTTCACTTTTCAGATGTGAAAAACGGTAATAAATAAAATAATCCATTGAATAGAGGAGTATATAACCTACATGTAACTCAACATGATTATATAAACTTTACACAAATGTTTACAACCTTATACATAAAAAAAATATAAAAATATAACTTATTTATGTACAAATTACAAATGCAGACATATATTATTCATATAATAAATACACAATTAATTCATATAATTTTATTATTTAAACACAATAATTTGTATCCATAATTTGCATTGCGGCAGCATTGATGAATAGACAAAATCTTAATATGCCAAGGCTAATTAGCCTTGTGCATACAGTATATGATTGTGTATATATCCATACTTTATGTTAGATGTTGTTAGAACAGCTTAATTAATCCAGTGTTAATTTAGTATTATTTATTTATATATAGGCTATTATATATTTTAGTAATTTTTATTTGCGGTGCTATTTATATTAATGGTTTTTATTTGAGAATGTTTCTGGATGTCATGGTGTTTTGTCACTAACTTCTGTGAATTCTATCTTCATAGAAAACACATCCATTACATACTAAATTTAATTTGAGACTCATATTGTTCATTTTGCTTGACACAGTTCAGTTGCAAAACTACAAGATATTTGGAGAAAAACACCATATTTTCATGTTTTCAGACAGCAAGAAAACTCAACATCAAATATCTTCATAATCTCTAGATATTCTGAGAAATTATCCATAAGATACAGTTACACACCATGTTCGGGTTTCAAATTGTGCATGTACAATATTATTTTTATGATATGGTCCATTTCAAATTGTTTAAATCCAAACAAAATATTTGTAGATTCTCTTCTCCTATATAGTTTTGTGCTTGCACAGTGTCATGCACATACACTCTGATCACAGGCCTGGTTCTGTGGCTTGCAGTTTGTATATTAGCTAATGTCGCAATCATTTTCTATAGATTTTTTAAAAGTTTTATTACAATTCGAATAAAGTCATTATTGAGTTGCATGCGCGTGTACGACACTGATTTAATTTAGAGTATTCGTTTTCAAATCAAAATCAAGTCCTTTTCTTCATTTATTAGAAATCTTTAAATTTGCGTGCAGACCTCCATCTCTGATATTTAAAGCTTTTAAAGTGTGGAACGTGACGAAGCAAATCGTCAAAGCAAATTGTATGAACATCATATGATTTGCTTCGACATATGGCTTGCATCATACGATTTGCTTCGACATCTGGCTTGTCATACGATTTGCTTCGACATCTGGCTTGCAATATCACTTGCGTATTGGCCGGAAAAAATCACGCCACCGGAAACCCCTGATTGTGTTATTATGCATTACATTCATTCAGCCACAGAGCATTGTAATGACATCAAACCTGGTCTGTCCTAACACTGGAAGACGGTCACCAAAACCTAGCGCTGCAACAATTCGCTAATAAAAAAAGGAATATAAACTAGATGAACATACCATGTGCTATTTTTTTTTTGTTGAAAACATACTCGGTTACTAACACAACCTCGGTTCCCTTAGAGATATTAGGAATCAGCGTGGAAAACTGCTATGGCCGCCACATACACTTTGAGCATGGAGGGGGTCGGGCCCATGTCCAGCAGCTCTTGTAGAAAGAAAGTACCAGTGGTATTTCACATGAATGATGGTTCCAGGTTCCAAGCTGAGCACCAGCAGGTGAACACTGACCCCTTGAGGGCATCAGAGACGTCTCATGGACGGAGCTCTTGCCTCAGCAATAGTATTTAAGTCTCTGTCAGAGATGTCCTTGGATACCTGTTAAGGGAACATCATATAGACTTTATACTATAGGGAACAAACATTTAATCTGTTATGTTAGTTAATAGCTTATATAATAGTTCTTACAACATATTTTTGACCTGCAATTTTATTCTTCTTAGAAAATTTAAAAATCTAATGGATTCCTTTTCTTTTTCTTTTCCAGATTGCTTTAATGAGGACATTGTTTATTATGGATCAGATTTTCATGTTTCGCTCAATGATATCTCTAGACACGGTGCGTGTGGGCTTTCGTCACAGCTCAGTGGAGGCAAATCGAGACTTTAACACCGGCCGCTGGAACTGATGAATGGAGCACCCAAGGAGAATTACCAGTACCGCATCAAGATCACCCCGCAAAAGTTCACTCTGCTTGCCGTTACAGGGGCTGATGAAGGTAGTTACACCTTCAGCGATTCCATTGGGAAAGTCGAGAAGAAGATCTGCCTGAATGTTAAAGGTGAGAGCAGGAAGCACATTTTCAGGGGTTCATGACATGACACTATTGTTGAAATAACATTTAAGTAACATTTTAATAATATATGAGTAGCTATAGAAAACATTTTGAAGGAGAAATGGAATAGGATAATAAAGTAAAGTCTGCCAGTCCCTAAAATAAACACTGAGAAGGTGAATAGGACCACAATGTGAAGCGAAAGGGTACCTGTATCATTCTGAACGGATTTATTTTGTTCTATAACCGAATAGCTGTACATTTTACCGCACAGTAGATGGCTATAAATAAATGTAAATATTGATTTGAGGTGAAAATATTTGATTATGAGAAAACGAAGAGGCCGCAGAGTGATATGAGATATTTGAAGCTAGTCCAGAAGATTGTTTCCCAGTAACAATAGTCAAATAAAAGGTTTAGTGGTCATTATACAATAACTGTAACTGACCAATCAGAATCAGGTATCCTGAGAGGCATAAAAACTGAGGTGTGAAATATAAGACTGGAGGTTGTTTTTATGGAATATACAGTGCGAAAAATAAAGCTTCCAATGTTTTTTTTTTTTTTTGTAGTGATGCTATAGAAGAATCACTTTTTTCCACTATTCTTCATGAAACCATTGATGCCAAAAAAGTACTTTTATTTTTAAGAGTGGTGAAACTCTTCGGGTACAAAGAAAGGATATTAGGGGAAGTACAAAGACAGGAAGAAAGATAGGTGGAATGGAGTCTGCCATTGTCTGCAGCATTTATTACCTAAATAATTTATGCTTTCTCCTTCCTACCGATTATTTTCTTCTTCCTTCACTCTCATGACATCATTTTAGAAAATAGCTGAACATCTTGGCTTTAGTAACAGCTTTCTTTCTTTCTGTCCTTCGTTTTTTCTTTCTTACAGCACATCAGGTATTTGAAACCCTTTCAAACGGTGGCACTCTGAAAGTAAACCTGCACTTACGATAGCTCCTTAGCTCACCTGGTGTACACAAAGAAGTCTGATAACCAAAAGTATTTGATTATGGAGAATGGAGAGATCATACTGCCTCCTAACCTGGATCTCGAAGGTCGCCTCTCTTTGGAGAATTCCATGTTTCTTCTGACAGATGTGAAGGCCAGTGATGCCGGAGTTTTCAGTGTGACTGACCTTCAGGGATTCCTGGTGTCTGATGTCCACCTGGAGATAGAAGGTGAGGAGATGCAAGATGACAAAGGGAAATTAAAAGAACATGCGCTGCGTTCCCAAAAGCACTGTAAGTCTTAAGTTAATCATAGAACAATTGCCACCAATGGTCTCTATGATCAACTTTGGCTTACGATGCTTTTGGAAAACTCAGGTCATTTTCATGCTTTGCAGCTAATGGTGTATCTCTTTCTCTCTTAGCATTCACGCTTCCTAAAACTCTACATTGCCATCATCGCTTTGGTAGCATTATTGGTGTTGCTGCTTTTGGTGTGCTTGGTGTCATGTTTGGTGAAGATACGCAGACGTGCAGCAAAGGCCAGAGCCATTGAGGAAAAAGCCCACAATGCAGGGAAAGTGGAGGGAGAGACCTTCAGAAAGGTATTTACCACCTATGTGTGCACCAAGGACAAAAAAAAGATACAAAAATACATTGGATACAATTACAAAATATCAAACCAAGTGGCATTTCCAAACAAATTAGTTTTATTTAAGTTTTTGTTTTGGTGTATTTGTACCCAACATTTTTGAAAAGAGAAAAGGGTCAAAACGAAGCAAAACATTCTCTGATTTTTCTGTAAATATTGTAGGGAACAAATGTTTTATTAAAAACAAAATACATTTTATTACTTTTTATTTGGCTGAATAATCAATTCATATGTTGATTTCCTCAAAAGGTCTACAGACTGTGGCTCTGTGACACTATCAAAACAGAATCCTGACCAGCTCAACAGAGCAACATTAGATCAACCAATGACGTAATTTGGAGGGTGGAGCTCTCTGTTTGACCAACCAATGAAAAACAGGAAGATTGTTGGGGGAAAGCTGATTAAAACTTTGCAAGTGCCACAAAAAGGACACACCTAAACTTTGAAAATATAAAAATGATAGATATGTAAAGTACAAACATTTGCTTTGTTTTACATTCTCATTTCATGTCTTCTACAACATGAAAGGAAGAAGAAAAAGTGTTTGTCTTTCTGTGTTTATATAATGGACTCTATTATAAGCCCTTTGCTCATATTTCTGCAGGTTGTGAAAGATGCCTGTACCCGTCAGAATGAGGAAGCCCCGGCCCTGTCACAGAAAAAGAAGACATCACTGAGAAATCACAGAGCACAGAGGTCAGCATTAAGGTGAGCACCAGGAAGCCCAAAGACATTTTAGTCATTTGAGCTATCTTTATATCTAAACCCTTAGCATTTGCTCAGTATAAAATGCTGAATTAGGTTTAATGTTGTTGAAATGCTTTTAGAGTGCTAAGTTCTGTGTATGTTCCTCAGGGTTTGGAGGTGTCTACTAAAGAGCCAAGCCTACAAGAGAGGAACATGGAGACCAGTGACTCTGGAGTGGGCTTTAATACCACTGGGCTCCCACTTGATAGTGACACTGATGCCCCAACAATAGCCATTGCAGATTCTGATGTATTGAGTTCCTCTGCTGCCCCTGACATCAAAGCCATTCCCAACCAAATTCCAGAGCCAAAGACTGCCTCCTCGCCTCCAAAACCAGCACCAACTTCCGATCCTAAAACCAGCACCTGTGACCAAGACGACGGCTCCTCCACCACCTTCGCCTGAACCTAAACCACCAGTGACGCCATCACCTGAACCCAAACCAGCTGCTACACCTGAACCCAAACCTGCTGCTACACCTGAACCAAAAATGACCATCTCATCACCACCTGAAACAAAACAGACCTTAAGCCCAGAACCCAAGTAACCCCTGCACCTGATCCTAAACCAACAAGTCCAGTAGCTGGGGCCACATCAACTGATGTTAAACCAATTCCAAGTCCAACCCCTGAATCTCCAAAAGCATTAATGCCAACTCCTGATGCCAAACCAGCCATTACTCCAGATGCCAAACCAGCAGTTTCACCTACTCCTGAACTCATACCAGCTAAAGTTGGCACGCCTGAACAGAAACCCGCCGTAAGCCCCACACCTGATCCCAAGACTCCGGATCCTAAACGGTTTCTCCGATCCCTGAGCCTAAACCACCAGTCTCATCCGATTTTCGAGCTCGAAACCAACTACAAATGGTACTCCCGAATCCAAGGAGCCAAGTGCACCTTTATCTCCTGGCCTGGATGTGAAGGGCACTACCCCTCCCAAAACCCCTGAAACTGGGAAAAGCTCAGTCAAAACTCCTGAGCTCATCTCCAGTGGAGGCCTAGTACTCTGGCTTCTCCTAATGACAGTGCACCACCTGCAAGCACTGATGGAGCTGCCACCAACTGAGATAAAACCGTAGCCTAGTTCCTGCCTCCTCCTATATTAACCACCACAGACAATCTAGACACTTGACTTAAAGAAAAGCTAAAAGACTTCCTAAGGGGGGTGGGTTCCTCAGTCTTTTGAGTCTCACTTTTAATATGATTAACAAGCATCAATGGAAAGATCCATTGTAAATCCACTCAGTTTACTAATATTTAATCACCCCATAGAAGGGTTCGAATACAGAGATAAAGCACTTCAGACCTTACACCATTGGCTGATTTAATACAAAATGAGGGAGACTATCTGGGGTATTCCACGAAAGTGTACAAAGACAAATCTTCCATCACAGAAATAATACATCACTGCATGAAGATATTGAGAAAATAAACTCTATCATCAGTTCTGTAATCCAAAAAAACTGTGGTTGAATTTGGAAAAAGCCACAGAAGGGCATGGGACATTAATCATTTTCATTTCTGCTCCATTTTGACAAGGCGGAGAATCTAAATCGCAGGACTGATACTGAGAAAGTGGTGAGCCAACCATCTGCTTTCCGAGGACTGGAAAGATTGAAAAACCATGTCACTTTGATGCATGCAAGTCAACATGTCCTTTTGACAAAGGGAATGAACGAGGAAAAGCCCAAAAAAGAAATTCATAAACCTTCACAGACTACTCTGTACCTGAACTCAGTCTAACCTTGGACTCTAGTCTCACAGATGTTCTTGTCCAGATATGTGACGGGGCACATTTCCTATTCATCTAGTAACAAAAGTATTGCTATTGAAGTCTCTTTCAGTTATTTCTGTAAGCAAGAACTTTGGACAATGGTCAAAGGTAGTAAATGTGAATATGCACAAGTTTGGTTCTTCGAGCGAGTCATGTTGAGATTGATAGATTGTTTCCATCATTAGCAAGTGTTCTGGAGTATTGTGCTAAGAATTAGTTGACCCTACTAATAGTGCTATTTTAGCATATGATTCCCAAAAGGAAATATGCAAATCAGTTAATGATGCAAACACACCCAAAAAAAAATATGCATTGAGTTGCAGATTCCCATTTTCCTGCCTGGAACTTAGCTTCAGTTGTGGAGGATGCAGCAGACTACTGCAATAAGCCAATATGCTTTTACTGGCACCTTACAGCATTACTCCCACACTGTTGTCCAAACTCTTGAATTGGCTAAAAAGTGTGTTTGATAGCACATCATTCAAGATCATTTCCTCGTTTGATGAATTGCTCCCATGTTCGAAAATGAATTGAAAATGTACCAGATATCTCATTAAATTAAATTCTGTACTGCCCACTTTCCACAGACGATAATAGCGCAATGGTAAATAGCGCGGACTCTGAATCTATAGCGAGCCTAATTTACATAAATTAGTTTGTTTGTGTTGAAAAGAATGACAGTGATTGCAGGTGGTTAGTGAATAAGACTTTTTTTATAATGAGTGGCACAAGCAGTGAATTAGCCCAAGGACATCTAGTATGGTTAGATTCGCTGATATTTGTTTGGGTTAGGGTTAGCAAGTGGACGTGGTTCATAGAAAGATCTAGATTGTTTGTGTTCCTTCTGGTTAATCTAAAAGGTTCCACAAGTAATTTTGAATTCATAGTTATATAATTGAAAGACTCACATATCAGTTTACATATATTCCAGGTGCCTCCGGTGGAGCCTGAACACCACTGCCTGTTAATGTTGTATCCGTCAAGGAACCTGCTCCTACCACTCTATCCATGGGAGCTCATGTTAAATCGCAGTGAGTAGCGGATGGTAGCTAATATATGTATGAAGAACTTAAAGCATGGGCAGGTTTGACAAGCTGGAGGTTTGTGGGTAGATTTTCAAACTGAAGATGATTACTACCTCACATTTAATCCTGACTAAACTACTAAACCACTAACCAAACAACATTGTAACGTTTGTCGACATTTAAAAAAAAGATGCAGTTATTTTGGCAAAGCACAAGGTTTGAAATACAATCAAAGGTTTACAAATCTCAATCAGATATTTGGCAATGCCTTTGAACCTTCAAAAATGGCCTTGTTTTTTCTCAGCCATCAACAGCTGTTTTAATATCAGTGAAAGGAAATGACACTTGAAGCCAATATAGTCTTAGTGTCACATCTCATAATGTAAATATCACAACCCAGTAGATGTTATAACCCTTATGTGCACAGTAGCATTCAAAATGATAAATTCCATGACAAAGCAGACCAAACTGACCATTTTGTGACTAAATGGATACACAGTAAGTAAATCTGACACAGAATAGATTATGAGCACATCTATGTTAAAGATGCACTCAGTAATTTTTGGGTAACACTTTACAATACGGGTGCACCAATAAGCATTAATTCATGCTTAACTAATGCACAGATAATACTGAATTAATGTGTAACTAATGATTATTTAAACTATTCATTAATGATTACCACATTTGGAACTAATTAAGAGTCTGTAAGGTTAATGTATTAGTTCATAAATTAATTGTTTTTAATTAAATATGTAATTGTGGATTAATTCCAGATTAACTTCCAGATAATATGACACTAATACACTAATATGCATTAATACATGATTAATTACTTCATTGTTAGTACAAATTCATGTGGAAATTACTACAATTACTAAATTATTATTTAATAATGATGTGCCCCAACAAGTAAGTCATAACATATTGATACCTTTGCAAATCATTAGCTAATGATTAATTAAAGCAGACAACTGGAAGTTGAAGTGCATAACTTTGACTAATTGTGGTAATTAACACATTAATTTATCACATTAGTTAATAAAAATATGTTATTAAGGAATTAATACACAATGACACATTGAATTAATAGCAATTCATGTCTTACTTAATCTATTAGTTTCTGATGCAGTAATCATTAATTAATGGTTTAGTTCTTCATTAGTTATACATTAACTCATGATTATCTGTGCATTAGTTAAGCATGAATGAATGCATATTAGTGCACCTGTAATGTGAAGTGTTACCAATTTTTGTTTGTTGCTGCTAGCCAACAGTGTTCTTGAACTTACACTAACACTTGGTGGGTTGGAGGAAGAGTAATGGAAATTCAATAGTTTTAGGTTTAGATTAATCAAGGCTGACTGCAAACAGAGCACAGTGGTATACTGTGGAAATGCTCTGTTTGCAGTCAGACTTGATTCATTTATACAATAATTGAACGTGTTTGTTAATAAGTGGGCCTCTAAAATAAAATGAGTAGTAGGCATCTCTGCTAGTTATTTCAACATGGCAGCACCCATGAGGTGGCCCACTCCATGTAAAGTTAAACTCAAAACTACTATTCATTTTCAATTTTTAACTAGACAATTTTAAGTCCACCTTAAAAGTTAACCACCTCACTCTGTTTGGAGAGAGAAAGAGAGCCGGTATTGAAGTAAGAAAATCTAAGCAATATAGAAATGTGCAGATACACACACAATGGTGTACACATGCATAATAACTTGCTGGCAATTGTGTATTGTGGCGTTCTGTAGTTTGCTCTACACTTTCCATATTCTTTAGCTTTTCACAACCATTCACAGGCAGCCACAATGGTTTTTATCAGCTTTTATACAATGAAAAACCTAAGAAAGTAGTGTAGCATAACTGTCATGCTCCCATCGGATAATGCCATTGGCTGTTAAACGTCACATACCCTTACATTCATCTCCAGCAAATGATGTCACATTTAAGTGCATCCCGGTAATGCACATCACACAGGTTTCCAGGCAAAATGAATATTACCGGTATTATGGTCACTGAATCATCACAGTGTCTTAAAGCAGAAGACCATCCTTAAGATATCCGTTACCCTTCAGGACACTGCCACTGATAATAGTCTTGTTTTCATGACATGATTACTGTCTGTTTTTGTATTTTGTGTGTTGTGTGTTGATGCTTGTGTTGTATGTATGGTATTTATGATGAGAGATTTTAGATGTTATTCACAATTGGCAACATCAGGAGGCCTGTATGTGTTTGTACACGTGCATGTGAGTATGTTTGTGTGTGTCAGTGTGTCAGCAACAATCTCCTCCATTGGATAGCTGTCATTTCAATGCACATTAGCAATGTTCCCTTTCGCCCTGGCTGGCTGGTAATTGCTGTTCCTTTTTTAAGTGGTATTAAATGCAGAAGCAATTTAAAGAGAGAGCACAGTGAGATTTATATCAGAATGGTACTCATGCTGTTTAATGGGACCTGACTATATCTCTTCTGATAACAAGATAGCCATGTACTACAGGTCATTTTGTTTGATCAATTAATTTATGTTAAGACTACTGCCAACGGAATAGTAATTTAGTTGATATAGAGCTTTCCCCTTGCTCAAGGTGCTTTACAAAATACAGATACTAAAGTAACGATGCATTGTCACTGCAGTATGTCATTGCATGATGTAATTACTCTCCATAGTGTCTATTGCTATACTAGTGTGGTCATGCATATTTAGGAGGTAGTGTGTAGACGTCTAAAAGAATACTCTGATCTTCATGTATCGCATGGCTCTACAGGTCTCTAATTGGACAATTCCATTGTGTAAAGCATCCCTTCCATGGATGTACACTGAAACTGTTGCATTGTATGTTTCACTGGTATCTTACATTCCATTGGTTAAACCTGATTGGTCGATGACATTCTAAAGGGCATTAAAGGGGTTGTTCATTTGAAAGAGAAAATTCTGATTGCTTACCCGCCCTCATGCTAAATTGCTAGAAGCTGTATGCCTGTGTTTCTTTCAAAATATTTTTTGTCCATACATTTTAAGTCTGTTGAGTCTTGAGGCCACGAGTTAGTATCTTGAGGCCACGGGTTAACTATCTTGAGGCCACGAGTTACTATCTTGAGGCCACGAGTTACTATCTTGAGGCCACGAGTTACTATCTTGAGGCCACGAGTTACTATCTTGAGGCCACGAGTTACTGATCTTGAGGCCACGAGTTAGTATCTTGAGGCCACGAGTTACGATCTTGAGGCCACGAGTTACGATCTTGAGGCCACGAGTTACTATCTTGAGGCCACGAGTTACTATCTTGAGGCCACGAGTTACTATCTTGAGGCCACGAGTTAGTATCTTGAGGCCACGAGTTACTGATCTTGAGGCCACGAGTTACTATCTTGAGGCCACGAGTTACTATCTTGAGGCCACGAGTTACTATCTTGAGGCCACGAGTTATGATCTTGAGGCCACGAGTTACTATCTTGAGGCCACGAGTTACTATCTTGAGGCCACGAGTTATGATCTTGAGGCCACGAGTTACTATCTTGAGGCCACGAGTTACTGATCTTGAGGCCACGAGTTACTATCTTGAGGCCACGAGTTACTGATCTTGAGGCCACGAGTTACTATCTTGAGGCCACGAGTTACTATCTTGAGGCCACGAGTTACTATCTTGAGGCCACGAGTTACTGATCTTGAGGCCACGAGTTACGATCTTGAGGCCACGAGTTACGTATCTTGAGGCCACGAGTTACTATCTTGAGGCCACGAGTTACTGATCTTGAGGCCACGAGTTACTGATCTTGAGGCCACGAGTTACTGATCTTGAGGCCACGAGTTATGATCTTGAGGCCACGAGTTACTATCTTGAGGCCACGAGTTACTATCTTGAGGCCACGAGTTACTATCTTGAGGCCACGAGTTATGATCTTGAGGCCACGAGTTAGTATCTTGAGGCCACGAGTTATGATCTTGAGGCCACGAGTTACTATCTTGAGGCCACGAGTTATGATCTTGAGGCCACGAGTTACTGATCTTGAGGCCACGAGTTACTATCTTGAGGCCACGAGTTACTATCTTGAGGCCACGAGTTACTATCTCTGAGGCCACGAGTTACTATCTTGAGGCCACGAGTTAGCATCTTGAGGCCACGAGTTAGTATCTTGAGGCCACGGGTTACTATCTTGAGGCCACGAGTTAGTATCTTGAGGCCACGGGTTAACATCTCTGAGGCCACGGGTTAATATCTTGAGGCCACAAGTTACTATCTTGAGGCCACGAGTTACTATTCTTGAGGCCACCAAGTTAGTATCTTGAGGCCACGAGTTAGTATCTTGAGGCCACGAGGTTACATATTCGAGGTCATGAGTTAGACCTTAGGCCACGACATAGCATCTTGAGGCCACGGGTTAGTATCTTGAGGCCACGGGTTAGTATCTTGAGGCCACGGGTTAGTATCTTGAGGCCACGATGTAGTATCTGAGGCCACGAGGTCAGTATCTTGAGGCCACAAGATAGTTATAATTAATTTTTCTGGCCAAAGTGGGAACAAGTAGTCCGTAGTCTTTAAGACCCCATTGACTTTGACAAACTATCTTCTTTTGTGGCTCACAGAAGAAAGTTATACAGGTTTGGAATGACATGCAGGAGAGCAAACTAAAGAATTTTCACTTTTGGATTAACTATGCCTTTAAAGTAAATACCCAGAATTCAATGGGTGTGGAATTTACTCTTTTAAGAGTGAGAAGAATGAGTGGTGAGAATGTACAGAGCATGAGAAGTCCAAGAATCCTTGAGTGTTGTGCATTCTCCCAGTGAACTCAATGTGCAGTTGTGTTCCACAGGTCTCTGCCTCTCTTTCTCTCTCCTTATTCCACCTAAGTGATGCTCTACATTTTATCATTTCCCGTTCTTCCTTTTTGCACAAACACAACACAAACATTTTGTAAAGAAGAAATACTTCCTTTATTTTCATGCCTAGAAAATAATAATAAATGATTTTAAAATGTTTTTCAGAGTTGTTATGTTATTTTTCCTCCTCACACCTATGACACAGCAGTTTTAAAGCACTGCACACATCACTCCTGATATGGCTCTCCTGAGACTGCTGAGACATTTGCAAAAAAGTAAGAGGAAGAAGAAGGGCTTTCTGCCCTTGCAGTCAATCACATTCAAAGTCACTCAACTGTCTCTCTAGAGCTTTCTCTTCCCTTCTCCTTTGGTCTGTCACTATCAGGCTGCAGAGTGGGCCCTCCTCTTCTTCTTTCTTTTCTGTCCCTCCAACAGCACATAGTTTCCAAAGTAGTTCCCGTTCTCAGTCTGGCTTATTTATAGACTGGTAATGGTAAACAGTTACTATTAATAGTCTGTCAACTGGCACAGATATATAATTCCATTTTCATTATTTTTGCCTTCCTTTCCATTTTATTGTGCCAGAAAACTGACTACTGTATACAATACATGCACAAAGATGATTTGCACACAATTTGCATGATAACGTGCACATATTTTATTAATAAAGTGTGTCCTTTTATTTACTCACCCTAATGAAATTCCAAACTTCATCCATTCTCTAAGCCAATTGTCATATGTAAAGTCACTGGGATGCTGGAGCCTACTCAGCATCCTGGACCGAAGGAAGGGGAACACCCTGAAACAGATGGCCAGTCCATCACAGTGCTAACACACACATTTAAACTCACTCTTATTGGCATTTTGCTGTCTCCATTTTATGTAATCTGACTTTGAGTGGAAACCATCATATTAACGCTAAAGGGTGCCATGTGCATTGGATGTAGACAAAATGTCAAAAGCGTCAGTATATGATGCCTTGCGATGAGAACGGGCTGTGTATTTCTAGGCAGTCTCTAATCAAAGTACTAAGCTCTAACCAAGCCACAACCCTGGTTAGCTTCTGAGATTAGATAATATATTGTTATAATACATTGATATTTTGACAGCAACCGGTCAAGCTAAAAAAAGGACAAAAAAAACAAACCCTTTACATGTTGTCCATATGTCTGTGCCTTTTAAATTGCCACATAAAGTGCCAATGATGCAGGCTGGACATCAATAAAAGGTTTTCATTGGTTTTAGAAGATCTCCAACGTCATGATGTCAAACCATATTTGCATTCCGTTTTGAAACAAGTAAATAATGACATAATTAACAACGGCAGTCATTCAATCCCATAATGCACCTCAATTACAAGTGTGTCAACCGATGTACACCTCAACGGCACACTACAGAATATTAATGCGCTGTGAGCATCATGCCATTTGAATTCCTGCCAATCAGACAGAACATTATTTTAATTAATTGTCCAAATTCACTCTTTCATGCCACTGTTTATTGTATCAGTTTATATAAACAAAACAACACAGCAAAAACTGCTCTAGCTTTACAAGCTGTGTGGTAACCAGAATTCAGCATTTCAAACTGTCAGCAGTATAGGTGGGAAAACAAACATCTATTCCTATGTCAAACCCTCAGAGTGATGGATGGAAGATGGAAAGAGGAGCGCAGTTCCTTCCTTCATCTGAGTCACATGGGTTGTAGAATGGATAGAGCGGCAAATGAACAGTCCCCATGTACGAAGGAGAAAGAGTGGCGTCATGGTGACAGCGATTGTAGAAAGACACCTCCTCATTTTCACAGTCCAGGAAAGACACCGATGCGGATGGGCAGGGCATACAAGAGCACCTGTGTGGGCTTTGGGTGGGTGCAGGCAGTGATTGAGCCATTTTTCAGAGACAGCGTCCATAGTCCATTTAACGTAGAGGAAGAATCCATTTCCCCACGGTTCACGTCCGCTCTGGCCACTCCCAATCGCCAGGGCGGTCTTGCCCTTCACCTCCACTTCCCAGTAATGACTGCCATTGGTGAAGCCTTCTGAGCCCATCACGCAATAAGTAGTAGTGGAAGCGCTTCGGGTTCCTCTCATCCGGGTTCTCCTTGGGCAGCACCTTGTCCTCACTGAAAATCACTGACGTCCCCTCAGCAGATAAGGTCAGGAGGGGATGTGCCGTTTCAGGGTCAAAAGTCAACGGGGATATATCTGTGTATGGAAACAAAGTATAAGATAATTCAGTAATAGTTAATCAGTGATATATACAGTACAATAAATATGTAACACACATTCCATCTATTTGCATAAAGTGGTGATGTTTCGTTCGTGAATGATTCAGTGTTTTGAACACTGTCTTCCATGAACTGACTTTTTGTCCTTTTAGAGTGTGAATGCTTTCCAACTTTCAAAGACTGACTATAGCATAGCTTTCGAGCATTTAAAGGAGCATTTAATTGGATAAACCTACTAAACAAGTCAGTGATTTGAGTCTGAACATGAACAAGGCTTGAATGAACTGCTTCTGAAATTGCATACTTCCATATAGTAGGCTAAAAACAGGATGAGACAATTGCATATCGGAACTAGAATGTACATTTCCAGAAGAAAATGTGAAGTGGTGCTTGCAGTGGCAAAAGTCGCCAGCCGGTTGCTAGGGTGTTCTGGGTGGTTGCTAGGTGGTTGCTAGGGTGTTGCTAGGCGGTTGCTAGGGTGTTGCTAGGTGGTTGCTAGGGTTTTGCTAAGGTGTTCTGGATGGTTGCTAGGCGGTTGCTAGGGTGTTGCTAGGCGGTAGGCTAAAAACAGCATGAGACAATTGCATATCGGAATTAAGTTACTCATAAAAGAGTAGGCAAACATGAGCTACTTCTGATGAGATACTCAAGTGTATATATGTTGGACACTTTACAATCCAATGAGTTCACAGGGAAGATTTGAGAATGGCAGTAGGCCTATCATGAAACAACTAACGCTGGTAGGTCACAAGACAGCGACAACATGGTGAACGTTATGCTTGGATCACATTTACACTACACACATTCGTTTTATATAGAACTTACCTTTTTAGTATACTTGCAAAGTAACTACTTATTCAAAATAACCTACTTCAGAGAGTATGCGATTTTGGGCATAGCCAATGTTGTAATGAATCACCTGAATAAATTATATTAATATCAATCTTAAAACAAAAACTCACCTGCTGCCACCTGCTGGTGATGTAAATATAGTCACTAAACGTTATAGTTAAAAGAATCGATTCACTGGGATGAATATGCAAAATTATAATGTGCATTATAATGTGTAAATAATATGCAAAATTATAATGTAATATTATTAAATATTAATACTTGGGTAAAGTGCTGTTTTCATGTGTTTCCAGATCCGGTACTGTATGGGCCCCACAAACTGACCAGAGAGGATTTCGCAGTCTATTGGGCAGGCCGAATGAAATTCACCTCACATCTAATAAATAAGGACAGATAAATGAGAAAGAAGGTAGATGAGGACCAGTTTGAAAGAAATGAGAAAAGTAACAACAATAAATATAATAATATGTTATTTAGAATAATAGAAATAGAAAAGACACTTGCCTTTTCAGAAGCTCTTTGATTTCCTAAATAGGTAAAAGAATATAGTGCTTAGAGTATGAACCTGCATATTCAAAGCCTGCCTGAATACAGCAGTCAGCACTTCAGATTCCTCACTCTTTCAATCATGTGATTGTTCAGGCACTTGATCTGAACAGTGCCAAATGGCTTCTAGCATGTTCTGTGGGTGTCTTATTGCACTGCATGAACTAACTGAAAGTAAATATGTGATGTGGTAAATCTTTGATGTCAAAACACCAAACTACTCAAAGCTTAAAGATAAAGTCTTTCACTGCTTATATAGGCTGTCAGTTCATGCAATTTAAAATGGAAATCCACCTTCAGAAGTTTGGGACTGTCATCCTCCCGCAGTTTGCAATTCAGTGTCTCGATGGCTTTCTCTAGATCTCTACCCTGCATGCCAATCTTTTTCTCTCTCTTTTTAAAATCTTCACTCGTCTCTCCCTTTCCTTCTTCAGTCGCTCCAGGTCCGTCTCCTCCTCCTCATCTAGGAAACGATGGAGGTTTTGAACTCTTGCTCAGAATTTCACGCTCTCATCTCTTCAAATCTGTTCTGTGAGAGAGCAAATGAAGACATTAATGACTTGAGAAACACAGAGGAAGCAGATTAATCACTTAACTTTGGAAAAATGAACTTTTTGAACTTAATGAAGTTAGTACTCAAATTGAATACCTGAAATTGTCAAATTCTAAAAATGGGGTTTGCAGAAAGTTTTTACAATGTTTATACATGAAAATTGTAACTCTTTTGGAAGAGGTAAGTTTATTATGATAATGATTTTCTCACAGGCCTACTTTAATAATATATATTATGAGTTTTCTTTCCATGTGAGTCAGTCAGTGTATGCTAGGAAAGACTATTAATACTCATTCAGTCACACATATGTATTACATAAGTAACTCAATCTGTACCTCGACCCCCACTGCGTCCACAAAGGCGTCTCTCTCAGCTTCATAACATTCATCAATTTCATGTTTCGATTTTTTTAATCGCCTGAATAAGCTTCTCCTGAAACACAAACACACAGGCACAAACACAAAGCCACTTTGTAGTGTAACAAGCTCAGTAAATAAAATTAATTCAGTTTGTTAACTCAAAATGTAATCTACTTCTTTAACAACATGTTTTCTTTTTATTCTTTTCAGAAAGTCCAGAAATAACACGTTTAAGCTATTGTCCCACTTGGAACCCTCCAGAAATGAAAAACACCTTGCTATGACATACTTAAGGTAACATTTTATTCTTACCTTTTGGGCGGCAAGGAGGGAGTTGCTAAAGTTATTGTTTGTGTCCTTCATGTGATTTGTGTGCATTCCAGTTTTCCTTGTCAGAACAAAGCAGACAGAGCTCTGGGATCTCATATGTGTGTGAGAGAGGGTTAAATCAAACTGAGATGATAGGTGTGTGTTAGGAGTTTGAGAAGAGAGAGAGAGAGAGAGAGAGAGAGAGAGAAGGAGAAGAGGAAAGACAAGAGGGAGATGAGGCATATGAGTAATATATCAAAGGAGGGCCACAGACTGATTGGTCAGAGACTAAATGTGACCAGCACACTACCAATAATTTAATACACAACTTAAATTTGCATGGAGCTATGTAAGCTAAAAATATGAAAATATCTTTAATGGCTTGAGGCATAATTTGACTTCACATAATAGAATATCAACTCAGGAGAAGAAAGCAGAGGGAGGTATTGTGGGGTCCACAGCTGTCTCGCTGCACAGCATGAGCAATTTATGGAAGAGGAAGATTTTCTATTTCTGTCTGCAACAAGAGCCAACGTTAGAGAACAGAGGCAGACTATTACAGGGGTCCGGACCTACAGGCAGCAAGATAGAGAGAAGGGCTATTGGGGGGCTTATGTTTCATGCTAAGGGGTCTGACACAAGGGTATTTTGTCTGTATGTGTAGCACAAAAGATTTATAATATGCAGACAAAGTGAGTGTGTGCCTGTGTTGTATGTGCAAACAGAGGAAGATTATGTTTCATAAAGAGCAGTCTGTCTGACAAAGATTTTTCAAATATTTCTGTGAAATAGTTGAGGGGTGAATGACAAAAAAAAAATCTTTTGTGGTGAAAAAAAATCTTTTGTCGTCACCCCCCTTCCCCTCTCTCTGTGTGTGTGTGTGAACACTGCTCAGCCAAGGCATTGTATTATTCATGGTCCCAGTCCTGAGTGTGTGACTGCTAAGACTCAGTGCAGACTCAGTAAAAGGGAAGAGGGTAATCATTTCAAATGCACAGTCTACATAAGACACTTCACGCTTTTTAGAACTTCATGATATGCCACCAAGGGCCTGAACAGATTCCCTCATGGTCCTTATACTGCAATGAGGACAAAGCTGTTTGTTGTCATATTTGTATTGGGCTAACAGAAACGAGTGTCCATATCTTAAATTGAATAGCCTACAATTCTATTTTTTTCTAATTATTATTTATTCATTATTTATTTTAGAATTAATAGTATAGTTTGTCATATATATATGAAGAGTTTAGATGCAAAAGCCTCCTAATGCCATTTGAAATTTTCTTCTAAAATGACAATTTTTATCAAGCTTGTATATTTAAGTTCAGTAATTTCACTTAAATGGCAGTTAATAGGTAATCTTTATTGCCATTTAAGTGAAATTACTGAACTTAAATATACAAGCTTGATAAAAATGATCATTTTAGAAGAAAATTTCAAATGGCACTTAAGCTTTATTCTGAACTCTTATATACATATAGATATATATATATATATGTATGTATGTATATATATGTATATGTATATATAAGTATATATATATATATGTATATATATAGTATATGTATATATGTATGTATATATATATATGTATATATGATATGTATGTATATATATATATATATATATATATATATATATATAAATATGTATGTATATGTGTGTATATAAAAATATGTATATATATATATATATGTATATGTATATATATATATATGTATATATGTATATATGTATGTATATGTGTATATATATATATATATATATATATATATATGTGTGTGTGTATATATATATATGTATATATATATATATATATATATATATATATATATATATATATATATATATATATATATATATATATATATATATATATAAAAAAGTATATGTAGATCTTTTAAAAGAGTACTAATAAAATAACTGTTTTTCGATAAAATCAATATTACTGGTAAAGAAAAAAAGGAAGTGAATTTAGATACCTCCTGACCGTTTTATTTTACGTTATATTATTATATCACAAGTTATTTTTAATCATTTTTGGATACATAATGAGGCCCCCTACTGGACAACAATAAAATTAGTTGCATTTGTTTTAATCAAATTGGATGCATGAAATTAATTCATTTTAATGCGTTTATATTATTAATGTGAATTATATTATATGATATTATAATAAATTGTATTATATTATATTCCTTGAGAAATGGCATTGATACTCATGTCGAACTTTAAAAAGTCAACTTTTGTTTAGAGATTTGCCTGCATTACCCATTTCCTGTGCGTATGACGTTGAAAGCGGAAGTAAACAAAGAGCACGTCGCAGTTCAGCACTGTACCTTACGTGCGAGATATTTTTTATTGTCAAATGTCTTGTAATTTTGTTTGGTATAATAGATTGTCGTTGAAAACACATTGTCGTTGTCTTCATCGTTACTTGTTTTTTAGAATCGACACATAAATATTTTGTTAATTCTTTATCTTGTTAGTTGGTTAGGTAGCGGTAGCGTGGCTAACAGAGGAGTAAAGTTAGTATCCTAATCTGTCTGGATAAACATAGACATTACATTTGGACAGCCACGGTCTTGAATCAGTTTAAAGTAGCAAAGCCTTTGGAAAACGACGGTATAGTTCCATTGAAGTATCATAAAATGAACGGACAAGCTGAAGTAGAGGTGGATTACAAGAGAAAATACAAAAATCTCAAACGCAAGTTGAAGTTTATAGTATATGTGAGTATCGTTTTCTTCAGTGTTCGATTTTTTTATTAGTCGTTTTAAAATGCTTGTTAATCCCGGTCTTAATTCCTCTCTTCAGGAGCAAGAGTGTTTTCAGGAGGAGCTGAGAAGAGCTCAGAGGAAACTATTAAAAGTTTCAAGAGACAAAAGGTAGTAGAACCCCTAGTCTTCTTATTAAAGTTATCAAATGCTTCACATTTGCTTGTCCCACAGATGCATGCACATAATTGAATGCTTTTGTTTTATCAGTTTTCTGTTGGACAGGCTGTTGCAGTATGAAAGAGTGGACGAAGAGTCTTCTGGTGGGTTTCTAAAGAAAATGCTTCCCTGATTACTTCTTGGAAACTTCCAGGGATTCGGTGTGCTGAGAGTGTTTTTGTTTTCAGACTCTGATGCTACCGTCTCCTCGGACAGCGATGGAGAGGGAGCCAGAGAGAGACCGGGATGCTGGGAAAAAGTGAGTCTACAGCAAGTGGATTTTTGTTTCGATTTGACAGATGTAAAACATTAGAAATGTAGCTGGTAAAGTTTAACACTCTTTTTTTCCCTTAAATAAAATGTGTACAATACCATTCAAAAGTTTAGGCTCAGTAAGATTTTGCTTATTTTGTTTTTAAGAAATTCATGCTTTTATTCTACAAGGATGCGATTGAATTGATCAATACATGCTGCTTTTATGATTTTTGTTTTAATTCAGGGAAAAATTCTCGATTTTCTCAATTCTCAACATTGATAACTACTTTGCCATCACAGGAATAAATAACATTTGAAAATATATTAAAATAGGAAACATTTTTAATTGTAATAGTATTTCACAATATTACAGTTTTATTGTATTTTTGGTCAAATAAATGCAGCCTTGGTGGAACTTTAATGAATGCTTTAATGAAAGCACCCTTTATGGGTTGTTGACATTTTCTGGATGTATACCTCTTGAATTTTGCAACAGTCAAGAATTACGTGAGCAGCACGTTGCATTTGTAGTGCAAACACTATCTGTTGCAATGCTTATTAACCTTTCACTTTTCCATTGAGCTTACATGGGTTTTAAAATTTCCCAGTTACATGCTGCTTAAAAGAAATAACCATCCGATAGGAAAAGATTCGTAAAGACACGATGCTGAATATGCAATACAATAGATATTCTATTGTAAATATGCAATTACAAACAATTTGCTTTTAAATAGCTTTGAATAAATATAATTTGAAAAATGAAAAAATGGAAATTAAAATACAATTTTTGTGCCATTCCTGATTTTATCAGGCTAACATGTGCAATGCATGTCACCTCGGCTGTTGCATATGTTTTTTTTTTTATAATAGCTTTGTGTCTTAAATCATTTTATTGATTGATTGATTTATTTTTTTCAGAAGGAGAAGTCCAGGAGTTCCTCCCGTCCCGTCGTCCTCATCTCCTCATCTCTCACTCTTGTCCCGCTCTGGTGCGGTTCCTCTCCAGTCATCAGCTTCGGCACAGTACCTCAACACTGTGAGTACATCACGCCTCCATGAGCACTCCACAGGTCTCATACATACTGCACTCATGCTTTTCAGTTACTCACATTTGCTATGTTTCCATCGAAAGTTGACAATTTAACTACTGCTCAAATTTGGGCAATATCAAATTAAACATTTGCAATAAAGTACCATTTCAATCCATCACTTCCTGGGAAATTGTGCAAAATATCTGTAATAAAAGTGAAAGTTGCTGCAATCAGTGAACCCACTGTGGTTGTTACTTGAGCACAGATGAAGCGGATTAAATGCCGTCATGTTAACTTGCATTCAGATACCTTGCAATAATGTGAGATTTCTGGGAGGTAATTATGACCCAACCCAACACTTTTGATGACAGACTTAGGCTCAGGCATTTCACAATGACCAAAACAACATTTGAGATGGTGTGCAATGAAATTTGTCTGTTGGTTAGTGCAGTTATCCAATCACATCCTCTGTTGAGACAGTCACATAAGTTTTCAAGTAATGAAAACTCATGAATTTATAGATTATATAATTGATAAGAATTTATACATTTATACACTCAAGTAATTTATACATGAATGTTTTTTATGTGCATGTAGTTTAGGCACGTCTTCATGCATAAAAAATATATCCACCTCAATTGAGCGCAAAAGTATGTATGCACATCTTGACTTTTTTTTTGCACATCCAGTGTAAAAAAAAAAAAGCAATATCCCAAAATTCACATAAAAATGGAAACTAAGCTAGTGTTTTACATTCTGTTTTTGTCACCTGTTAATTTGTCATTTTATTCATTTTTTTCTCTCTTTTTGTCTTTTATCACCTCACCTGGTTTATGTGGACTTCACACACATCTCTCTGGGCACTCTGGGTGTGTGTGTGGGGAATGACTCTTATTCTTTGGTGCTGTGTGTGTGTGTGTATTGTGGGTGAGCAGTTACCCTTCCCTCCTGAGTATTTGGCTCCCTCTGCTGAGCGTGTGAAGAAAGAGAGAAAAACAAAACTGGCCAAACACAGGAAAGACGGTTCAGGGAAGGTGAGAGAGGGCAGAGAGTTTGATGCTGGAAACACAGTGGCCTAGATTCATGTGGCCATTATTGTTACACTGTTTGTCACGTCTTTTAGTAATCTTGCATTTACAGTAACACATTTCTCTTCATGCATTTTAGTTACATGTTTCTAAAATGCAGTATAATAACTAAAATGCTTCTGCTCCTCCCTCTCATTCAGGTGGTTGGCCACGTCACGTCCAGTTACCCTGCAGGCAGTGGTGCAGCTGGGGGGCGAGTGGGCCGTTCAGCTGGGTCCCACAGCAGATGCTGAGTGAGGATGCAGCCGATGAAGAGGGAGAAAGCGAGGGAGATAGTGACCAAGGAGAGGAGGAACGAGGAGAAGGTGATGAGGCAGAGCTCGTCATTGACATACCCAATGAGTGAAGGTAATAGTCCTCTGTGAAAAATACAGGCATCTGTGAGCATTTAGCTACAGATACATCTACTGAAACATCTTTCTATCTAGGGGACTTTTCATCATTTATGGATATTATATATGATTTAAATCCAGCTTAAACTGACTTTTTGTCAGCCAGTATCATGCTGAAATACCTGTTGATGAGATCTTGCAACATTTACTGGGCTCATAATATAATAATGTTGTCTAGTTGGCTAACATACTGTTTAAAAGTTTAGGGTTGATAATATTTTGTAATGTTTTTAAAAGAAGTCTTGCCAAGGCTGCATTTATTTGATCAAAAATATAAATAATATTGTGAAATATTATTTCAAAATAAAATAAATGTTTTCTATTTTAATATATAAATGTAGTTTATTCCTGTGATGGTAAAGCTGAACCAGTCTTCAGAAATCATTCGTATATGATGATTTGTTGCCCAAGAAACATTTCTTATAATTATCGATGTTGAAAACAGTTTTGCTGCTTAATATATTTGTGGAAATTCTTTAACCAATAAATAGTTGAACTATCTATCTACTCTTTAACTATGTTTTAACGATAAACAGCATTTATTTGCAATGTAAATTTTGTCTTTTGTAACATAGTAAAAGTCTTTACTGTCAGTTTTGATCAAATGAATGCATCATTGCTGAATAAATACATTTCTTTTAAATAAAACAATTTTACTGACCCTAAACATATGAATTATAGTGCATATGTGTTCGTTTGTAAAATCGGCTGGAAAGTTTTGGTATTTTGTGTTGAAAACTAAAAATTTTTGCTTCATATGCCATCGCTTTCCAGCAAATTTGTGTTTATGGATTTATGGAGTTACATTATTACAGTACAATTTCTGTTTTAAATTTTAATTGAAAAAAATAAAATGTATATAAAAAAAGCATTGCTAAAAATAATAACTAATATTTTTTTGTGTGTTCAAAAATGTTGGCAGGACACCATGTCGTTCTGCACGTCTTATATTGTTAGAGATCATTTAAATTTTTAAATGTTTATTTAAAATTAACTCTATTTATCTCATGTGGCAAATTGGAGATTGACCAGCTTACCAGCATTTTGTGATGCGTCATTAAGAAATCTGGATCTGTGTTGTTAATGTTGGCATTTGGTTGTGTAACAGATTGAGTTACCAAAAAACCCTGACTCATCTTGGATACTGGATAGGCTCATTCTTTTAAGACTGCTGAGCTGCAGTACATTACCTGTAACCATGCAGTAAATTTATAGTTGATGCGACAGAATTTAGACAATAAGGGAGGGAAAGAGAGTGAGCATAACAAAGAGAGGAAAAACACACTGAGATTGAGAGAGCCACACCCATTTTACCCATGAGCACATCAACACAAGTCCAGGCAAGTTGCAATGGGATTATTAACCATGCACACACACCAGCTGAACATGAACTAGACACGACAGTATCTCTAACAGTTTATTAACCCAATTCTGTATAACTTGAATAAATGATATTCAGTGGAAGCAATTCTATTTGTAATTCTAAGCAATAAATTCTTCTTGTTTTTTGTCTTCACACAGGTTCCAAAGGAAACTGCAAACAAAAAAATAGTTTTTATGTTTTTTTTTTTAATTAAATATTTAAAATCTGTTTTCCTCTGTTTCTGTCTACTTTCTTTATGCTGTGCATCAGTACACCAGCACCTGTTTTTATACACCACCTCTGATTTATCAAATGAAAGTTGAAATTCCAAATTTCAACTTTTTTTTTCTGTCAGAACGTTCTTTTGTCCATAAAAAATGATGTAAGCTACAAAAATGGCATGTTTGCTATTGAGGATGCTGGAGAATGCTGACAAACAGGTAGTCATTAAGGCGTGTGAGAGGTGTGTGTACTGGTTTGTGTGCATTATAGTAATACTAAAATGAGGTGCAGTCAGAAAGAGTGATTTAGAAAGGGAGGGATGGATGAAAGGGAGCGAGTGTGAAAGGGGGAGGGATGAAAAAGGTTAGATTGTGCCCAGACTCATTCTGCATTGCTGAAGAGAGAGAGAGAGTCTAGCAGGATCTTGTTTTGTGTAGCTGCTAGTTCAGCACTGTAAGCTGCAGTCTCTGTACCACTCCGCTGTACTGAGGGTTTTGGCCATGCTGTTTGCTCTGCCCAGACTCGCTGTGTTTATCTCTGCAGTGCTGTTCAATGGTGTTGTAGTCTGGGCAAGTACACACACGGAGTTCGATCCAGGGTTTCTCCAGTGTCAAGAGTGTTTTTTCAGAGGCACACCTCCACAATCACTGTCTGAGCTGGGTTTGGAGCAGAGGTGTCACAGACATCTGACCGCACGGCCTTTTGCATCACTCTATAACAGCGACTGCCAGACCACCGTTTATACAGCCCTTCATCTCGGCCTGAATAATGGATGGGGCAGAGGAGTGCACAGCACGGTATGACTGTTTTTGTCTTCCTTAGTTACTGTATTGGAGCTTTGAGCATGCTTATCTGCTAAAAAGGCATTGCTGAATAGTAGTGAAGGCTGTTGTTATCTCACAGCCACAGTTTTTGTACTAAATGAGTGTAAGCACAGGTTATAGATTGTTCATTACGGTTTCTGCTGACATGCAAATGTGCAAGGTTGTCAAGTGGAAAAGAAACATTTCAGAGATCATATTTGTAAGGTAAATATGAAAATAAGATTCTTATATTTGTCCTTTCTCTAAATTTATTCAACACTTTTAAATTGCATGTCATACACTCAGTGAATTGAATACTCCTCTTCTATGATGAGCATTTTTTAATGTGTATTTGTATACCTAAATATACTATATATTTTTAATATATAACTTGTTTTTTATATTTTAACAAAATTGCTTCATCTGAAAAACATCTGCAAAATCATTAGAAAACAAACAGGAAGTGATGTCATAGGATTCCTGCAGACTAGTTTGTGCTGTCAAGGCCAACAAGTCTCTTAAAATATAACATAATTTGACATTCTTATGACAAAGCAGTGTTAATTCCAGCTGTAAAATGTTTTGCAATGAGATGCATGAATACTTCATGAAACCAGCATTAATATACACGTATATAAAACTTAAAAAAAAATTCCTTTTCTTTACAATGGTCACTTTTGTGGACCAGTGCAATAGAGTTATACAGTCTACGGTAAAATGAAGGTAGAACTACAATATGTAAAGTATCCCTAGACGGTCTGGTTGCATTTAATTAATGGGCTATTCATGAAAGTGACTCAGAACAGGTTATATCATTCAGTCACACCTCAAAACAAAGATCTCATTCCTCCCAGTCAACCACGAATCTCCCAATTTTCAAACTCTTGGTGGGAACATTTTGTTGTTGTTAACTTGACCCACGCCTTTCTTCTGCCGAACACAAAGAGAAGAAATTCTGAAAAAAAAAAAAAAAATTGTTTTTGGCTATACAATGAAGCTCAGTGGGGTCCAACGAAGTTTGACCCCACCGTTCTTCAAAATATCTTCTCATATGTTCTACAGAAGAAAATACAGGTTTGAAATGACATTAAAGGAGTAGTTCACTTTTAAAAAAACTTGCTGATAATTTACTCACCCCCATGTCATCCAAGATATCCATGTCATTGTCATGTCGAAATGAAATTAAGGATTTTTCTCCATATAATGGACTTCAATGGGAATCAAATGGTTCAAGGTCCAACAGTTTAAGTGCAAACTGTTCAAACGGCTTTAAAGAGTAACTAAACCCTAAACCAACTTTTTTTAGTTAATGATCTGTAAGAATGGATCTTTATTAATACCAGTCATTGATTCAAGTAACTTTTTTTGACATTTGTGTATAAAGCATCTATTTCGTCCCCTTTATCTCCACTGGGGTCTGCCCACTTTTTGCCAGGCTCTGACCAGGGTTTAACGATTTCAGACGAGAATAAGGGTCTTATCTCAGCGAAGCGATCGCTCGAATTAAAAAAAAGTTTACGTTTTATAAGCTCAAATGGTCGCCTTGCTCTGTTCTGTGATGCGCGTTCATGACTCTCCTGTTTGAACTCGTTCATCAAAATGAACAAATCTTTTTCGTGTCATTTGGTTCATTCAACGAACAAAATGAACAAATTGACTCAAAAAAGATTTGTTCATTTTGATGAACGAGTTTGAACAGGAGAGTCACGAACGGCATCACAGAACAGAGCAAGGCGAGCATGTAAAATTTAAACTTTTTTTTTATTTTTTTTATGAGCGATCATTTCACTTGATAAGACCCTTATTCATTGTCTGGTGTCGTTTAAAGCCCTTTGAACAGTTTGAAGTTTGCATTGAAACTGTCTTTTGGACCTTGAACCGTTTGGTGCATTATATGGAGAGAAATGCTGGAATGTTTTCATCAAAAACCTTAATTTCTTTTCGACTAAAGAAAGAAAGACATGGACATCTTGGATGACATGGGGGTGAGTAAATTATCACCAAAAGTTTTTTTAAAGTGAATGACTCCTTTAAGGTGAGTACTGTAAATGATGTAAATCATGATTGTGCAGTTTTGTCCATTTATAGTGTGGAGAAATACATTGTATACTTTTGCGATTCAACAAGTAATTATACATTGTACCTGTCTCTCTGAACACAGCAGGATGCCAAAGAAGAAATCAACGAGGATTCCCATGTGGCCATCCCAGCTCTTTACAAAGGAACCACCAGCATGACCCCATCTCCCTCAAACTCCCCTTTCCTGAAATGGGATGCTCTGACGGCACAGCTGACACAGAGCTCTCTCGTACCGATGTGTTCAGAGATGAGCGGGGACATTTATGTGCAGATTGGTGTGGGTGGGTTTAATGAGTGTGGGGGGAAACTATTGTGGTCAGCAGTGTGTTGTGCTGCTTCAGATGGAGATGGTAGTTTCAGTGTTGGGCTAGTGAAGGAGGGGGATGTGAGAGTGCTCAGCATTGAGGAGTTAGAGGAGCTGATAGGAGTTACAAGCCTGTTTTCAGGAGGTTGTGGTAAAATGGGACATCAGAGAGAAACAGAACTGACATCGCTCTTGATAAAGCAACTGAATGACAACAAAACACCCAACACTCAGGAAGCAGCAACACCAGAATCAGATAACGAGGACATGATAGAGCATGTGAATGGCGAAGCCCCAAGCTACACTTCCATCAGCTCAGACATGGACGTTGAGGAGAGCACCAATGAGACTGAGAGCTCAGAGTCTGCTCTTCTCTACATTCTGTCTTCCACCATCTCTCTCCTTTATGCCCCTTTTTCTCCGATCGTAAACCAGGCCATTAACTTTCCCTTCCAGGTCGCCTACGTTCTTCAGGAAGATCTGGCCGTTTTGGCCGCGGTGCCTGTCGACAGCTTCACTTTGGTCAACAACTTGTGCTCAGGAGTGTCTTCTTGGGTTTCATGCATTTTTAGCACCTTGTACCAGACAGGAGAATCAGTCGTGTGCACGGTTTACTCTTGCCTCAGTCCCTTAGCCAGCGGCCTGGTCCTGGCATTCCAGGATGGGTTCATAGGTACGGGCACTCTGGCGTCGGATGCCTTGGGGATCATGACGGGAACAGTTGGGAATGGGTGTAGGATCATCAAGATGGTTTTTGGGTCAGTTGGGGATCAGGTGGTAGATTACCTGTGTGCCGTATCCTCTGAAATTGGCCACCAGGTCTCAACAGTAGGTAGTGGGATTGGAACACTTACCTGGAGAAGTGGAAGAGGGGTGGGACACCTACTAAACATTGCTGTGTCCATTATAGGCGGACTGGTGGAGAATTCAATAACCAATGTCCTGGAAGCTTTTGGAGGGAGCTCAGGGGATCATCCGAATCGCAAATGCCTGAATTGCTGACATCTGAAGTGGTTGGTGAATAGATTTAAAAATGTGTAATGCCTGTTAGAAACCTTATTTGCATATAACACCACAAATAGAGTTCAACAGTTCCCACCCACTTTTTCAGCAGTGTTGGTTCTGGAAGTATTTTTCCCATTCATTTTTTTTTCAATTGGGATTTGTAAAAAAGCAAAGTAAACAAGGTAAATCACAACATTACAAATTTTGATTAAAGCAAAGGTAATTTAAAATCTAACAAAAAGACAACTCCAATTGCCTTGTGATATAATTGACAAATATATACATATACTATGTATATATATATATATATATGTGTGTGTATATGTGTGATGTAGATATTATATATATATATATATATATATATATATATATTGTTAAGAGTTGGTGACTGATTAGTGGAGATCAGGGTAATGTAGTTTTAACACAAATTTAAAAAAAAATAATTGAAATAATGCTGACCAAAGGCTTTTACAAAAAAAAAAAAAACTTCTATTAGCAACCTTGTAGCTCAAAGAAGGTCTATCGTATTGTTAAAAAAATCAATTCCCTGGTGAAATTGAATGGGATTTTTTCTGCCAGAACCCAACTGTCACTATATAGTGTCTTGTGGACTTGACAATAAATATTGACCATGGCTTGTGAATATAAATTATGAAACCTCTATGTTGCTGTCTGCGTTTAAAAGGAGGTAACGAATGGTGCACTGCAGGGTGATTTGAACCCATTTCAAGGTGTTGAGCAATGTTTATTAAGTGACAAACAAGCGATGTAAGTGTGTGAGATGTTTGTCATTTAATCTGACATACAAAGGCCTTGCTGTGTCATGGTTTATATGCCGCAATAAAACAACTTCTGTGTGAGTCATGCTCTTTGTCATTTATAGGCCAATCTATAGTAAAAGACCTTCTTCAAGGTAATCTGTCTGGAATCTGAATAAGAATTTTTAAAAAAAATACCATTATCACTTTTACTAATGTTAGAATAGCCCATGGCTGTACATAATGCTTTATAATGATCAGTCATTATAAAGTGGAACTTTTATTATGAAGTGAATGAAAAAAAAAGAAAGAAATACACATATGCCTAATCTTAATGTACGTTCATTGTGCCAAATAGCACATTTAACTATTAACATACATTTTCCAATCTTGGTTATTTAAGTCAGGGTTTTTCTGCCATAGACCCCAAATATGACCATCCTTAGTGTGAGGGACCCCCATTTAAAAAAAATTAAACGTATAGCCAAACCTACCTAGCTTTATATATTCTTGTATACTGTGAAATTAATATTATATATAGCCTTTGTTTTGGAACATTATTTGGAAAACATTTGTTTTATTTTGTTTATTTACAGTACTCATGTATTTATTTTAATCTTTTTTTTAGTAAATTTTTTTTTTATTTTTCTTAACTTTTCCACAGACCGCTAACTCTCTTGTGGCCCCTTGAAAGTCCCTGGAGCCCAGTTTGAAAACCCCTGATTTAAATTAATGTATTAAAGAGACAAAAAAAAAGCATTTGTGAATAGAAAATGTGAATATCAAAACTATAAAGTTTAAAATATTTTCAGTACATTTATTTTTATATTCTTATATAATTCCTATATAACGTAATCACGGGCAACATTACACATAAGAGACACACATTTTTTTATAGGCTATTCATAAATAATCCATACAAATCTATAATTTAATTCGTAAACTGCTTATCAGTTCTGCTTTTTCAATGGCTTGCATCATAACGTTTAGTGTTTCATGTTATTACCGTAGACTAAAAAAAAGCGTTCATAGTTCACGTTTATTGCGTCAGACGGATGCGATTTACGACGGTTAATATCACTTTACGGCAGCGCTTGGTGAAGCACTGGAGTCGTGCATGCTGGATTTAGGCTGACGTTTCCCCACTGCTGTTTACAGGTGAGTTATTTATGATCTCCAGAGAGACTTTAACAAATACAGATGCTGGCGTATATGTGCTGATCAATAAATCTAAAAATGTGCATGTCTTATAGTGATTTCTTGACTTGAGTAGTCATATCAAACAAACAGATCATGCGTTTGGTTTAAGTTAGCCAATTAGCCAGTCTATCTTTAGACTTCAAATCTCTCAAGTTATTATTGAAGCATTACATTGTTATGTAAATACAAAAAGGTTAACGTTACTGAGAAAAACAGTTCATTGCGATCTTGAAATGAATAAAAGTATTTAAGGAAATCTTAAATCTGTGAGATCATATTCTGAATCTGACTAATACTAATATTGTCAAGTTCAGTTTGTCTTTCGAACAGTTTACGTAAATGTATGACGAGACTCACAGAAGTTAGTTATAAGAAATCTAGTTTATATTTATGTACTCTACATATTAATATTTTAAAATGTTGTTATTGACCGAGAATATTGAAAACTGAATCTGACACTTTTGCTTGTATTTGTGTTTTGAAACGCGAACGATATGAGGTTTTCAATTACATTTCTATCATTTAAAATTTAATAATAGTCATTTTGGCGTCCTCAAAACTGCAGATATTAAATACAATTTTAAATTTAACTTAAAGAGATGCACATTACACATTATTCCCTTGTTTTGTGAATTGCTGATGACATGACCCATATCTCCCTGTCAGATGGACACTCTTTACATCTCTTCGCACCCTGATGACTTCAGGAGTTTGTTACCCTTAATCGCTGCTGAATTCTGCCGATCTCCTCCACGAATAGTCCACGAGGATCCTCCGGCTGAGGTGAGCAGGTCTCGCCCTGCACTGGTCTTAGAGGGTTCGGGCGGCACAGTGCTCACCGGTGCCAATGCTGTGAGCTGGTACCTGGCAGCAGCGGGGAAACGGACAGGCGGCGATAAGAAGCAGGAAAGTCAGGTGTGGCAATGGCTGAGCTTTGCTGAGAACGAGCTGATGCCTGTGGCCTGCTCTGTGGCATTCCCTCTGCTGGGGATCATGGGAGTTGATAAGAAGGTATGTATGTCTTGTGTGTGCCTTGATGGTATGACTGTCTGTGACTGCCCCTGTATTTTATTTTCTAAACTGTTCCTGGTTGAGAAGCTGCACCAACTTAAATGTTACACTTTAGCTTCTGCAGAGTTCCAGAGCAGAGCTGCTGCGTGTTCTCAAAGCTCTAGACGAGGCTCTAGCACCGCGGACATTCCTGGTAGGAGAGGGTGTGACTCTGGCTGACATGGCTGTTGCTATGGCAGCACTGCTGCCATTCAAATATGTGAGTGCACATCTGTAATCTTAAACCGTTTGAACTGTTTTATCATGACGGCTTGTATTAATAAAAGGGATAATTCACACACACAATTTTTTTTTAAAATTCACTCACCTTCGTGTTCGTTCCATACATGACTGACTTCTGTAGAACATCATAGAAGATATTTTGAAGAATGTTTCAGCTGTTTTTATTCATACAATGAAAGTCAGTGGGGTCCAAAAACAATGTTGCATGCCATTGGCTTTCATAGTGTGGATGAA
Source organism: Hybognathus amarus (assembly GCA_030378365.1). Lineage (NCBI taxonomy): Eukaryota > Metazoa > Chordata > Actinopteri > Cypriniformes > Leuciscidae > Hybognathus > Hybognathus amarus. The sequence continues at coordinate 304,982 of JAQIUQ010001280.1, read as the reverse complement.
AAATAAAATATTTTTTTCAAAATATCTATATAAGATAGTAAGTCATGCGGATAGGTGTTATTTTTTTATTATTTGTGTACTGTTATGGTATTTATAAAAAAAAATAATAAGTTTTTATTCAGTTAGTTTCCAGTTAAGGCAATTTTTTTTAACTTATAGGAATACTCCACTTTTTTTTGGAAATCGGTTCATTTTACAACTACCCCAGATTTAAACAGTTGGGTTTTACCGTTTTCGAACCCATTCAGCTGATTTTCTGAGATTTAGAAGAATATTAGTAACCAGACAGTTTATTCAATGGGACCAGAAACTTTCTGGTTACTGATATTCTTCTAAATATCATAAAATCGGCTGAATGGGTTTTGAAAATGGTAAAACCCAACTGTTTAACTCTGGGGAAGTTGTAAAATGGAAAAGGGAGTTGCCCTTTTCCAAAAAAAGTGGGGTATCCCTTTGAAAACACTGATGCATGTTTTGAATGAAAATGATTTTTGGTTGAACTGCTTCAACTTTCAGTTGCTGTAATCGATTCCTCATTATATTACTTTTATTTAAGGTATTGGAGCCTGCAGACAGGAAGTCATTGGTGAATGTGACCAGATGGTTTAATACCTGTGTGAACCAGTCACAATTCCTGAAGGTGTTGGGTAAAATCTCACTGTGTGAGAAAATGGTGCCCGTGACCCCCAAACCAAGCGCTGCCGCCAATGCCACATTAACTGCTGCTTCTGACGCCGCTACACCAGACAGCACAACTGCTAATGGTAAGGATTTGTGTATTTGGAGGTTGTTCCTTTTTTAATTACTTTAGAAATGTGTCATAGCGTTTTGAGGTATAATTTAAGACCATTAAAACAGCTCACATGATCTTTCAGGTAGACTTTAGTCTTACTAGAGTCTCAAAGCATGTTAGAATTTGCCACATAATAATTAGTTTGTCCTCTTGTTCTTGTGATTCTCAGGTCCTCCTAAGACCGAGGCTCAGCTGAAGAAAGAGGCCAAGAAGCGAGAAAAGTTGGAGAAGTTTCAACAAAAGAAAGAGAGTGAGGAGAAGAAGAAGATGCAGCCTCAGACTGAGGTAGAGCGAAGAATCCCAGCATATTCTTCTCTTATTGACATTTGCAGCAAATTGAAAATACGCACAATGGAAACATGTCAATTTCAAAACAACTCTTGTTTGTTGCAAAAAAGTATTTGGGCTTTTACAGTCACCTGACTTAAAAGAATAATGACCACCTGACTTAGACGCGGTGTGTTTGGGGTCCGTGGTGCACGCAAATAATATTAGGCTAATAATTATTATCATCATCATTATTATCAGATTTATTGGCTACACATTTAGAAGACACTTTTATCCAAAAAGGGAACAAAGCAATTCGTCAAATGTCATTTATTATACAGGTTAGACAATAATAATACAAGGCTAAGATAATCAGAAATAAACACAAGATTTTGATGCATATCCAAGTCTTTGTGTGTAGTTTGGAACAACTTAAACTACTCTATCATTTCTGGTCATACAGAAAATAATACATATTTTGCAGCTACTTTTATTTGTGTAAACTCACAATAACAAGAAAACTTTGTGCTTTTGTAAAATAAAATAAAACCATCAGGCCCGCGTGATCTGTGAACTGGAGCACGAGAACTGAAACAATATTGCTTATGTAGGCAAAAGCTTGAAATGTCTACTTTAAAACGAACAAATTCAAATGGAAAGTTAATACCTTCTCATTATTTAATCCGGATGAAAGGTGCATTTCTCTCTAAAGTTGCATCCGCTTTACTGCGGAGATGGAGATATGTTTTTAGCTGACACTGATTTAGAAAACAAGTTTATTAATAAACAATTAAAATGCCTCGTTATTTTTTCAGACAAATTTATTATCATTAGGCTATAAATCACCTTTCTTTAGGCTATCTCCACAGAGACTTATATGGCTCTTCTCATTCAGCACTGTGGGAAAATATCATTTCCAGGTTCTAATTTGGCCTTATAAAACCAGTAAAATCTAATTTTTTTTCATATAAATTTGTGAATATTTTAAACGTTTAATAAAGAAGCAAAAAGTCAAACAAAAACCTGAAAATCTGTCAATATTAAATCTTTTGCGCAGCGTTTGTTGTAAACAGTTTAAATTAAAATGTTCGTGTTCAACTTTGCGTTTTAAAATTACAACCACCGTAATTGACTAATTTATTGAATAAACACTGTAATCTGTAATTGAAACATGCCTCTTCACACGAGCAGAAATAGAAAGAAAGCAGAATTTGCCATTTTGTTTATTCTTCTATCCCCTCCAACAGAAAAAGGCCAAACCTGAGAAGAAGGAACTGGGTGTGATAAGCTACAACATACCCACGCCTTCTGGAGAGAAAAAGGTGTGCTTTTGCTTCCATTAGCAGTAACTGTATTTTATAGACTTGTAATTCACCCATCTAATCATTTATGTGTTTTTCTTTGTGTGTCTCAGATGTCCTGAGTCCTCTGCCTGATTCTTACAGTCCTCAGTATGTAGAAGCTGCCTGGTACTCCTGGTGGGAGAAACAGGGATTTTTCAAGCCTGAATATGGGGTATGACAAGAAAATCATAATGTATTTTTATACCCTAATTAGGGGTGTAATGATAAACGTATTCATATTGAACCAATCGGTACAAGGCTTTTGGTTCGGTTTTCGTTATGCATTTTTAAAACGAATCGTTCGTTGGACCATTTTTCCTGCCGACCAAAATTTCGTTATTTCAAATGTAGGCACGTCACGCGTGGCAAGCACGCACATAATCTAAGAGACACTGGCGTGACCACAACATTGCCCAACATCAAATGGCAAATGTAATGTAAGCGGAACGAAACTGAGCTACTCGTTATTGTGTGGTAAGTGGGTTGACGGACCGTTTATCAGTTCGGACCAATGCAGCACGAGCCGATCTTAATCAAGCAGCACTGTTACTACACAGCCAAATCCAGTAAAGAAAAAAAATGTATTCGCCACTGAAGTAATAACATTGCTGCGAGATCTAGTGAGACACATTCACATTTCTCGGTTATTAACCGATTAAACAGTGCTGACGTGGAAACCAGGAAGAAACATTGTGCCATGATTGAACTATCCATTGTCCACAGATCAGCAACATTCACTATGGATTTACTGTAGTAACACTACTAACTGTAACCATGGGCGTTTGGCATTAATAGTAGGCTATAATGCTTTCAAGTAACATTACATTGGTTTTATTTTGACATTATGAATACAATTGCTGCTCTCAAATTTTGATATGAACTAAAGTAAATCTTTCTTTATAACAACAATATTACATTTAATTTTGTCCAAGGAGCTGTTTTGTTTTATATGCTCTTAAGAAAAGTCAAATATAGCTCCATCATTGCTCAAAGTAAAAAAAACCAAAAAACTTTATGATGGCAGTTTTTATAAAAATACAATTTAAATTAAATTTTTTTTTCTCTGGCATTTCTTTCCTTTTGCTGTTTCGAAAATTAAACAAACTGTACCGAACCGCAACACAAGTGTATCGTATTCGAACTGTGAATTTTGTGAACCCCTAAGTCAATAATTTTATTCAGCAAGTATGCATTAAATTGATCAAAAATGACAGTAAAGACATTTACAGTCAAAAGATTTCTATTTCAAATAAATGCTATTCTTTTGAACTTTCTGCTCAACAATAGTAATAAACATACTCAGAAAAAAAACAGTTAAGAGCAACCAAAAAAGAAGACAAAATTACAAATTAAAAGCCAAAGAGAAAAGTTTCGTTTTAAGACAAGATTTGAATTCTGATAGAGAGGAAGCCATTCTAATAAAATTAGGAAGATTGTTCCAAAGAGTTGGGCCAGCTCTATTACCCCTTGTCTTTAGGCGGATTCTGTGGAGTTTGCCGTCCGATCTTAGTCACTCTACACAAGAGTGTAGGGATGTAGTAACTTGGTCAGATAAGAAGGTGTTAGATTATTTAAAGGTTTATACACCAGTAGTATGATTATGTACTCCATTCTGTAATGAGTAGGCAGTAGAAATGTTTCTTGAGCCGCAAATCAGCATATTAGAATGATTTCCGAAGGATCATGTGACACTGAAGACTAATGAGTAAAGATGATGCTGAAAACTCACAGGAATAAATTCCATTTGAGAATATATTAAAATAGAAAACAGTTATTTTAAATTGTAGTTATATTGCACAATATTACAGTGTTTTTACTGTATTTTTGATCAAATAAATGCGGCCATGGCGAGAGATTTCTTTCCAAAAAGGTTAAGATCTTACCGACCCAAACTTTTGAACTATAGTGTATATTCATGAAATGATATTTCAACTGTTTTTTTATCCAGAGAAAGAATGTAAGTGAGCCAAACCCACGTGGTGTGTTCATGATGTGTATTCCTCCACCTAATGTGACTGGATCCCTCCACCTTGGTCACGCCTTGACCAATGCAATTCAGGACTCCCTGACTAGATGGTAACCGGTTATAATTGTTATATATAATTAATGTAATGTTATTTGCCATTATATATATTTTATGCTTTATTAACTATAATGCAAAAAAAATAGACAATCATATACAAGACGTTGTGTGGCTGTTAGTTTGGATGGCTTAAGATAACTTTGAAACGGTAATTTACTATATGAAGCCTATGACATTATGTGTCAGAAATAATGAGATGTTTGGTGGTTTGTTTGCTTTAATGTGGGAATGCAGGCACAGGATGAGAGGAGAGACCACTCTGTGGAATCCCGGCTGTGATCACGCTGGTATCGCCACACAGGTGGTGGTGGAGAAGAAACTGATGAGAGAGCGAAAGATGACCAGACATGATCTCAGGAGAGAGAAGTTCATCCAGGAGGTCTGGAAGTGGAAGAACGAGTGAGTGTGTGAGGTTGAGGAGAATTCCGGAATTGGGATGGATAATTCCGAGATCATTCAATTATTGATTTAACTCAAATTATATGAACAAATTTCTCTTCCTTTTTGTGTTGAACAGAAAGGGAGATCGCATCTATCATCAGCTGAAGAAGCTGGGCTCCTCTCTGGACTGGGACAGAGCTTGTTTTACCATGGATACTGTGAGTACAATGCACAAAAACCCAACCCAGGTGTTAAATGACAGCCTAAAATTCTTGTTAAAAAGCTTGTCATTACTAATCTTTAAAGTGTTGTTAATTGATAATGGATCATCGTTTTTAATTGTGTAATACTGTCTGTTTGCAGAAACTGTCGTTTGCGGTCCAGGAGGCATTTATACGTATGCATGAGGAAGGTGTGATTTACAGGAGTAAGAGACTCGTCAACTGGTCCTGCACCCTCAACTCCGCCATCTCTGACATAGAGGTACATTCATATCATATGTGGGGTCAAGAATTGTTTTAATGAATACTATTAACCCTCTGGGGTCTAAGATGTTTTTGGGATCCTTGAGATGTTTGGACATAACCTGAGATCTGTGCTTTTTCCATTGCTTATTAACATATTAATGGCAAAGGTGTCATTACACTCGATTTAGCACAAACAGGGCTCCCATAATATGTGAGCATGTTATTATCAATGTTGAACTGTTTTCAACATTGATAATAATATTAAATGTTTCTTCATTGTCATACAATGATTTCTGAAGGATCATGTGACACTGAAGAGAAGTAGTGATGCTTAATTCAATCATAGGAATAAATAATATTTTTTAAAATTATATGAATAGAAAAGTTATTTTAATACCATTTATAATATTACTGTTTAACTGTATTTTTGATCAAATAAATACAATACTTTTTTTAATAACTTTCATAAAATTGACATTTAAATTCTTTTAAACTTGGAAAATATATTTATAGAATTTTTTTTTTACAGTTTAAATTCATTTATGTTGGGAAATAGTGACATCTTCACTAACAGTCTTAGAGTCTCTGTATTCTGAAGTCACCTGATGAATGTTGTGTTCTAGGTCGATAAAAAGGAGCTGACAGGGCGAACCCTTCTTCCTGTGCCGGGCTATAAGGAAAAAGTCGAGATTTGGCGTGCTGGTGTCTTTCTCTTACAAGATTGAAGGATCAGGTGAGGGTTGTATCTGGAGAAATGAGGTTAGAAGTACTGACAAGACATATAGAGGTTTATAAAATGTAATGTTCTCCTGCAGATGAGGAGGTGGTTGTGGCCACCACACGTATTGAGACCATGCTTGGAGACACAGCTGTGGCCGTCCACCCTAATGACCCCAGATATCAGGTGTTGCCATTGTTTCCTTTTCATAACTCTGGTGTTTGAGAAATGGCCTTGAGAATGTGCTTGAATTAAACGAACTCTCTACTATTCAGCATCTCAAAGGAAAGATGGTCGTCCACCCATTCTGTGACAGAAAGATGCCCATCGTGTTTGATGACTTTGTTGATATGAACTTTGGAACAGGTAATAAATGTTACAAGGACAAAAATGTATATTTTCTGCAAGTTTGTCTTTCAAGCTGCCGTCTTCTGGGTCCGTGTGCAGTTTACAGTGGAGTGTTGTTGTACAGGTGCTGTGAAGATCACTCCTGCTCATGACCATAATGATTATGAGGTGGGAGAGAGACACAAACTACCCTTCATCAGCATCCTGGATGAAAACGGTCTACTAATCAATGTTCCTCCTCCATTCCTGGTAGGCACACACTCATTGTGATATATTTGACCCTGTTCACATCTGGTATGTATTATTTTATTATGGAAGATTGACAAATTGTTCTCTGGTGTTTTAGGGACTGAAGCGCTTTGAGGCGAGGAAAACTGTGCTCCAGGCTCTGAAAGATAGAGGCCAGTTTAAGGAGATCAAAGACAATCCGATGGTGGTGCCCGTCTGCAGGTTAGATTTCCACTTGACTCCTTTACTTTCTGTTGTTTTCAGCTGATAGATTGCTGGTCTGGTCTGATAAGGTTGTGTAAAGCAGGGAAAAATCAATGCTAAAATCAGAAATAAATGACTAAATGCCCCTTACATTTCCAGAAAGTGTCAAATAGTTCGCAAAACGCTATTTGCAATAATTTATAATAAATCAATTACATATTTAAAGTAACTTGCTAACTTTCACAGCCAGTGAAAACTAAACATGTTGTCTATCACCAGATGTGAACCCCAGGTAAAGTGCCTCCTAGTAGAGTAACAAAGAAATTAACAATGAAAGATCCAGTGTTGAAAATGGAGGAACTTTTTTTTTTTTGTCTTTACACCCATAATATGCATATTATGGAGCTGCTAATGTGGTCGGTTTGCCTGACATCCCCTTTTCTAGGGATGTGCACGAATATTCGAATTTTCAAATATTCGATATGTAATTATTATTCAATAAATAAAATACAATTCGAATTTTGAATACGTTGCTTTGCTGGCCGTAAATGCAGTGAGTCCATGATAAATCCTAATGGTGCGTTCACACCGGACGCGAATCAGCGTGTCAGGCACGAATAATTTCAATGTTAAGTCAATGCAAAGACGCGTTACGCGCGTAAAAAATTCCTGCGGCGCGAACGAGGCATGGAGGCGTGGCGCGCGAAGACGCGAATTCGCTTCATTTGCGCGTCAAGTTCGCGCGAATTGAGTGTCTCAGTGCGTAAGAGCGAATGAATTAATTAGTGCCATTTGTGCGTTCACGCGTTTGACGCGTTCGCGCCTGCCGCCCGAGTTGAAAAATCTGAACTTTGGCGTGAATTTGCGCCGCGTTAACCAATCTGGAGCCTAGCTGCTTGCTCACGTGGTGAAGTGTCTGGATGCTTCATTAAATTATTTTGTAATATGACTAAATGCATTGGTGGGATTATGCACAACAAAGCAAATATTTTATCACTTAAAACATTATTTCTCCGAACATGTTCATTTTGTATTGAATGTAGATGAAATAGTATTATGATGTAAAGACAATCAACATGTGCATAAGTTCGTGTCTGGGACGTGAAGAGAAAAAAATCACAGGACAGGTTAATAACTTGTGGAAGCTGGCTCTATTTATCATCAAAACAAAAATAAATGACAGCTAGATTAGGTGGATGAGGGCGAGGGTGATCCTCGCTCCGATGCGGGACAACAGGTCATCAAACTGGTCTTGGGACAGGCGGAAGTACCGCCTGACAGCGGCCGTCATCCAGCGCAGCTCCTGAGAGCGAGCAAATGGTGAAACTAGCCAAACGGTTCACCTCGTAAGGTCCGGAGGACACAATATACGGCGACGATGATCCCCACGCCGCTGTTCTGCTCTCCAGAGCGAATACAGTGCGAGTGAATCTCTCCAATTAATACTCGGTCGACATAAAAACAATGGCTGCCAACGGATTTCAATTCTGACGCGCGTCACACGCGTAAATTTCGCTTCAAACTTTTGTTTTTACGCGCGTTAGTTTCACTCTTGACACGCGAGTTAACACAAAGTGGTCAAGCGTCAAACTGGAGGCGTCAGGCGCGAATTTGACGCACTATTCGCGTTCGGTGTGAACGCACAGTAAGAACTAACTCGCAGTTACAATTAAATGCACTGGATGGCGCTGTGGAGTGTGTTAACAAGTTGTCTGTATTTGATCACATTATGTTGTCGTCTGCCTCACGAAGTTTGGAATTAACGTTACTTCAAAAGGATCTTACTAAACGGAATTGCTTTTGATCAAATTAAGTCATTAATCTGAGTTATGATATCATCACCATGAGAAATCACATGAAATCCAAACAGTCGAGTGAGGATAGATAGCTGTTTATCATTGCATCACAACTGCAGGTAAGCGCAGCTGGACCCCGTGTGATCAAAGATGTTAACTTATCTAATAGAAAAATGATTTTGAGACATACTTCCTTTAAGTTTCGTTAAGGGAGACCGGTTTAAGAACAGAAAATGCAAAGTGCTGTTAGAAACACCGTTCTCTTTGTGTCTCTGAAACGTCTGTCAGCGCGCGTCTTTTCTCAGCTCGAGCATAAAGTGCTGGCGGCGCCCCTGCATGTAACGTTAGATATTATTGTTTTTCTCAACATAAACGCGAAACAATATAAACACGATAATCAATCATTTGCTGACTCGTGTGTATGTGTGTATATGTGTACGTTCTGTACGATATCTGACGCAATCTGCTTTATTAGGGTTTTTTTCCGCTCGCGCTGCTTGAGCATGCTTTTAATAATGCTTTTTTATATTTTTTTGTTTACACATAGGCCTACTGTTTAATGTTTTCAACTAAAAGAAAACTTTAATTACTATTGTAAGCTTGTTGTGTATTGCCTAATTGTAAGCTTGTCCAGAAATGGTGACAAAAACGTTAAAAAAAACCCAAAACTTAAAAATAAGGTATTTTTCGTTAAACATAATTTAAATAAACGAATATTCGAATTTTTATGAGCCCGAATATTCGAATGCAATATTTTTGAAAAATGCCCATCCCTACCCTTTTCCGTAGAAAATAAACTAATAATTAAACCAATCTTTATTAACTACAAATTTATAAGTTGTGTTTTTTGACATTTTTATATATAATTGATTTTAAGTTATTACTATAATTAGTGTCAATAATTGTTTTGTATAGTAAATTGGGTAACGCTTCCTTTTACAGTACTGTACTTACAGTGTACTAACCTAGAAAGTACTGGCTAATATAAGGTAAGTACATGGAACAGGGTTAGGTTTAGGGGTAGGTTCAGGGTTAGTACTAGTTATTACCCAGTAATTGTAGTTACTAAAATAAGTACATAGTATTTACATGAGTAACTGGACTGTAAAAGGAAGCGTTACCGTAAATTGTTGCCCACGAGAGCATAAAACTATTGTAATATTGTACAGTAAAACAATTCTCGTACTTGATGTCCAAAGTAAAATCTGGGTCCTGAAGCCAAACCACATTGGAATAGACCTTTAAAGTTGGCATGAAACAGATGTTACAGTAGTCTTTTCTTCCCTATTATGATGTTTATCCAAGTGAAACAACTTATCGAACAAGAAAAAAATTATGGTGTGTGGGATTTTTCGGGATCAGGAATTGATTAGAAGATCGCTGGATGGTTGTGGTTTGCTTTTTAATGTGATCTCATGTGAGTGACTGGTTGTCCTGTCCCCGTGCCAGTAAACACACAATTAGAGAAGAGTATAGGTGTCGTTGCAAGAGGAAGGGGAAGTTATCATGATTTAAAGATTATGAGGGCACATGAATAAAAAATAAAAGATGCACACAGATAAATCATTTATAAGCTCTGCAGTATTACATAAACAAATACGAATTATTTGTCCATTTTGATTTCATGGTGACTTTAATTCCATTACAGCTGTTATGTTTACATGCGCAAAGCAATTGATGAGTGTTTGTGTGTTTCTCAGCCGTTCTAAGGACATAGTGGAGCCTCTGCTGAAGCCTCAGTGGTACGTGGACTGCAGAGAGATGGGAAAGCAGGCTGCAGATGCGGTCAGAAATGGAGAGCTCAAGATCATCCCTGACCACCACCTCAAAACCTGGTTCAACTGGATGGACAACATCAGGTGACCCTTCTATTTCAGCTCAGACGTTTTCTGCTGGAGTCACTGTGCGTGTGTGTGTGTGTGTGTGCATTAACATTTTTTGTTTATCAGGGACTGGTGCATCTCACGGCAGTTGTGGTGGGGCCACCGGATACCAGCGTACTTTGTGACTGTGAATGATTCTTCAGTCAAACCAGGCGAGGTGAGCTGAGACACAGGAAAATGCAGCCTGCTGAATGTGCTGTGGATACAAAGGGATGCTGGGAATTAAGATACTGAATTGTTGCACAATTTTAGGATGTGGATGGACATTATTGGGTCAGCGGGAGATCTGAGGAGGAAGCCAGAGAAAAAGCTGCCAAGCGCTTCAATGTCACTGCAGACAAAATCTCTCTACGCCAGGGTGCGAATCAAACACACACTTACTCTCATTACCACCGAGTCATTTTATCCTTCTGTTTTGTTCATGTCAGTTTTTACCCTCTGGCATCAATAAAGCATCTTCTTTCTGTCTGTTTGTGTTTCAGATGAGGATGTGTTGGACACTTGGTTCTCCTCAGGGATCTTCCCCTTCTCCATCTTTGGCTGGCCCAATGAGGTCAGATACACACACACACACACACACACCAGACTGTAGTGGCAGTATTCAGTGTAAACTAATGTGTAGGGCTGATCTTTGCTTGTCTAACCAGATGTTTATTCATTTATTGATCGATTGTATTGTTGTTTTCATTATTTTATATTATAATATTTTATTACATTTTATAATATTTTTATATTACTTGTATAATACTAGACTTATTTTTTGCATTGAATTTACATCCTATTTTTGTTTTTATATAATATGTGTAGTAAACATGAAATATTCTAGTTTAATTTCTATTTATATATTATGACTGTATATGCATTATATAAAGCAGTTATGTCAGTTCATGTTTTCTTTGAAAGTTATTATAAAGTGTTATAGAGAGTCTTGGTTCTTTGTCCCTGGTTCTCTGCAAAATAGTTTTTTATACAATAATATATACAGAGACTGCAGTGAATTAAGTAATTTTGTGATATTTGTGTGTTAGTCAGAGGACCTGAGTGTCTTTTACCCAGGAACACTGTTGGAGACGGGCCATGATATCCTGTTCTTCTGGGTGGCTCGTATGGTCATGATGGGCCTCAAACTTACTGGGAAACTACCTTTCAAAGAGGTGGGTGTGTTATGTCTTTTAATGTGTATATATATATATTGCATATTTTATATTTAGTATCTTCTGGACTAGCAAAATTTAAAAGTGAGTGTCATACAGGCTGTTAAACATTCAGATGTATCAGCATGCGTCAATTCATTCAAAGCTTGTGTAACTTGTGTGTAACTTGTGTGTTCTTTCAGGTGTACCTGCATGCAGTGGTACGAGACGCCCATGGCAGGAAAATGAGCAAGTCTCTCGGTAACGTCATCGACCCTCTGGACGTCATCACTGGCATTTCACTGGAGGTAGCTAAACTATTCACTCTTGCATTAACGCCACGTGGCTGCATAAGGTGTCGTTGCACAAAATGAATTTGAGGTGTGTGTGTGTGTGTGTGTGTGTGTGTAGGGTCTTCACTCTCAACTAACAGACAGTAATCTAGACCCTCTGGAGATTGAGAAGGCCAAACAGGGACAGGTATAACCAGTTTTCTATGAGCTCCTGTAATCTCTTGTTATTGTACCTTTTAGCTGTTGCTATGTTTTTCTATAACATTCTGTTTGTGTATGTGTCCGCTTTCTAGAAATCCGACTATCCCAGTGGAATTCCAGAATGTGGGACTGACGCGCTCAGATTTGCTCTATGTGCTTATACCGGTCAAGGTAAAAAAGACATATTGGAATACAGGGCTGTAGTACTCGAGTCCGGTCTTGGACTTCAGTCCGAACTTGAGACCGTTTTTCTATGGTCTCGGACTTGTCTCGGACTCGCTGGTATTCGGACTCGGACTTGTCTCGGTCTCGGCCACTGGTCTTGCCAAATATGGCTTTGGTCTCGAACTCGAGTCCAACATTTTGTATGTGTGTTCATTTATTACTAGCCTATCAGGATAACGTTAACTTAGAAAATGCCAAAACTAACCGACAAAGTGCTCACTACAACGGAGCGCGTCTTCTAGTGCTGTTACTATAGTTACTGAGTGTTGCGCACATTCTAATGATTCCCGCAGGTCTCCTATTTATAATGCGGGATATTCCCGACCCGCAATCGTAATTCACACAGATTCTAAAATCAAATCATTCTTTTAATAACTATCTGCCAGACGCGATATCACAAACAGCGTGAGTGTTCAGCAGTGCCGCGTCTTCTCTTCTCTCCTGTGTTGTGGAAGCCAAGCATCAAGCGCTGCCGCGATAGGGATAGTACACACTCACATTCAGGAGTCGGGACATGACGGAATATTCACTTGCACAATCGGGCCAGCAGTGCATCGTGAATAAAGTTTACAATTTGCACGTCTTTTTAAGTCTTACCAGTTTAAACATTCAAGCGTTTTTAAACTAATCAGTGCTCATGCGCTCTCTGGGATGATTTCTGCGCACATTCATAGAAAATCCACCTCAAGAACAGCTGGCCAGTAACAAAAGTTATTTTTCACGGCTTAGTTATATTGCTTTAACACTCAAAACTGTGTCAATTTCGGTCTTTGTGAGTATACTCTAAACATAGTCGGTTTTGTCTTTAATAAGCATAAAACGCATGCCAGTATAGTGAACACAGAATTCGTGCACTTGTTCTTAAAGTGACGGCAACCATATGTTTCGGTCATTAATTTTGTCGTCAAAACAACAAAAGAGAGCTTTAAGTTAAAGGAAACAGGATTGATAGCCTATGTGTTTAATTTATTTAGGACTAAAATACTATCCAGTGTAATTTTCCATTTGATTACTTTATTCAGTTTCTGTCGATGAATAGGCTGCTAGTGCTAGACCTATTCAAAAACTTTTCTCTTTATTTGTCTTTATTTATATCTTTATTCTATTGTATTTATTTGTGCAACTTTTTTTTCAATTTAATTGAACAATTTAAATCAAGCCTTGTGTTGTGTAAATTATTAACAACATTACCCCATTGTAAAAAAATGCAACGAGCACAAACATTTAGGCAAGATAAATTTAATAATTTTGTTTTGAAGACTTTTTTCCTGTCCTGGACTTGGTCTCTGACTCTGGACTTGAACCTTTTTGGACTCGGTCTTGACTTGGACTCTAATCTCATTGGACTCTGCGTCTTGACTTGGACTCGACTTGTCCTGGTCTTGGACTTGTCTTGGACTCAACAAAGGTGGTCTTGACTACAGCCCTATTGGAATATATCTACATTGACCTGTCAGTTATTGTAATAAGCAAAAAGTAAAAATATTATCACAAAGGCCCAACATACTCCCGAAAAACATGGAAAAAAAACGTGTTAGATTAATTAGCTGCACAGTACTTGGTAGCCTTGTCTGCCTAAATGAATTATAAATAAACATAACTTGAAGGCTCTTTGCAGTATATTACATTGTAACCGCTCTATATTATGATAATAATAATATGGATGATAATAATAATAATTAATAATGATCATAAAACATGTCCTGATAAAGTATTACTTTGCTTTTTTTTTTTTTTAGGCCGAGACATTAATCTGGACGTGAACAGGATTCTGGGATACAGGCATTTCTGTAACAAGCTGTGGAACGCAGTGAAGTTTGCCATGAGGACCCTGGGAGAGGGGTTTGTTCCCTGCCAAAAAGCTCAGGTGAGTAAAGAGATGGATGGGTGGAGGTGATGGATAGATGGATGATATGTCAGGGAGTCAAGACATTGTGAAGAACATATACTTTGTGGTGTATTGTGGGTTCTATTTCCTATGTTTAGAAAGTTAATTTCTAAACATGTGATTCTGTGTCTCTCAGCTGTGTGGCAGTGAAAGTGTGTCTGATCGCTGGATTCTGTCCCGTCTGAGCGCAGCAGTAGCGTTGTGCCGATAACGGATTCCAGGCCTGCCATTTTCCCACAATCACCACTGCCATTTACAATTTCTGGCTGTACGAGCTCTGCGATGTTTATCTGGTAATGAATACACACACACTCGCTTTTGGTCTCTTCATTTGTATCTTTAATTTGGTCTCTTCACACATTTCTAAAAAAAGCTTTAGAGTTTGTTGAAAAGTTTAACTTTGTGACGTTTTTCTTTTCTGCTCGTATAGGAAAGTGTGAAGCCGGTGTTGAGCAGGACAGATTCACAAGGGCAAAAACAGGCAGACATCTGCAGACAGACTCTCTACACCTGTCTGGAGGTGGGACTCTGTCTCCTGTCTCCGATCATGCCTTTTGTTTCTGAAGAGCTCTTCCAGCGATTGCCAAGAAGACAAGCTCAGGACACCCCCCAGCATCAGTGTCACACCTTATCCAGACCCTTCACAGGTGAGCAGGGGTGACCAAAGTTAGGGCTGTACACGGAATAGAAATACAACCAACATCATGAAATGGCTTAGTGCAGTGTTTCCCAAACTGGGATATGTGAGTTGAGGGACACATTTTGTACGTGGACAAAATGCTGAGTATGCTATTCCTTTAATTCTACCCCACCTTATTATAACTTAAAAACCGCACAGTGCGCTGCGACAATCTACCTTTGTAAAAGTGGGAATTTAGCACTTATTAGCATGAAGAACAAATATAGACCCGGACTGTGCAAAGAGATTGATTAACTCTCTTTAATACAAAAACACACCCCGTGCGAGTTCTAGTTATTTACAGTATAAATATATATTTTATGAGCAAGAATGCAATTTTTCCCAAAAATCCACATGACTGCAAATGTGTCATTTTATACAACAGTTCAACAAACAATAGTGTAATACTAAGTGATGTACATTTATTGTCAGAATTGTTAGCTCTATTTTGCTACAAAATAATTTCCAGCGAAAGCCACAGCAGAACTGCAACACACTAGCCTGGGGTTTCCCAATCTGCCTTGAGCGCAGCGCAATTTTATTCACACTACTAGGCAGCCTGGATACCATGAACCTGATTTTCGCCTCAGCGAGGGGACCAATCACAGAACGGGAGAGAGCAGAAAGATGATGACGCGTCTATGTGACACACTGAAGCAGTTTGTTTATACCTGTGGATCAAACATGGCAGCAGATGCGAAGTTACCTTTCGATGCAGCATTAGATACATACGCCATTGTGCACACACAATCTCGACCCATCGTAGTCTTCCTCATCTAATTTCTGTCGCTCTACATATGTCATGTGGTATAATTGAAACGATTGGCAATGAGATAGACATTCGTAGCACCCAATATACGGCTCTGGGCATTTGCAAACCACGCCTCAAACACGAGAAAATAAACATGTGGTTCCCAGACCACGTCTCAGTCTCAATGAGACGAGGTCTCACGTTAGCCAGGCTAGCAACACACAGCTGTGTTTTATGAATTAATCTACAGCTTTGAACTAATCGTGAGATTGATGATGTAGTCTTTGATGCATCACTATAATGAGTTCTTTGGAGAGTTTTTTTTTTATTGAGGGGAATATAGTTGAATGGGAAAGTGACTGGAATAATAGTAATCTTTTGAAACTTCAATGACAAAGTTTAAATTACATTAAGAGTGGAGAGAGGAAACTATCTGAAACAAATGCATCCTGTGTTGGTTTCTAGTATAAATGGTGTTTTGTTTGGTCGTAGTTCTGTTGGCACAGCGAGGAGGTTGAACCGTCAGATGGAGTTTGTCATGTCTGTGGTCAAAACCATCCGATCACTCCGGGCCGATTACAACCTGACCAAGACCCGCGCTGACTGTGAGACATCACACAGTACACTGCACACTCATTTCACACTGAATAGATTCAGCTAGGGATGCACCAAACCAATATTTCTAATGTGACTGATTCAATATTTTGGCATATACTATATCTGACTGATTCGAATTTTTCATTTTTAATCGGTATTAGTCAATATTTGGTATTGGCTATGTTTCTCTATTTTTACAGTTATATTACTTTATCTAACACTTAATCTAATCTTTAAAATCTTAGTAGATGTCAAAATGTTTTACTGAACATTATAATGTTGTTATGTCTAAATTAACTTGTAGTATTTAATTCTTATGCTCACCAAGATGGCATTTATTTGATCAAAAATACAGTAAAAAAGGTAATATTTTAAAATATTGTTACAATATAAAAGATTTTCTGTTTTTATACATCTTAAAATGCAATTTATTCCTGTGATGGTAGAGCTGGATTTGTCAGCATCGTTACTCCTGTCTTCAGTGTCACATGATCCTTTCAGAAATCATTCTATTTCCAGAATTCTTTGATGAAAAGAAAATTCAAAAGAACAGCATTTATTTAAAATAGAAATCCTTAGTATCTTTTAAATTAATTTACTGTATATATGTGTATATATATATATATGTGTGTGTGTGTGTGTGTGTGTGTGTATATATATATATATATATATATGTGTGTGTGTGTGTGTGTGTGTGTATATATATATATATATATATATATATATATATATATATATACATTCTATATATAGACATTCTTTAAAGAACGACTGCAAAAAAAAAAAAACATTTTAATGCAAGAAATTTTTTTTATCAATATTTATGAGAACTTTTATTTGAATATTTAATTAAATTCATTTGTAACTTAAACTGCTCAAAACAGTGTACATTTATGAAACCTACATTTTCTTTTTTTAACAAAACAACACCAATAGATCATCAATAGGTGGCAGCAGAGTAAAATGTGGACTTCCTTCTTGTCCAAACCCTCTTTCCTTTTCCATATTTAGACTGTTTGGTTTATGAACTTTTACTCTTTTGACAATTTGTGCCTGTGATTTTAATGTTATTTCAGATTTATTGTGTGTGAATGCACAAGCATGTTTATAAACAAAATGAGGAAAGAAGCTAAATGTATTTTACATAAGTAATTTGAGACAAATCTAACTATGTGTAAAGCTGCAGGTCACTTTCAGGTCAAAACAGACCCAAACACAAAAGGTGAAATCATTTAGTTTAAATGGTTTTATCTCTTACCTTTTTTTGTTAACCATGAATATCTAAAAATTTCATCTGCAAACTAAAAACTATCGATTAAAAAAAGATGTACTTCTAGGTCAAAATGGACCCAAATGTTAAAATTCTACTTTGTAAAGCCATCAAAAATACATTTCTGAGACTGAATTGTATTTGAGTTTCCAATTATGTTGCAGAACAAGTGTGCAGTTCATGAGATTCATTCTAGAATCACAAGAGAGAAACATTGGTGCATCCTTAGTCTAAACAAAAACCACATAACAAACACAGGTTGAGGTTTACACACAACCTACTGACCATAAATGCTATCATCACAATGTGATATTTTATTAGCAGCCACAAATGTACCTCTTGTGTTTTATCTCTGTCAGGTTATCTGCAGTGCATAGACTCTGATACTGCGGCTCTGGTCCAGACATACAGCCTTCAGATCCAGACACTGTCTTACTCTCAGACCATTCACCCAGTGGTTGGAGGCGACAGCGCTATCCCACAAGGCTGTGCGGTGGCCATAGCCTCGGACAAATGCACCGTTCACCTAATGCTGAAGGTAAAAATTTTGTTGTGTGACAAGAATGCATTTTCGCTTGCACTTATACTCCTGAAGGGAGTTTTAGTCTAGTTGTCATAATCCTTTCCACAGCTTCCAAACATGATAATTCAATTAATCAGCTGGAAATGAGGAGATAAAGTGAATTTAAATATGATTCTCCAAAAATAACATCAGCTCAACACCCAATAATCTGGTTTGGCTTTGCATCATAAAGTGCCCCCTCCTACAGCATCACATTTTAATGAGTATTATGAGCTTTCTGTGTCTGTAAACATGCCAGTTTTGAAATCCTTGTCTCCGACTCAGGGTTTGATTGACTTGGAAAAGGAGGTCACGAAACTGACGGCAAAGGAAGCAGAGCTGGAGAAACAGATGGAGAAGATGAAGGAAAAGATGGCTAAGAACGACTACAAGGACAAAGTTCCTGTTAAAGTGCAGGAGGCAGATGCTGAGAAGGTAAGTGGGATGGAAGGGAAGCAATTTGTCTGAGAAAATAATCTTAAATTAGTTTTCTACTGGTCTTTTCTTTTACATTTCCTTTCTAGCTGAGGCAGAATGAAACAGAACTGCAGAAAGTGAAGGAAGCCATCGAGAACTTCCGAAAAATGATGTAACCGCTCACCTTTATCATGTTTTCTAAATGATCGTTTATGAACATTGAGATCCTTTCCTTTGTTTAATGTCACTCAGTTCTGTCTACTGAACCATGTGGGGAAGCTTGAATAAAAATCAACCTTAGATTAAATATCAAAAATTTTCTCATTTGTCTAATTTAATATAGAAAGTTAAGCTGTAGATAAAACGTTCCTACTTATACACACATTTTTAAAACTATATAAATATATATATGCAATATAAATTAATTTATATTTGAATATAAAACCTCTAACTATATATCTCCATGTTACATTTTAAAGAAACGTACAATCATAATATTTCAAGTACAATAACAAACTTTTATTTTTTTGTGAAACAAATAATCACGTTTGAAGACTTGGAGAAATCCAACCACAAAAAAGAAAAGAGTATCCCTGTCTTTATTTAATATTCATATACAATATAACATTCAGGACATTTAATGATACGATTTGTTCATAATTACAGAGCTCCACAAAATAGAGAATAAAAATAAAGAAAGAGGCAAGAGATCTTTGAGTCCCATCACAAAGTCTCACAAAAGAAACAAACGTCCAGACGGTGACGACAAGCCTGAGTGTCGACACATTTCCAACCCTCATTTTCATGTTAAATACCCACTGCGATGGAGGCATGGCACAACCAATATTTGAAAACGCCTCTGACCAAACCATGTGAACAAACAAAAACAAGGAACCCCATCACATTTAGATGAATGACTAGTTCTAAACGCCCTTTTGTCGTTCCTCAGAACTGACTCCAATGTACCGGTATGCGATTCCCATTGACCCCTGGCCTCCAGCGCTCTCTTCCTGTCCTTCTCATTAGCTCTCTAGTCTCCAGGGAGGCCTGAACTCAGAAATGGGGAGTGGAGTGCAGTGTGTCGTATCAAAATTTCGCATATACTTTCGTGCCTGAGAGAGAGAAAGAAATCACCAGTTAATTACAACAGAAACTTACTCAAAAGCCCTTAACAGCTTAAACAATATAAAGACAGCAATTATGGTCCAAACTGTGATAATGAAGTATTTAAAAAAGAAAACAAGTATTTAAGAGCTTAATGCACTCTGATGTGCAAGAAATGTGGGTAGCTACAATATACTACAATAAAACAAGGTGTATACTCTGATATTTTTGTTACATACCAAGAATAGAGCAAGCTGTCTTCTGCCCTCGAGTGACATGTCTTCACCTAAAACAGAAGATCAGAACGCCGACAGTCAAATGTCAGTATTGTTTTAAGCAGAAGCAGTAGCCATAGTTATGGACATCACTGCTGAATGTCCTCGTTTCAAGCACACCACCCCATTTAAAGGGTTAGTTCACCCAAAAATGAAAAATCTGTTAGTAATGACTCGTGCTCATGTTGTTCCAACCCCGTAAGACTTTCATTCATCTTCGGGACACAAATTAAGATATTTTGGATGAAATCTGAGAGCTGGATCACTCATCCATAGGCTTCTAGGCAATTTCATTCTGACAGTCCAGTAAGGTTTGTAAAAATAGTCCAAGTGACTACATTAGGGCTGGACCTGAATATTCAAATATTCGTTCAGGGGGTTGGTATTGGATTTGAAAATATGACATTCAAATATTCGTTACAAATATTTTTGTTGTTGTTTTTTGCACACCTGGCATTCCACTTGAAATGGTTCTCATTCATGCTTGAGTATGTTTTACACTATACAATCTGGTGAAATATAATAGTTAACATATAACTTCGTTATAGCTACTAGATAAATATATTTGCTTCTTCTTGGACTACTAAAAGTGTTCCTGCAACTGGAGTATTCTCCGGCTAGAGCGCAGAACAGCGTGTGTGGACAGAAGTGCCTGAGCTTGTATTTTGGGTTTAGCTGCGTTGCTTTGACATTGTGGAAAATAGAATAATAGTATGATCCTATAGTATAGTATGAACAAAATGTATGATCCTTTTTACCCATTATTATCAATCTAAATTAATCTACAGCGTGACTTTGAAATTTTACATGGACGTCAAGTCACAATTTTGTTTTTCTATATTTAAGTTATTCGTTTTTATTAATTTAAATTTCGTTGCTATTTTTTTATTTATTTAAATCTACCCTAATTTGTCAGTCAGAAGACTATACCTTTTAAAAAATATTGCTTAAGTTAAAAGACCTGTGTGCTTTATATCACAAGTGCAGTGTCCATCTTCGGAGCAAATAATCCCTGCTCGCGTGAGGCGCGCCGCTTTATTTAAATTTACCCGACTTTGTCAGTAATTTGTTAGTGAGAAAAATATTAGACTACCTTATTAAAATATTGTTTAAGTTAACAGACTTATTATCAATCTAAATTAATCTATGGTGTGTGTGTGTGTGTGTGTGTGTGTTTTATATCTCTAGTGCAGTGTCCGTTCTCAAAGCAATCCCTGCTCGCGTTAGGCGCGCGCTACACTTTTTAACAGACCTGTGTGTGTGTTTTGCAGTGTCCGTTCTCGGAGCATACGCTCTGCTCGCACTGATCTGTAGTTTATTAATTCTGAACATGTCGCGTCTCGCCTGTCTATCTATATTGCACCTAATACGACACTGCACTTCCTTGTGAAGTTGTTTGGATGGACGGTTCTAGAAAGTAATCACAATGCAAACGGACAGACATGAGATTCCGAAGCTTCGAATATTTTGTTCATTACTACCAAAGTTTCGAAGCTAAAAAAATGGTATTCGGACCAGCCCTAGACTACAGTGCCTCAAGTTTATCAAGCGATGAGAATACTTTGTGCGCAAAATACAAACAAAAATAACAACTTTATTCAACTATTAATGGATGCGTGAGAACTGAGAAGATTGGATCATTTGTAGTCACGATGATTTGATGGGAAAGGGTAAAAGGTACACTTTAGAATCATTTTAAACAATACATCCAGACCCATCTCTGTCGTGTGCTCTCGTGAACTCACGTCAGAGACCCACGGCCCCACACAGAATAAAATGAATAGTTGAATAAAGTCGTTATTTTTGTTTTGTTTTTGCACACAAAAAGTATTCTCGTCACTTGATAAACTTAAGGTTGAGCCATTGTGGTCACTCGGACTATTTGAATGATATTTTTACAAACTTTTCTGGACCGGCATTATGAAATTGCCTAGAAGCCTATGAAAGGGGCGAGCGGCTCCCAGATTTCATCAGAAAATATATTAATTTGCGTTCCGAAGATGAACGAAAGTCTTGCGGGGAAGAAACAACATGAGGATGAGTAATTGTTTCATTTTTGGTTGAACTAACCCTTTAAGTTCTGGAAGTGAGCATGGCTACTGTGTATGAATCTGAAGCACGTACCAACGCTCCAGGGGAACAGGGTCTCTCGGTCTGTCTGATAGGACTGTAGCACAGACAAGCACCAATCATCATCCACCTCATAGCCGGTGTACACAGAATCTGAGAAACAGGGTAAAAGTGGCATTCTGCTTAATACAGCCAAATCAAACCGAAAGAACCCTAGAAATTGGGACTGATATTGGCAATTCTTTAACAAATTAGGTGTTATGGCCAGTATTCTAATCAAGACAAATGATTATTCACTTGCAAGGGACTATTTTAGACCAAATTGATACTGTTCAAAATAAAAATTAAGTGAATGAAAAATATCATCTGGTTTCTATTAAAAGGATAGTTAACCCAAAAATTTAAAATGTGTCATTTACTCACCCTCAAGTTGTTCCAGACATGTATGAATGTCTTTCTTTTGTAATCATAATATACACAAAAAATATATTTTGAAGAATATGGGTAACCAAACAGTTGATTGACCCTTTTTCACTCCTTAAAACTATGGAAGTCATTGGGGTCCATCAACTGTTTGGTTACCCATATTCTTCATAATCAACTTGAGGGCGAGTAAATGAAAGAATTAAAATTTTTGGGTGAACCATCCCATTTAACAGACACAGTTTTCTATTCACCATTAACCATTACTGTAAAATGTAACCATGTAATAAAAACTGAACTGTCAACTGAATAAAATTTGATAAGAAAAAACAAAACAATGATAATATTAATGAAAATTAATTTATAACTATAAAAACACACCTCCTTCAATCTGTGTCCCTGCTGCGAGCCACTGCCTGACGGCTCTGATCGCATCATCGGTCATGACCTTAGGATACCTGAGGGACAGAGACACAGAGAGATGAAATCAACTGAAGGAGTGGAGGCAGATTAAGCTGCTAGTGTGAATGGTGTCTGACCTGTACTGGAGTAGTTTGAGTAAAAGGTCATTCCCTCTGTTGGACATAATGTCTTCTGGACCCCTGTATCAAAACAATACGACCACGTCAAGATCACGTTTGCCTTCGCCAGCATGAATGTGTTCATTTGTGTCCTGGATAACTCACGTGGTAGTGATGATTTCATCTTTGGTTCTTCTGATCAATAACACTGGACCCTGGTACCTGAAATGAGAGCCATTATTTAAATGGAGCTCACAACTCCATTTCACAACGACTTTAATAGTTAAAAACAAAGATGACTAACTTGCAAAGCTGTTCAGCATTGTTCAGGTTCATGTACTGCCTCACCGTATGGGTGACCAAGGGTCCTGAGGAAATGGAAACAAACAGATGGATCAATGAATTGTTTGAATTACTCTTTAGAGAGGAGTAGAGATGTACAACACTCACTCCAGCTTTCTGGCATGACCTTCAGCGCAAGGGGTAAAAGGTCATCAAATGAAGCATCTAGAACCAGAGCTCGGATCTCTGGGTATGACATCACAGCCCAACTGGCTAAAATAGAGCAAGACATTAAGAATTACAGTAAAACAAATTAATCATTTGTCTGTTGTCTGATCTGTGATGTTTACCTGTGAAGCCCCCTATTGACCAGGCGTACACAATAATGTCACTCAACTGGAAGCCCAGTTTGTGAACGGCAAACTGAATGACGACGTCCATCGCATTGGCCTCGTTTTGAGGAAATGGAACTCCCTGAAAAAGCAGGAGGGAAAAAAGTTTTTGGATAAAACATACAAACAAGTACCATTTCATGTATTTGGTGTACACCACGTTATGACAAGGTCAGCGTGAGGACCAAAGTGATGTTCACTTACCGTACTGCCGCCAAACCCTGGGTGATTCCAGCCCAACACTGAGTATCCACCTATAAACACAACAGAGGAAACAGTTTCACATCCATCTACTGCATGAATGTTAAAAATACAACAGACACACTGAGGTAAACATTTACCTTCCAGTGGCGTATTCATGCAGCCGACCTCATAGAATCCTGCATTTCCCTCACAGCAGATCACCTGTGATTATCATATCAGCATTGGAAAGTGGTTTGAGGTAATGTGTTATAATTTTTTGTATTTTATTATGTAATTATACTACTTTTCTTTCTCTGACGCTTGTAATGGCAAATTTACTTTTTTTTTTTTTTTTTTACACAATTTAGATTCTTACCAGTGTTTTTCCGGCTGGTCCTCCATCTGCCCTTCGGTCCACAAACATGGTGTCAATCTCATTCCCATCACAAGCCACAAGTTTGTTCCGTTGACCGTCATACTGAACACAACAGGGCAGAGATGGGGTTATGACCTTTATTCAGGGTTCCCACATATTCAAGCAACACATTTCCATATTTCTTGGATACACATACCATACTGTACATAAATCGATTAAAAGATTATTTTGAAATGAATGAAAATTAATTTTCCACAAAAATATTAAGCAGCACAACTGTTAATAATAAGAAATGCTTCTTGAGCACCAAATCAGCATATAAGAATGATTTCTGAAGGATCATGTGACACTGAAGACTGGCATAATTATGCGGACAATTCGGCTTTACTATCACAGGAATAAATGACTTTTTTTTAAATGTATTAAAATAAAAAAAAATAAGAGTTATTTTACATTGTAATAAATTTTCACAATATTACTAGCCTGGTTAAAACCAAACCATTCTCAGTTGTAACTGAGTTATGGTCTGGCAAAGCGTCATAGACAAATCATTTCCAGAGGGGCGTCACCAACGGACGTCACGGGTAGACCTAAAACCAATCAGAGCGATGAAGGAGGTGACGTATGCAGAGCAGCGGCCGACGGAGAAACATATCCGAGTGTTGCTCAGTTTTTGACAAAAAGGAAACGTTCAAATCGCTTAAAACAGACGCGATAGCTGATTCGAACAAGTGATATTTGACGGCGGCATCTATCTTTGTAATGTAGGCTACAAAATCTGCTTCAAAACCCCAGCGCTGTCATCATCGTGTAAAGCCCGCCCCAACGTTTCTGATTGGTGCCGCGATTTCGACGGATTGGAAATGGGTTTGAATGAGCTCTTTGTCAGACGAACTTTCAGAGCAAATCTAAATTTGCTGGAAGTTGTCTGGGTTTTCCCAGGCTACAATATTACTGTTTTTACTGTATTTTTGTTCAAATAAATGTAAACTAAACATTCTCAAGTTTTATATATATATATATATATATATATATATATATATATATATATATATATATATATATATATATTAAGTGCTGTTGAATGATTAAAAAATTTAATCGCGATTAATCACATTAATGTCATAGTTAACTCGCAATTAATCGCACATTTTTATCTATTCTAAACGTCTTTCTATTCTAAAAATTCTTTGTGTTCCATTATATTTTTTTCAATTTTTTTAATGCTCTTATCAATGGATTGGCTTGCTTTGTGCAAATGTTTTTTATTGAAAACAACATGGACAATAATGTGTTGAATTTCAAATTTCACATTCAATGTCCAGGTTTTTCAGTGACTTGAGGAATTAAAAATTTTAAAATGTGAAGTTTTTCTGAGGTCTTTTAAATGAACTGTGTTGTAGTATGTGTTTGTAGCTATCTTTCAGGTGTTACCTCTTCTACGAGTCTGGCCTGACCCTGCTGTAACATGGGCCTCATGGCCTTCTGAAGCAGACCCACTGACCCCGGGTACAGCATCCTCCGCCCAAAAGAGTGAGCTATCAGATAACTGCACAAAACACACATAGACTCAAACATGACTGCTGATGAATATGGAATAGAGGTCACCAGTTACCAACACTAACAATGAAGTATATCCCTGCAAGTGTGTTTTCACATGTTTGTTACCTTAAGATGTGGCAAGGCAGCGTGCGAACTGAACTCAGCACACCATCTGCTGCTCCTCTGTGTTTTGGCTCTGGGCGTAGCAGGGACACGCCACCTTTAGAAAGCTTCCTGCAGTCAGAGGAAGTGCAGATACATTATAAACATGCACTGATCTCAGAGTAACACCCAATTAAAGCTAAAACTCAAAGGCTGACCATTGTTAGTTTGTTTTCTAATTATTTAAAAAATGTATGGTAAACCATATCAAAATTCTGCTTCTGCTAAAAACTCTATATTGGGTTTAACTTTTTGTGTAAACTAATAAAAAAGGGTTTCTAACATGGTTAAAACCAGAACAATCTCATAAAACAGGCTTTAGGGATAAAGGATTTTGACAAAAAGATCATGTTGGTGAATCTATTTCCAATATTAAAAACTTGTCTTCCTGGAATGAGCTATTTGGCAACAGGTATAAACAATCTGGACCCATAGATTTAAAAAAGTTATATAAACCTCTCCTCCCAACTTTGGGACTAATTTCATGGAGTGGTTCATGGTGTGTTGATCCCACTCTGTTTGTCATTTGTTATTAATATAGGAATTTATTATAGGTTTTAGATCCATAGGAGGCTATTTTGATGCCTGCTGATAGTGCTTCTTTTGAGGCATTGTCTTCTTCCTTGTATCCCGTTCTGGAATAACGGGATAACCAACAAAAGTAGATTTGAAAATTATGAACTTTTAGTTCCAGCAGTTTGCATACAATTATCACAAGTGCTATGTGATTATTTTTAAGGGATGACACATTGCTTAAAAGTAATGACTTTATGAGTCTGTATTTATAAGTAAATTATAAAAATAAATGTCTCTATTCTGAGATGATAACATTTGCTTCTGCTGTAAAAATAGAGCTGTGGTTGAGGATGGATATTCCTCTTATTTGGTGAGAGAGACACAGGCTTTACTTACGGACTACTAACTTCTTTCCAGCTGAAATCTACAGGCCAGTTTTTGAAGTCGAAGTCAAAGCATGCCAGTTTTTTCTGTAGGGGACATAATCAACATCCATTTAATGTGCTCATTAAAGCAAAGCTCCATGGGAATGTTCCCATGACACTGATCTTATGTCACCTTGTTGCTAGGTGTGTGGTTCTTCCTGGTCTCCTCCAGTATGTTGAAGAACTGAATGTACTCTGGGTTTCTCCAGCGTCCCCACCCTAACAAAAGCACAGCAGTACAAACACAATAATATAAAATGTATACCTGTATTAAATGTTATTTTACAACAGTGTGAATATACACCAAGAATATACACATACAAACATTAGTAATAAACAAGGTAAAATATAGTGTCACCTCTCAGACAGGCCACTCCCAGCAGACAGACCAGCGCTGTGCCAACATACTGACTGAGAGGAACCAGCTTACTGCTGCAGATGTACCCTACAAGAGATATCATTATTAATAGCCCACAATAACTCATCATAATATTAATTCTTGGTATTACAATTATTCAGTCTGACACAGTTTCGAAAAAATATTATTCAGGGCACAGCAAGGATGGTCAGGTTGTGAAAGAGAAGTCGCCTTTTACGTGTTACATACTTACCAAAGCACATTTATTTGATTAAAAATGCAGTAAAAACTGTAATATTGTGAAATTCTACTTTTTCTGTTTAAATGTATTTTTAAATTCACTTTATTCCTGTGATGGCAAAGCTGGATTTTCAGCATCATTACTCCTGTCTTCAGTGTCACATTATCCTCCAGAAATCCTTCTAATATGCTGATTTGTTGCTCAAGAAACAACGCTCGAGAGATCACTTCCGGGGCTTTCCGGCGCTTGCCTTGGACGTGACTTTAAAAAACAGAGTACTTGGACGTGGCTGTGATTATAAGAGGTAAAAACAATTTAAATACTGTTTGTTTTCTCACACAAACCGCTCGTTTTGTGTCTTAGGCCATCAATGTGTACTTACATTTACGAGTCATTAAATCATGTTTAATTTTGACTTCTCTGTGAATGTTCTTTGAGGTGGACCCCATATACCTGCATTATATGACTGACAGACAACAATGGTTTGACCGAAAAATATCAAAATTGAAACCTACATCTTGGATGCCCTTGAGGTAAGATAAAACATATCAAAGTGAACTATCCCTTTAAAGCAATAGACGTTGTTCGGACTTCGGAGTGGCAACAGAATAAAAGAGACTTTAACCGGACCCATGCGAAAACAAGGATACATAACGGAAGGACATTACATGTAGTCAAGCAATGCTGAGGTTGTCAACGATACAAATTACCGGTTTTGTGTGAAAAGCGATTTTTAGATTTAATTAGCGCTATTTACTGCGATGTCAGAACCAGAACAAAAGAGGATGTTTCTTACTAGTTCAGATGACATTTTCCAGTGAAAATTCTTATCTTGTTCATACTTCCAAAAATAATAATCTGTAATTCTGAATGACAGTTTCCACACAGGCGCAGTGACTGACAGCTGCACAGTCTCCTCAAACATTGTGTTCATCCGCACTGTTGAACGAACTACAACTCACGTAAAAGTTGATAATTCCGCACATAACTGCAATTGCAGATTACGAACAGAGATGGCGACAAAGAGACTGCAGCTTTAAGGCTAAATTTGGATTTTACTTTTTAAAAACTTTTTCAAAGGTAGTTCCTCAAAGGGGTAGAAATATTACAGTCCAGCAAAATATTTTTAATGGACAGTGGATAAACAACACTGATCATTTTTATTATCAATGTTGAAACTGTGTGTTGTTCGATACAGTTATGCTAAATTAAAAGTTCAAAAGAATAGCATTTATTTGAAATAGAAATGTATTATAACAAAAGTCTTAACAGTCATTTTTGATCATTTTAATGCAGAATAAAAAATCTTACTGATCTTTTGAATGGTATGGTGTATTTTTAGCAGGTTGCGCACAAATCTGAACTACTGTTCACCCGAGACAGCAGAAATTGTTGATTCTTTTTATTTGTGGTCAATAGCGTATTACACTAATCTGCTGACATAATCTGTCATTTAAAAAATTACAATGTACATTACAATGAACTATCAATGTATTTTAACAAATACAATTAGTAGCATTTCCATCTCATTTAATTACACAATTATTGAAATGCCATTGACCACATCTCTGTAAGGCCCTGACTATCTTTTTTGCAAGAGAACCACATGATCCTCAACCACAATCCACTCCTTTAACGGCACAATATCCAAATGATACTGAACTATATGTTACAACCACATCATACTGGAAACAACATTAAAATACAGTAATTAAATGTATTCAGTACTTCATACTGTATATATGCACCATTTTAACATCTTTGATTCAGACATTTGAATATTAACTAAACAAGATCCT
Source organism: Hybognathus amarus (assembly GCA_030378365.1). NCBI lineage: Eukaryota > Metazoa > Chordata > Actinopteri > Cypriniformes > Leuciscidae > Hybognathus > Hybognathus amarus. The sequence continues at coordinate 275,786 of JAQIUQ010001280.1, read as the reverse complement.
ACCTTGGCTTGGCCATGAAGTAAAATACGACTAGTGAGTCAGCAAAGAGCTCGTTCAGTTTATAAACTACAGCATAGCTCATTCACAACCTGCACATCAGAACTCTTCAGGTCTGCTTAGCAGAAAAACATCACTGAAAGCTCTTATGAATGAACCAGGCTAAAAATACATACAGTACTGCTGTCAGAGCATTAGCCCGTGACTCATTTGAATATGATTATACCGACTAAGCATGACGTTAAGACTGAACCAATCAACACCTGCTTGTGTAATTACATTAATATCTGCAAGTAGAATTGCACTATCCTGTGCATATTATATTCACAAAAGGGTATCAAGAATCGGGGAAAGCTTTGAAAAAAATATTGGAGCATGAATAAAAACACTTTTTATTACTGGGTGGGGTGTATTGGATAATATTATTTATATTTAATCATTTTATTTGTTGGCTATAAGTAATTTTGCAACTACATGTCAACTTACTAGAGTATTAGTACACTGCCTGCTTATTATCTGCTAACAATTATTTTGATGCTCCCAAACAGACGTTCTATCCTGAATATGAGAAACCTTTCAAGTACACGTCTTTACACAATTTATTTTCTACCCTATTTATTTAACCCTAACAGTCTACTAATACTCTAATGAGAGTCAGTTGACATGTAGGTGCAATGTTATGTGTAGTCAACAGAATATCTAAAGGAGACCATTAAAATAAAAGTATACGCAATAAGTTTATTTGTTTGCTGTTGTATGATGCTGTATTTGTGTTTTACCTTTCCTGTAGAGATAGCAGAGGAGCAGTGGAGAACTGTAGTATGACAGAGACCACAGCACTGAGGCCTGAAGGACAACACATGATAGTGATTCAATTTCACATTACAAAACTTGTGGATTTTTTGTTTTGCTTTTGACAGGGATCAATTCAGTGAAATCACTTGGTCACTACACAAATTGTAAAGCAAATGCGCATGAAATTTCATTGAACACGTACCCAACCGAGGATGCTGTCTGAGTGCTTCTCCAAACCTCTGGGCTGATAATTCCACCCCTGCAGAAGATGAACACATGCCAGTTATTATGAGTATCTTTACAAACGTTTGCGATCAGGTGACCATAGTGTTTAGCACGTAACAATACCACAGATATTTTACAATAAAACATGGTCACTTGGTAATAGAGATTGACTCATAATATTATGCTTGATGAAATATTTGACTGAAATTCTCATTTTTCTACCCTTCAGGAGGAAACAGTGTTCCCGATCATAAACGACTTATTCTTTACATATATTATTTTATTCATGTATTATAAAAAATTACATTTCATTCTGAAGTGAGACAGTATTTGATGCTTACAATCATTCATCTTTTTATTTAATTGTCAAACTTTGTAACAACAAATTTTAAAACAACAACAACACTATTATTATTATTGAAATATTCATAATGAATATTGTGTTTTTACTGTTGTTGTCTAATGATTAAGCAATGTATTATTGTACCTCAAAACAGAAATAAAACAGTGAGTTAAAATAATAATTAAAAACACAAACACATGTATATCAACAGTTGTGGCCATAATAACATTACATTAGGGATGCGCGGTATACCGGTATTGCAAAAATACCGGTATATAATAAATTTCAAACGGTACAATATCATTTTGTTGAATTCGGTGTTTCATACGCTGCTGTTCCGAAGTTCTCCACTAGGCGACAGTGCGCTACCGAAACTGACAGCAGGGTCCCGCGAAAGCGGCAAACGAAGGAACACGATGGGGATGGATCAAACGAAGCTCATTCGAATTTCTACACACCCGAAATTATTAAATAGATAGAGTAGTATCAATGAAATAAGGCATTACTTTGCCTGCTAAAGTAATGAGAATAGTAAAGTAACAGACCTCAATGCACCACTCTGCAAACGTTGCTTTCAATAAAGTGTTGCCACGTGGGAGGCAACAAATCTGCCGAAGCGCTCGTCAGTTGCTCATTTAAAGTGTTCAGAGATCGACAGGACTGGTGAGTTCATCATTCAACTGATTTAATTTAGTATTTATTGAACACTGAACAGCGCACATAAGAGCTTATCAATTAAATATGATATGGTAAACACAAGAGATCAAATCTTCTTGCATGACACGCTAGAACCAATTCAGTTTAGGTCTCATCATTTTTGAAATTTTAAACAAATATATTCATTTAATTTGAATTAATAAAGAATAAAAGTAATAGCAAAAATTAATGGCATTATTGCCGCTGTGGCGACCCATAAGAGAGAGAGATGGTAGTAATATAAATATTAATAACATTAGCCTACAATTAAGCTACATTTTTCAACATTCATTAAGGAACCTGGCCTAACAATATAGCAATGATTAATCTAGATCAATCAGTAATAAAATGACCTAAAAATGTAATATACTAATACATGTTTAGCATCTTAACATTACTTTTTGCAATGCATTATATGCATATTCTGAACACAAACAGTAATCAAACCAAGATGAATAAACGCTATACATTTTGATAATTTTCTTTGCACATATGGTAGTTGAGAGTTTCAAGCTGTGTTGTTTCAATTCACTTAAATGTAGACTTTTTTTTCCGAACTGTGGTATCGATTTAGTATTGGATACCGAGGTATTAGGTTCTGGTATCATACCGAAGCCAAAATTGTGGTATCGAGCCATTCCTACATTACATAAACATAATCAGTTGCAAAAAACCTATGGTGTTAGCCATAAATAATAAAGATGGAAAAGGCTTCTTAAATCATTTTTTAAGGGAAGACAATTAATGAATTTGTATACAGTAGTTACAACACAAAGTTACTATTTTTAAAAGGATTGTGTTGAATAGATAGGCTAGATAGTATTGTTTTCATAAAGTTTTAATTTGTATTTCTGTGAAGACGTGGGTAAGAGAAAGAGATGGTGAACACACAATATTAATCAATTATTAATGCAAGTACGATCCCATTATGATAATGGCTAACGTCTGATAAACTAAACAGAAACACAATCAATGATCGGTGATCGTGTTGTTATGGTTGCGCTCATGACAGTTTGACCGACCTGTCAGTCGATCATTAAAGCTAGGCTCAATTCAGTTAGCAAACAGCTCTCCGTCACTATATGTGTCTCAAAACCGAGTGAGCTGCCTATCTGAGGTTTAAGCTAGTTGTTTAGGACATCATTGGCGCATAATACAAACGTTTGAATCAAACCAAATTGCATATGATGCCCAAACTGATGTCTGAATGGGCAGCTCACTATGATTTATGACTCCGCCAACAACACAATATGCACTTCCGCACATTCGTGCAAGACTGATCTCGGCAGTGTTTTATTGCTACAGGTCTGTTTGAAGAGGAAGGAAGAGTCCTACCCTGCGGGGTGTTCTGCCGTCGGCTCGTGTCTGGTCCGGTGAACGGTGGATCCGCTGCAGATTGGGCCCAAAAAGGCACCGGAGCCACATCCAGCCGGCCATTCTCACCTCGGTCAGGAACTACGGCGGCGTGTAAGGATCACACAGGTACTACAGTAGCGCATGCCAAAACGCGTCTTTACACGTCACAGTTCGATATATTTCAAAACTGGTGTTCAAAACATTATTCTTTACTGTAAAGAATAATGATTTGAACAAGATCGAAAAAAATAGTTTTATGGAGGGATATAGCAGATAATACTAATCAAATAAATAAACAAATAATAAAATGTTGCAGTCAATAAATGAAACGTGATCATAAATATAGGCCTAAAAAGCATAAATCATAAATGCATGCGCATATATATATATATATATATATATATATATATATATATATATATATATATATATATATATATATATATATATATATATATATATATATATATATATTATATGCGCTTGCGTTTATGATTTATGCTATATAATATATATATATATATATTTTTTAAATATATATATATTTTTTTATCTGCTATTAGTTTTATTATAAGTACATGTATGACAAATACATTTGTTAATACAAAATAATGATTTTATTTTGTAATTTTATTATTGAGCCAGGACTGATTATCAATTGAAATTAGTTATTTGTAACTTTACAAGACACAATGCACCTTTATGTATGCATAATACAAATAATATCAACATCATAGTGTTACTTTAAAAAAAAGAAAAATTTCATAAGAATAGGGTCTAAAATAATACTTTGTTAATAGGCCTAACCCCAGATAAAAAAAGGTTTTGTAAAATACAATAAAATCAAGATTCTGTGAGTTGTTCATTCTCTTTAAACTTTATTTTAATGACTAAAGTTAAAAACAAAAAGTAAATCTTTCTATGTACTTTTGTAGAAAGAGAGAACTTTCTCTCCTTTTCATGATGGGCCACACATTCTCAATAGGAGACAGATGTGGACTGCAGGCAGGCAGTCAAGCACTCTGTGGTGTCAAAAGAGACCAGTCTGTTGTAGCACATGCTGAATGAGACCTGTCATTATCTTGCTTCATTGATGCCATTAAATGTCTGTTTACAATCCCAATATAGTCAATCATACCTTCACACACATGCAAGTCACCCATGCCATTTGCACTGATGCACCCCTACGACAGATGTTTGCTTTTGCACCCGTCACTGATAAAAGTCTGGTTTTCCCTTTCCTCTTTGGGACTGAGAACTCAATGTCCGTTTTCCAAAAATAAGCTTAAACATGGACTCGTGACCACAGCACACATTTCCACTGTCTTTTAGACCATCTATGACAAGCTATGGCGCAGAGAACTCGAACACATAAAATGTATGTATAGTTTTCTCCTTGCATAACAGAGATTCAAGTGTCATTCCTTGATGCAGCAGCAGACTGTGTTAAATGACAACAGTTTCCAAAGTACTTCTGAGTCCATGTGGCTGTATTTAACAGAGTCAGTGTGACGGTTTCTCATGCAGTGTCATCTGAAGGTCACACATATTCAACAGACGTTTCGGCCCTGCCCTACACTGACATTTCCCTGAATCTTGTCACAATTTAATGCATAGGCGTAATTATATGGGGGGACAGGGGACACGTCCCCCCCAAAATTCAAAGAACGACAATTTGTCCCCCCAATATTTGATCATACTGTATGATTATGCGGGCAATGCCTTACATTATACATTAACAAAGCCTATTTCTCCTGTATCCATGTCATGTTTTCCCTATACCTTTAGCTCGTGCACCGTCAGTGAGTTAGAAAAAAACAGAAGAGCGCGAAACCTGACAGACATTTGGCACATATCGATGAATGGTAAATATCCTGTATTTGGCTGACATAATCCCTTAGATAACGACCAGGTGAATTTCACTACAATTTCCAATTGTAGTACTATACAGCTTGTACGCGCAGTTCATGTTCACGCTCATTTGAAAAGTCAGGTTTTACCTCCAACCCCCGTTTTGAGTCGCCGAATCCACCCCGCGACAGTATTGTGGTGGAGACTTTGTCTAGTATCACTGGGTATGTTAGACGAGGTCGAAGTATTCATAGTACGGGTAACGTGAAGGCAGGGGAAGTTGCAATAGTGTGCATACTTGACACGCCCGCGCGCGAGGCAGATCTGGCCGCGCGCTGCTCGTATCATCACTTATGATCTGCGCTTTTCCACAAACGAGTGATCTTTTGAACTAAACAGGTCTTATCTACTTGTGTTTGTGTGTCATATGAATAATAAATGCCCCATACATGGAATCAGAGTGCCTACTGTACGTAGTAAGTTAAGTTGTTCAGCTGATAGCTGTTCATTTTCTTTAGACAAATTTAATCAGGAAGAATCAGGAAGATTGTTTTATTATAATCAATGTAAATGGCATTTTCATCGTTTACTCACTTTTTACTTCCTTTTGAAGGTGTGAAAATGTGTTGGTTGAGTATTGCACATTGAGCAGGGTAAGCCCAAGCTAATTTGACAATTATGACTGTAGTTATGTACATGACTTCTTTGGTCTGGTTTACATAGTTACTGCCGTTCAGAATATGCTGGATTTTTGTCAGTAGACTGATCTTTTCCCCATGAACCTGAATATACCTTTTTAAAGTCCTGGGTAATTTGGTTCATGCTGGCTAAATAAAAGTTTCACTGAACATACAGTATACCTTGATTGCACCTTATATTTTCCAATTTCTACATATCATGATTACACATTATTTAAGGGGTAAATATATTCTCTATCTCAACATTATTTTTCTCCTGGCTATAATAATTGTCTCTTGTTCATTGGTACAATAATTTTGATTAGTTTTGGAGTGGCAGTGATTTGCAGCTGGTAACGGATGGTAAATAGGTTCTATTGAGTAAGATAGTGGCCTAAAGATTTTAACAAATGAACGTGAACTAGTTCATTTTTAGATATGTGAACTTAGTTCATTTATAAAAAAAATGAACTATGAACATGAACTAGTTCATTATCATCTGTGTGGAACTGAACTTTGAGCTAGTTCTTTTTAAGTATGAACTGGCACAACACTGTTGACAAGCTAGCCGACATGCACGCTAGCATGTAGCCTGTCTTTAAAGCAAACTGGGATAGCGATCGCTTGTCAAATGTACTGTACCAATTTACCAACCCCAGTTTTGACAGCTAACGTTAGCGTTTTGGGCCACGTTCCTGTTCTCCGGAATTGGGTTATTATCTAGCAAGTTATTTTAGAGTCCTGCCATTTGTTTTTTCTTACTTAACTATTTTCATCCCTTGAATTGCGTTGCTGTTATATTTCACAGTAGTGGCCAAACATGAACAAGAGAAAGACTGCAGCAGCTGACATCCGTAATTTCTTTGGAAAGAAAAAGAAATTAAGTTTCTGGAGATTTTAGGCATTTTTAACAGAGACGTAATTACTTTAATGTTCTAAGGTATACAGGACACCAGACTGACATTAAAAGCTCTTAACTGACATTCATTGTGAGTGAATGTAACGTTATAGGGTAAGATGTGGTAACAAGCCACCCCTAAGAACAATGTTTAATTGCTGAAACAAAAAAGCAAAGTTTAGAGGAAAAAGAATATGTGGATCCAGCCTGTTCTCACGTAAATGCGTCTCTATAACACGCATGTGTATTGTCGTGTAATATATATGCGAAAATGAGTATTTACGTGCATATGAGACGCAGTTTTCGCGTGCAATTGATAGGCAGTTCATTTGCATATAATACACATGCACCCCAAACCACTAATTCTCAGCCAAACGTATAATAACGCACGCACCCCACACCTAAACTTAACCTAACCAACCAATGCGTATCATATGCACGTAAAAACTCACTTTAGCGTATATATTACACGACAATACATGCGTGCTATAAAGACGCATTTAGTGTGATTGGTGGCCGTTCTTGTGAGAATTATGAAGGGAAAAAGATTTTTAGTAGAAAATGTGATATTTTTTAGTATTGGGATAATCTCTAGACCAGTGGATTATTTAAAGGGATAGTTCACCCAAAAATGAAAATTAAGTCATTAATTACTGTTGTATAATTCATGCTGTACCAACCCCGTAAGACCTTCGTTCTTTGGAGCACAAATGAAGATATTTTTGATTAAATCTGAGAGGTGGATCACTCCTCCATAGGCTTCCTAAGGGATTGAAACTTGACAGCCCATAAAGTCATTGAAGAAAATTCTTTTGTATGTGCTTCATGAATTTTTTTTTCGGTTTTACTCACGATAACTTAAAAGGAGCGAGCAAAGATTAGCATAACCAATGTCCCTCACATGTGCAGATTGATATTTAAATCGTTTTATATTTTTTCTTCTTCACAGTAACGTTTAGATATTTAAATGGAATAAAACGCCAATAACAAAATATCTAAACGTTACTGTGAAGAAGAAAAAATATAAAACGTTTAAACATTTAAAAAGAAGTGTCATAAATTTAATTGTGATGCAAAAATATATATAGTGAGTATACATTGGTTTGACGATCCGATGTAATAAAATTCCTTGTTGTGTTATACAATTACAAACTTTCGGACTTTTATTTTATTTTGATTAAAAAAATGTGTGCATGCGTCAACACAAAAAGTCCCACAGCTGTCCCCCCAATGTGTGATTGACAATTTCACCCTTGATTTAATGTATGACACCTTGCATTGAGAAATGGGATTTGTGAATTGTTTGACAATCCTCTCATGAAATTTGACACAAAGTGATGAGTCATGACCCATCTTTGCTGTGCTCCTTTTACACTCAATGGGTCTCATTCATGAAACATTCGTAAATATACGAGTAAATATAAGAGTGATTTGCGCATAAAGAGACCTTCCCGAAACTCTTCTCCTGATTCACAAATTCTTCGTAAACGTCAGATCTGTGATAGTGAAATGTGTGTATTAATAAATTCCAAGCAGTCGTAAATGGGATGTGCGTGCACGTTCATTCTCAATTACCATAAATCCCGCCCATTATATCCGACTGACATCTATATATACGCATATAATAACATGAATGCGAATGAAAAATAAAGATTTCTCAGATGCAGAAATTGAAGTTTAATTATCAGAAGTTCATTCAAAACGACACATTTTATTTTCAAGCGTATACATGGCGTATCAGGTCCTAAAAACAAAAGAAAGCTTGGCAGCATACTCTTACAGATGCAGTTAATGGAGTTTCATCTGTTAATCGAACAGTCCCAGAAGTGAGAATAAAATGGTTTGACATTAAGCCACTTCAAGCATCATTTTTGCCAGAGCCACTTTACACACGATTTACACACAAATTCGTTCTGCTCGTGTTTCAAGAATGAGACCCATTCATACCCTCACCTATTACAACGCATTCTCATCCCAAGGCATCATATACGACACTTTTGCCAAAGCGTAGACATCCAATGCACATGGTATCCTTTAGCGTCAAATGAGACGCTTCAGTTATGGTAGGTTTAGGTCTGGGGTAGGGTTAGGGTTAGACCACTAGGAGGCGCCTTCTGCCCCATATATATCTGGGTTGAGAACTGGCTCCCTATTACCAATTCATCTACTTATTGTGGACTGTTTCAAAGAGTTTTACTTGGATATTCTATAAGCTTTTCACTTTTATTTTGCTTCTGTCCCAACTTTTTTGGAGTGTGTTGCAGCCATAAAAACTAAAATTTGTTTGTATTTACAAAAGTTGTTCAGAAAAAAGCACACAAAAAACCATGAGATATACTTTTCTTTGTATTTTGTCAGTTAAATAATGTTGAAATAGAATTAGCAGATCAAATTCTTGATTTTGTTGCATTTTACAAAATGTCTCAACTTTTCTTGAGTTGGGGTTATATAAAGAAGTTTTCCGGCTTGATTATTCACACATTTTGAATTATGCATTCATTGTATTGTGTTGCTGTAAGTACTGTACTGTAAAAGGAAGCGTTACCAACATTTGAAGTTTCCATTTTTCTACAGAATTTTGTCATACAGTGTACTATTAGTGACATTACAATAAAGTTGCTATAAAAAAGGTAACAAAAAGAAAAAGTTTCTTTGAAAGTTTTCTATGAAAGAAAGTCATTTTTATAGTAATAACAAAAACAGTTTGCTGTCAAAAGTTAATAAACAAGTAATCAGTGGTGGAGGAAGTACTGAATTTCAGTACTTAAGTAAAAGTACAAATAACCAGATAAATATTTACTTTAGTAAAAGTCGAAGTAACACAATGACAACCATACTTAAGTAAAAAGTAAAAAGTACCTGATTTTAAATGTACTTTAAGTATTAAAAGTAAAAGTACTTGCATAACAATTTATTCTCTTAATGTCTATTTTCTAATGATTAATAAAACATTCATTCTAACTCATTCAACCTAATACTCATATAATGATGGAAAAAATTAGTTGTCACCATTTCTGAAACAAGCTTGCAATTAATTAGGCAATATACACATCATGCTTATCCTTACTATATGTTAATAACTATGTTTGGCAGTTAAACGTGATTAATTTATGGTGTAATTCTGAACCTCTTGGCTTGCCATAATCCTAACCAACCGTATATTACACACGGTGCGTTTCCTATGCACGTAAATACAAATTTTCGTGTATAAATTGCACGATAAATGCACTGCGTGCGAGGCGCATTTAGTGTGACCGAGTTGATATATCTATGGCAACCAAACGTCACTGGTGAGACAAACGTGCAACGGACGGACGGTCAGATTACGTTTTGGCAGGGGAAAAACTGGTCAGAAAATGTAACAAAAATGTAACAGAAGTTGTAGAAATGTAGTGGAGTAGAAAGTATAATAATTGCTGCAAAATGTAACAAAGTAAAAGTAAAAAGTATGCACTATTTATTCTACTTAAGTAAAGTAAAGATACATGAAAAATGTACTTAAGTAAAGTAACAAAGTATTTGTACTTCGTTACATTCCACCACTGCAAGTAATACATATACGTCTCACACATTTATGTAAAATTTTATTTCAGATACAGTTGTTTGATCTCAACATCCATTGTACTCAACCACGGCACTGGTTGTATCTGAAATGAGAGAGCATAATTATGAACAATGACACACATGTACGGTACCCCCTGTATGACCCGGAGACAATCATGTCTCACCTATCTAATTCTTTATATACATCCATTTCACCCGTTGGTTTAAGATCCTGAGAGAGAGAGAGAGAGAGAGAGAGAGAGAGAGAGAGAGAGGGCCAAGGATGAGAAGGGTGGAGACATCTCAGATTTATAGTTTGGCAGAGGTTCGATTTAGTTCATCTGCTAATATCACTAATGCAGGCGTGACAGAACTGGAATGTAATACACACCCACACACACACACACACACACTGTCAAACAGATTGTAAAATGTAGGGACCTGTTTTTTGGAACACACACACTATTACTCATTGCTCTGCCTGAGAAGGACTATAATAATAACTCACCATGTAGACTGCGCCTTGGGGAGGTGTCTGCTGGGAGAAGAGAGGGAGAGAAAGAGGAAGGAAGAAATAGATTTAATAATAGAGCACAGATAGATGTACATTGAGAGAGAAAGACAAGGAGAGAGAGAGAGAATGAAAGATATAAGGGATAGTAAAAATAGATTTAATAATACTGCAGGGGACGAAGGAGAAACAGCAAGGTAGACGGAGAGAAGGAGGAGCTGCGCATTTCAATCACCTGTCTTAGAACGTCAGGATTTTCATAGATGTTCTCCACCTCTCCGGAGTGGTGAGACAGCGATTGCTCAACATCTACAGGAATGAACACAGACACAGAGGGGTTCACATCACATCACACCAAATCCATTGTGGTTTGCTCTGTCCATCATCCTCTGCCAGGCTGAACTGACTGACAGCCTTCAGATCTTTGATGGATTCAGGATGGGAAAAGATGAATGTGGGGCCTTACTTCGGCGGGTGACGCAATAGCCCTGTCTCCATAGCAACACTCCAACAGCTACGGCAATCATGGGTATCAGGAATAGGAGGAATGAGAGACGAAGAAACATAAGAGGATGCTGAGACATCTTCTGCTGGGGGGAGTGTGAGAAAGACAGAAAAAGAAAAGCTAAGTTAGGTTACCCATCAGTGTGCAAAAGTGTGTATGTGTGTGTGTACAGGAACACTCACCTGCAGGTGGCAGTGTAGGGCCTGGAGAAACTGTTGAATCTGCTCAACAAACGTGTCAATGTTAGTAGACAGGAATGGTTAGAAATGATATAAAGGGATAGTTCACTTTGAAATTAATTTTGATATGTTTTAGCTTACCTCAAGGGCATCCAAGATGTCCATCCAAGAAAGGTGTCTTTGTTTCCACAGTATTTTCAATTTTGACATTTTTTGGTCAAACCATTGTTGTCTGTCAGTCATATAATGCAGGTTTCAGGGGTCCACGTCAAAGAGCATGCACAGAGAAGTCCAAATTAAACATGATTAAATGACTCGTAAATGTAAGTACACGTTGATGGCCTAAGACACGAAAACGAGCCGGTTTGTGTGAGAAAGCAAACAGTATTTATATCGTTTTTACCTCTTGTTAACAGCCATGTCCAACTGATCTGAATGAGATGTCCAACTGAACCGAACTGAACCATGTCCGAACGTTCTGCCGGAAGTGATTCGCTGTGCGCGTGTACGTCACTCAGTGTTTACACATAGATTTCGGAAGTTTAACCTTTCACTGTGAAGATCTAAACATATTTAGATATACAGGAAATCGCAATGAAAGACGATTTCAATATATCTAAATTAGGGCTGTCAAATGATTAATCACGATTAATCACATCCAAAAATAAAAATTTTTTGTTTACATAATATATGTGGGTGCACTGTGTATAATTAATTTTGTATACGTATATATAAATGCACACACGTGCATGTATATTTAAGAAAAAATATTATATAAAATATTTATATGTATATATAATCTAAATTATATATAAATCTATAAATACTACATACATGAAAATATTTCTTAAATATATACAAGCATGTGTGTGTATGTATAACATATATAATAAAATAATTATACACAGTGCACCCACATATATTATGTAAACAAAAACTTTTATTTTGGATGTGATTAATCACGATTAATCATTTGGCAGCCCTAATTTAAATATGTTTAGTGAAAGGTAAAACTTCCGAAACTCTGTGTAAACTATGAGTGACGTAGACGCGCAAGCGATCACTTCCAGGGTAACGTTGGACATGGTTCAGTTCGGGTTCAGTTGGACATCTGATTCAGATCAGTTGGACGTGGCTGTGATTACGCGAGTTAAAAACGATATAAATACTGTTCGTTTTCTCACACAATCCGCTCGTTTCGTGTCTTAGGCCATCAACGCGTACTTACATTTACGAGTCATTAAATCATGTTTTATTTGGACTTCTCTGTGCATGCTCTTTGACGTGGACCCCCTAAACCTCCATTATGACTGACAGACAACAACGGTTTGACCGAAAAATATCAAAAATTGAAAATACTGTGGAAACAAAGACACCTACATCTTGGATGCCCTTGAGGTAACCTAAAACATATCAAAATTAATTTTCAAAGTGAACTATCCCTTTCTTTACCTTCAAAAATAAATAATTCATAAATAAATAAATTATCTTAGGAGCCACAGTCGGACAGTGCATGTAACTTTAGAGGCAAACAAAAAGCGAAAGGACGGAAGAAACAATACCACCTGCAAACATGACGTAATGAGGAAGAGAAATGAACAAAATACAGGTTTGACTTTGTTTTTGCATATGGTGAGGTGGCATCATTTATGCAAACAGCGAACAAACAGATGCCTTGTCTATCATTGACAGTCTCTCACATGTTAGCCTACATCTAATGACACCACTTTCTTAAAACACACTTCCACTTAAAAACACACCTCTATTTCTGTGTGGATGCTTGATACTTGCGTATTTTGAAGTTTGGAAGCCACAGACTTCATTACTTGTAATTTCAAGATAAATAGCAACTAGTAAATTTTGGGAAAAATTCTCCTATGTTCCATTGAAAAATGAAATTTATTCAGTTTTGGAATAAATGAATAAATAAATGATGTTAAGTAAATCAGTCCCTTTTCAATAGCAGAACTGCAGAAGATGTATTTTCTGCGCCCGGCTGCTCTGATTCGCATGCCATGTTTGAAATAATCTATAATGATGGAGTTGGGTTTCGTGAAATTGATTGGTCAAGGTACTTAATTGTGCTGCATTATGAAATGTGACCTCACTGTTGACCTACACGATTCCACTAACTAATGTTCCTGTCATTCATTCATTATGAAAATCCAATGAAGCACTGAAGGCATATCACACGCAACAAAAATAACTCATTGGAATAAATATTCATCTGCAAGTGTTGATACCTCGAAGAAGAAAAGTGCCAGACAGAGAGTGAGAAATGCATCTTTATCTCACCTATATTGGCCATTGTGACGGTGCACATATATTGCACAGAGTTTCCATTTTTCAGATACAGAGTGCAGGCATAACGTCCTGCCGTCTCAGGGGTCACAGGAAGTGCCACAGAGGTTGTGATCCGGCCCAAAACAGCAGTTGATTTCAGAAAGCGACTGGGATCCTGTACATATGACCATCTCACAGCTTTGACCTGAGATCGTTCTTTGTACATACAACTCAGATCCAGAGCGTTGTGGGATAGCTTGATATAACCTGAGGGTGAAACAGACAGACAAATGAAAGCAGAAGATGGTCAGTGAAGGGTTAAAATGCTATATTTTCATTAAACAGACGGGTGTAGCCGGTCAGCTGCGGTTGACTGTGACTGATGTACATTGTCTCCTCAAACACAAAGCAGCATCAATCCTCAGCTAATTGAGCTCAGTTTTTAACTGTGATCCCACAACCCACAGAGTTGTCAGCGGCAACGGGCAGGTGTAATTACACATAATGAGATCTGTAATGAGCCCTACTAAAAACATTATGTTAGAAAGAGGGATATATATAGAAAGAAGAGACAAAAGTAAAAGAATTGAGTAAACCTTTTCCCCTTGTGAGTAGGAAGGACATAAGGGGAAAAAGAGATTAAAGTAACAACGGAGGGAGATCGGATTAAAAAGGAGCGAAAGATGAAAGTCAAGACACTGACTGATTGACTCTTGGATGCTGAACTACTGTGATTGATATAACAGCTTGTGCAATTATAAAATTAATGCAAGACCAGTGATGCAAGAACATGCAACATTAAGAATCAGTGAATGAGTGTTTGGAAAAACAGGTTTGGAATGACATGAGGGTGAAATAATGATTTTAAAAAACTATATTTAAATTAAATATTTAAAATTCAAGCCATGCAACGTTTATTATTAGGGATTTATTTGTGCATATCATTATTTATTTTTTGAATTAATGCGCTCACCTAATCTTTAATCATAATCAGTGACAGACTGTCAGGATTATGCTCTAGCAGAGAATGTCTAATTGAAGAGAACTGGCACTGGCTGGTTACTTCCGGGTTCTGGACTGGCTGCAGTAACAGGTCTCTGTCCATGCGGGGGCGCTCGCGGTCGAGTGCAGAATGAATGGGAGTCAATGAGGTTTCACCCCCAGAAATCCACTTTTCTCAGGATGTAATTTTTTGTCAAGTAATTTGAAAGTTGCATTCAAAAGGGAGGGCTAAGATAATGCACTCAGCTGAAAATTGCATTTTTAAGTTCACTTATCTGTTCTAAAAATCCGTTCAAAAATGTGATGACGTCACACAATAGCAGAATGCTAGCATGTTCCGGCCAACAACGGCCTAACCTGTAAGAAATCAAGAGGACATAAGTACTCGTTTATTCGACTTTTGGCCTATAATCTATATTGAACTTGCAGAATCAACAATAAAATCGATGTCAATTTAACGACAAGCAGGTGAAAGAGACACATTTAGCCGTTTAGCCCCATAGACTCCCATTCATTCTGCTCTCGACCGCGATCACCTCCAGTGGAATTCTAATGGAACTGCAACCAAGATGATACACAATGGGGCTAATAGGAAGTGCCAAGGGATCGAGCGTTAGACGGGCTCTGGCTAGAGTCTGGTTAGTTTTCTCTGGGTTTTTCACAAACGGAAGTCTGCATGAAACAGACTAACTCCGTCATAGATGTCAGGTCAAAAAGTCTTGATGTAATCAATAAAAATATTACCATGTAAAACACTCAACGTGTTGCTTTGGGTGAAAGCCTTGTCATCCAGGAAGACCTCGCACAAGTAGTGTCCTCCATCCGTCAGGGCTGGGCTTAACAGGAAGGAGAAGTTCCCAACAGCAGCCAGGGTGGCGGGATCTATCAAACTGAGGTGTTGTTTGGTCTTATTGGTGGAGCCCTCCTCCAGCGGTCAAACTGAAATATGAGCTCCATTCTTTTTGAATCAGGATACTGCCAGTAGAGCAGCACATAGTCACCAAGAATGGGGGGACAGGCTAGAGTGACCATTGAACAGAGAGGGCTGCCAAAGACCTTGTGTCTCCTGTAGAGGACACGGCGTAGGAAAGATTACAAAGGAAGGTAAAGTGACATAGGGAAAGAGACTCATTCAACACAAGGCAATAGAGTATAAAAGGAAACTGAAGAAGCCACTCGAGTGAAAAATGGACTGTGATACAAGAACAATATTGTCAATTTGAACTGATCCCGTCCACTGTGCTGCGAGTCACTTTAGCCTCTTTGTTCTTGACACAGTCAAGCGAATAGAACATTACGAGTCCCAGAGCAAAGTCATATGGGAGACATCAGAAACGAGACAGGCATGAAAATGGGGATTATGTTATTAAGCCCTGCAAAAACTCTTCAGAAACATTCTCCTCTCAGATTTAATAACCATGATTAACCATGTGCTGACACAACATTTGGAAAGAACAAACCAAAGTTTGTTACTGGAAATTGTTGTACAATCAATCGAATAATAAAAGCATGTTGAGGTTAGCTGAAAACAATTCACTTTTCAGTTAGTTAAAAGAACCTGAAGGAGAATATTTAGGTTTGACTAGTGTAGGCTGGGTAAATGGCACATAAGGATGGTCCTATTTTATTCACAATAGTATTCCGGTAACAAAAGAGCCTATTACCTTGTGTCACGTCTGTGAAAGAAAACACAGCTCTCTCTGAAAGAGAAAAAGAAAGAGTGAGAGAGAGAGATTTAGATGTTATTTATGTGGATGAGATATTCCCTTTTTATGTAGTGTAGTCTCAGATCTGTAACATTGTTTGTATTAAATAATAATAAGCAATCTACATTTTAGACACAGTATTGGTGGTTACAGTACGTTCTATACTTTTGTTTAATCAGTAAATATAGTTCCAAACAAAGTCCAAGTAAAATCAACTATGGCTTCTGCAAGCAACACACAGTAACTGTATTCTTGAATTAATCAGTGTTTTTGAATGGCTTGGTTAAGTGAATGATTCAGCGACTGCGGCTGTGTCCGAAATCGCTGCTGAATAAGTAATTACTTTGTGAACATTAAAAAAGTACTTTTGATATAGTATAAATGTGAGTGTATGAATGCAATTCAGACATTAGATTTGTCATTGTCATGCACCCCAGCTTCATTTAACTATATCATTAATAAATCATCTCCTGTGGCCTCATGGGATAGTAAAGTGTACATTCGACATGTTCAGAATCAGCCTGTCACTTGTTTATTTTCTGAATGAATCAGTGCTCTAAACAAATCAGTTGAGTGAATGATTCAAATGGGTCACTTAACACTGACAAGCGCAAAGGTAAATTTTGGGGCAATTAGCTCTCTGTGACTCTGATTGGTGGAATGTTCTGTACAGCATGATGGGCAATGTAGTCTTTCACCATGTATTCTGTTGTTAAAAATTTTTGAACGTTGAAATAATACGGACTTGTGGCTTCGGAAAAATCATACACCATCAATTAACAATCACTGAACTCACAGGAGGTCTGTCTTTAAGTGTCTAACTTATCGTTGAAAATCAATTTCCCAAAGGAGAAAATTAATAGAGACTTATGCAATCTGTACATAAGCCATCATGATGGTAAAAAATGGAAGGAAAATTCTATTTGAAACGCAGTTTTACAGGGGAACTCAAAAGTTGCATGTGAACACAATATTTGTTGGCAGGAAAACGCAATACTATTGCAAGAGAACTCAAAAGTTTTGCGAGTAAACGCGGAAACATTGAAATAATATTGATCTTTTCATCTTCAATCTTATAGGGGCTCCATAATGTGAATTGTATAGTTCTTCTACTGTTATATAAAATATCTGTCATTTTTTTCCTTCATAAGAGAGTGGTTTATTTAAAACCTCTTTTTCTTTTTTGCTGGATTCTAGAAAAAAAGGAATATTAAAGGAGTAGTTCACTTTTCAAAAAACTTTTGATGATAATTTCCCCCATGTCATCCAAGATGTCCATGCCATTCTTTCTTCAGTCGAAAAGAAATTAAGGTTTTTGATGAAAACATTCCATTCCTTTCTCCATATAATGGACTTCAATGGGAACCAAACGGTTCAAGGTCCAAAAGACACTTTCAGTGCAAACTGTTCAAAGGGCTTTAAACAATTCCAGACGATGAATAAGGGTCTTATCAAGTGAAACAATTGCTTTTTTTAAATACAAAGTTTAAGTTTTATAAGCTCAAATGCTCGCCTGCTCTGCGGATGCACGTTCGTGACTCTTCGGTTCGAACTCGTTCATCAAAATGAACAAAATCTTTTTCCGTGTCAATTCGTTCGTTTCGTTCGTTGAATGAACCAAATGACTCGGAAAAAGATTTGTTCATTTTGATGAACAAGTTCGACCAGGAGAGTTACAAACGTGCGTATAGAACAGAACAAGGCGAACACTTGAGCTTATAAAACTTAAACTTTGTTATTTATTTATTAATTGAGCGATCGTTTCGCTTGATAAGACCCTTATTCATCATCTGGAATCGTTTAAAGCCCTTTGAACAGTTTGGACCTTGAACCGTTTGGTGCCCATTGAAGTGCATTATATGGAGAAAAATCCTTGAATGTTTTCATCAAAAACCCCAATTTCTTTTTGACTGAAGAAAGAAAGACATGGACATCTTGGATGACATGGGGTGAGTAAATTATCAGCAAAAGTTTTTTCAAAAGTGAACTACTCCTTTATATCCCTTCCATCATGTTTAAAAGATAACATTTAGCTACTAAGCAGATTATCTGACTAGCGTGTTTTCACGAAATATCTTCAAATCTCACCGTTCACTGTCACATTCACCCTGTGCTCGGAGACAGACGTGTCATTGTTACCATGGACATGGATTCTGCAGGTATAGACTCCGGCGTCTTTGCTGGTGATGCGGGACAGCTTGCTGAGCAGACTGCCCTTGTCATGGGAGATTTCAGTGTATAGCTGTTCCCCCGAGGAAGACACCCACGTTCCCCAGGAAACCACAGCGGAGGGAGACACCTGAGCTACCAGTCTCAGTGTACTGTCCACTGTGGCAGGGGGCGTGGGAGTGACAGTTACTGCAAAAGAGAGGGAGAGAATGCCTGGAGATTTCAGACACATTGAGACATGAAGAATATGGTGTGCATGGTGGGGTTGTATAGTCTACATTTAATCAGAGCGAGCAGGACGATCCTCTCCTGTAGCTTCTTGTCGTCCTGTTCAATCACACAGGAGTAGCGTCCTTGAGAAGGTGCTGCAGCCCTGAAGATCAGAGAGGCATCCGCAGAGATCCCAAAAGTCCTGCCTCCAAACACTCTGCTACTGCGTCCATCTGTTTGTCCATCGATGCAGTTGGATGATAACAAATATGACCAGCGATCCTCCCTCGCTGACATCATCTTCCAGCTAACCAGTACAGAAGATTTGGGTGGTGAATCAAAGCAGGATAGGGTGACAGATGAGTCCTCGCGTACCATGACCACATCATTCCATAGATTACCTGTAGATCATATTTTTTAAAAGCAAGTCACACACACATTTTTAAAAAAATTATTTAATTTGATTTAATTTAATTCAGCCAAGACATTAACTTTCATGCTAGGACTATAAACTATATTTAAGAAAATAATTTATTCTTTTGAAAATTACACTGTAAGTTTATCTTTTTTTACCCACTAATTTTCTGTGGAGCCCCTTGAATCTCCTTGCAGACCCCTGCGGGTCCCCAAACCACAGTGTGAGACCCCCTGTAGTGCAGTATGAGCTGCAGTTATCTATGTTAATCAGCGCATGAATATAAGCTCAATTCAATTTAGTGTCTCTGTGGTTCATTTAGATTACAGAGATATCTAGAGATTCTAGTCCCTAAAGTAATTTAGATTTTTCTTGGTATAGAATTAAATTAGTTTTTGTGAAGTAAATACTACTGAAAAAAAAACCAATGTAATTTATTTGAAAAAGTTAGTTCAGGCAAGAATAAAAAAAGTCAATTCCATATCAGTACTTAATTCAAGCAAGTAGAAATGAAAGTTTAAATATCAACTCAATAAAATTAAGTAAAAAATTACTCAACTTTTCTGATACTGGGGTTCCCATCATGCACTGGACCTTGAATAATTCATGAGGTTCATTTTTCACTGGTTTCCAGCTGTATTTACTCTGTTTTATCATTGATTTTTGTTGTCAGTATTAGTAACTTGTCATTTTGTAACATTTCGAGTAATTTTTTTGCTCAAAATGACACAAAACGACCCATCAAATGTTACCGCCATTGTGTATTGTCAATATAATTGATTTAGTGAAATGTAATGCAAAGTCAAAGGAAATTTCAACTAAATCAATATTAATCAACCTTTTACTAGCCAAGTTATTATTTATTTTCTGTAAAGTTTACTTAATTCCATATTCCAAGTAAATTTAACTTAAAGATTTCTAATTAAAGCTACTGATAAATGGATTTAGGTTTTTACTTGGCAAACCTTTTTTTTTAATTTACTAGCATTTTCTGAGTGAAAAAAGTTGCCTAGCTTTTTGTCAAGTAAATCCAATTTTTTTTTCAGTGTACTTGAAAATTTAACTTCTCAGGTTGAACCATATAGTTTCAACTTTATTTCATCTCAGGCCAAATAGAGTTATATATATATATATATATATATATATATATATATATATATATATATATATACCAGCTGTATATATTTTTTATTCGCACACAACAATTAGATTATATATAAGATTTTATATATTCATGTGTTGTTCTCAGGTCTGCCTGTTGAACCCTGTTCCTGCCTTGCAATAATGTGATCAAATATGAAGGCATACAGCTGTTCAGAGCATGTTACTTCCCAGCTTATATGAGAGAGAGTTATATAATATTTAATATGATCATATAGATGAGCAGATGATGCATTCTCTTTGATGACTGTAATATTTCTTCACTTTAGGTTGCCTGAAATAAAGTTAAACTTAACTTGACTAAAGTTATACAATAATAATAATAATAATAATATATATATATATATATATATATATATATATATATATATATATATATATATATATATATATATATATATATATATATATATATATATACAGTACATATATAAATATAGTATTATTATATGTTGCATGTATTTTTTAACGGTTTACTATAACAATTAAGCTTTTAAATTTGTTTAGATAGATTTTCATACCTGCCATGAGCGGAGAGATGATAAAGCATGAACCAAAACAAACAAGTATGAAAGCATGAAAATAGTTCCCCATGGTGCTACTAGAAAACAACATTAATAGTTAAAATGCAAGAGTAGTCTGCATGTCTTCTTTCTCGCATTTGACCACAAGCGTTAGACAGGAAAATGGCCCGACACTAAATGCTGAGAACAACACGTGACAGAAGCTGATAAACACAACAAATGTCAACACACATGCAAAAAACGGAAGCAATACATGGCTGATAAACAGAACACTAATTTATATGCAGCTACAGTATCATAATGAGATAAGTCAGTGTTTTTATCTGTAGTCACATAGTCCTGCTTCTGGCTATAACAAGGATCATTTAAGTACAAAGGCTATAATAGATCATAGGCCTAGGCTTTAAGTATAAAAATGCTAATTTCTGAACTGCAAACCGTAATGTAGGCTGGTCATAAAACTGAACTTGAGTGGAATGTTAGCCAAGAGTGTGGGAATATGCTTGTAAAAAGAGAAAGAAAGAGAGTGAGAACATAAAAAAGGATTTAGAGATGTATTCAGAAATGGTCTTCAGCTTCTGGCTAAATGTCTTTACATCCCTGTAAATGTCTTTAATTAAAGTTAACAGACTTATCAGCACCTTGAAGTCCCATTACCAGCTTAGCTTCTAATCACCTCTGAGCTAAAGAATGAGAAAGGGTCTAAAGAAAAGAGATAAAAATAAAGAAAACTGAAATTGAGAAAAGACGGTAGGGATAAATGAGCTGAGAAACTTCAGAGAGAGCAAACTAGGGCAAAGCAGCTAATGAGAGTCAACGTAGCAGAGCCTATTGTCAGGCTACGTGTCATTGGCCCAGTGCAAACGACAGAGAGAATGAGTAAAGAGAGATGCTTCAGTTTTTAATTAATAGGGTGTGGAAGTGACAGAATGTAACTGGGGTAGAGTCAAGCACTTCTGCCATAGGACAGAACGGATCTCACTAAAACGTATAGGCTATAGGCTAGTTTTGTTTATTGTGATTGTATTTCGCCTTGTGTAAGCCTGCTTCTTCCACAGCATAGATTCCGAACAAAATAAATGTTCTTTCGAAGATGCAGATATGTGCCCATGTTTCAACGATGATATGACTGGCTGTAGTGTCTAGTGTTACCAGCAAGGGGAGCGCTAGAGCCACTAGTTCACCCACAACTCGCAACTAAACTTAATTACCCAAAATATTTACTTGTTCCATTGCATCGTTTTATTATACCTCCACGAAACTCATACTGATTTTATATATGCTCTTACATTGGGAATTAAGCTTTAGAAACAAAGAGAAAGCACATTTCCAGCTAGAACTGATACAAACAAGAGTGCGGGAAAAACAGCAAAAAGACTTAGACAAGACTGGTTTAAATGTTGTTGTTTTCCAGAATACTCTCCAGCATCCACAAAAAGCCCAAGGAAATACACTGAGAGTTTCATCACTCGCTATGACGAAGAGGGTGTGTGTAGGCTACAGTGTGTCTCTGGTATTTAGTGAATACAGCACGAACATGAGAACTGTTAACTGAAAGTAAAACAATATTCCTGTCATTATTGGATCGAATTATAGTCTAGTAGCCTGAAACTGAAAGGAGTATAATGGTCAGAACCGTCTAGTTTCTGGAAAGTACCGAGCCTCACTGGATTTTAGGTGACTTTAATTCAGCGTGACGTACGGTATGACGTCACGACTGTGTCCAATGAGCTTCTCGCTCCTGATAGAGTTTCAACAGAGTCCGATTCCAGTGCGACAGGTTTGAGACTCCGCCGTCTGAGTGTGAGAAACCTCCAACTCACTCACTGGATATTTATTCACCTGTAGGACGCGTCTTACCTGGCCACCGGAAACCGCATTTCGGAGGACAGAAGCTGTTTATACGATTTAAAAAGGGATTTCGGACGCTAGATTGTAAAATTCAAGAGGGACTGTTGAACAGACTTAAGCGACGCACTTTAACATTAAGTTTCTCTGCTCGCTCATTGAAAGAAACTAGAGAAACCACCTAACAGTTTCTATCTCCGTCTGACCGTCTCGATTCTGTACCGAGTTCATCAAGCGGACAACAGTCATTTTTTGTAAAGGTGGACTGTCCACCCTTCCCTCCAAAGAACATGCCAGGACTGTTAATCGCACTCCTTCTCCTAATTATTCAAGGTAAGACATATTATATTATCCTTAAATAAATATTATAAGGATTCACAAATTGTTGCCGGTTATAAATCACACTGTTCTCTATCACTTTCATTTAAATAGATAGAGTCAATCAAAGCGATAGTCGAGTCATAATATGACGTTAACTTAAATGTATTTCAGGAGGCTCGCGCACATCTCTTACTGAACTCATGACTATATTCTTCTTGAAATAAAGGGATTACAATGACAGTGTTATATAGTATGGGGAAAAACTTCCCGGTTTGGTTATTCATTCTTGTTTCTTTCCCTGGGGATTGTATGAGTTTGGTTTCGATAAGCGCCATGTTTCTCTAGGTGTGGCCTTGGGAAGTGCTTTTTTCCTCGTACGTGTTGACAGGTGTGTTTGTTTGCGAAACTATGGACATTATCCAGTCGTCCTTCAGTGCTCTCTCTCCCTCGTACCACATTTCTCCCTGTTCCTCACGTCCTTTGAGTCTTTTCTCCCTTCACATCATATCAAATTAGCTATTTTCCAACTGAGAATTTCCAACTATTTCCAACAGGGTGTTTCGGATTATTTATTTATTTATTTATAAAAATGTGTGTTTCAACTTAGTGTAATTTTAGTCGCTATCTCTGAAAGCTATAAAAATCACTCTCAAAACGTCATGGTGTTTAATTTTTTTATAAGCTAATTTATTTGTCCGACGATCAATCGTATTTACCGGTAAATTGCCGGTATACCGTCTTTGTTTCGTCATATTTCGCAGCACTTCTGCTCCTTTTGATCAGTATTCAGCTGCTCCTCAGTGTCTTTGCAGTTTAATTATTCAGTTGCCATGTCATGGTCCGCAGGTGCACAACACCTGACAGCGAGCGAACTTTGGCTGGTGTGAGTGTTTAACCGAGCATACACACACTGTAAAATATCTTAAGTAGAACTTCTTTTTTGATTATAATAAAAGGTATGAATAGACTTATACATGGCAAATTTGTAATGTGTAGGAATATGATGTGGTAAAGGTTTGTGACATCACAGGATCCAGTACTTTATCTAAATAAGGGGAAAAAAAGCAATTTACTCCTTTAACTTATTCATAGTCTGGACCTCTTCTGCCTGGGCCCATTTCACAGTACAACGGCTGCACTTCAGGAGGAAAACTAGAATAACGAAACAAAGGATTTGTTTTATTTATGAACAGAGCAGCGGAAGAAGGGTTCATGATTGCCTCGCTTAAGCGAACAGTATAAACAGGCCTTGTATTTTCTTTTTTTCCCTTCCTTTCGCATCCATTTAGTTCAGTGTCCTGGGAGCTTTTGCCTTTATACACAGCGGTTGCAAAATATTTAAAGGGTCAAAGCATTGTTTTGTGAGCTTGACTCAGTGGCCCCTGCAGACTCGTTTTCATTGCTTGCCTATTAAAAACAATCAAACCAACATCATGCACACCAATATAAAAGCCTTATTTTAATAACCTCATTATTACTTTTTAAATTAAGAGCTATATGGACAGGAAGTAGGTTTACCTAGTTTTATGAGTATAGAACTTGAGCCAGTTGGCTACAAATGTAGGCTACTACTGTAGGAGCAGCAGAGAACTGCACAATAGCAGCTACTGATTGTGTTCTAATACCCTCCTAGTGAACACCAGGTCAAAAAATGCTTGAACCCGTTACCATGGAGACGCTGTGTTTTCATTGAAAGCCAGGGTTCAGGGGGCTGCTGTAGCAGCGTCTCTGGCTGAATGCATCAAGTGGTCTGTGTGTGTGTGTTTGTTTGTTTGAGGAGAGAGGGGGTTGGGGAAAATGTTAGGCTGCTACGATGATGGAGGCGGGGGCCAAGATGACCTTATTCTAAACTGTGCGAGTACAGCGGTTACAGACGCACACTAATAAGTGCACACAATGATTGGAACATCGCTAGCTCAAGTGGGTTAAACAGTAAAGAAGTATTGAGTAAACAGGCGAGCTGGTCTCCATTGTTTGCTGTTTCCTGAAACTGAGGAGCATGTAAACAAAAGTTGAACCGACTTTTCAGCTGCGATTATCTCATCTTCTCCCATTTCTTTCCCTCCCTTCCTCTCTTTTTGCGTCCCTTGCGTCCTTATCCCGCTTGCTTTTGTTTGAGCGATGATTGTCATTGGTGTATTCAAATCTCCCCCCCCCCCCCGCCCCACCTCATGCTGACCTCAAGGCCACGCTGTTTATTAGTGTCTGAGCTGGTGAAAGAACGTGGGAGGAGGTGTAGCAGTAGACAGAACCAAAAGATTGTGGAAAGAACATTGATTTAAAAAATGCTGCATTCCTGCAAAAGCTCTTACACAAGGTTATCTTGGTACACTCTTAAAAATAAAGGATTCAAAAGGGGATTTTCACAGTGGGATTATTTGGGGTTCTTTTAAGAACCTTTTAGTGAACAATTCTTAAAAGAACCATTTTTTTCTTCTATGTATAAGTACATTTTAATAATCTAAAGAATGTTTTTTTTCCACTATAAAGAACCTGTTGTGCAGTGGAAAGATTCCATGGATGTTAGAGCTGCACAATTCTGGATAAACTTGAGAATCACCGTTTCTTTGTTTGAAATGGTGATCAAAAATAGATTCTCTCATGATTTTGAATAGACAACTATAAATAGTATGTCATTTACTGGAGGTCCTGACAAAATGTCAATTGCTGCTGTCTATTTGAAACATTTAATTATAAAAAAAAACCTGTTTGAATTAATTATTCAATGACAAATACACTGATACACTGAGATGTTCCTATACCCTTTTTCCCTTCCCGATTCCAATGTCTGGACTCAGGGTATTGGCTGATACCGAGTTCTGATCTGATACCTGGGTGTATATCTGTACAGCTGCAATTCATACCAGCCCTGAACTGATATTGGTCACTCAGTTATCCTCGTTGGCTGTCTTTTGAAAACGTTTCTCTTCATTTAAATGAAGCTAGATTGTTGATTCTGGCACGGCTCATCCTTCTCTGCCCTTGCCATCATGTTCTGCAGAGTGTTGCGTCTTCAAATGCTTTATAAAGTGTTGAAGCTGCTAATCTTGTGCCACCCCTTGAAATTGCAGTATGGCATATGAGACATGTCGCTGTTTTACTGGCTGGTTGGTCCAGTTTTAAAGGTGAACTCTGGTGCAAAATGAATCTTTGGTCCAATAAAACATTGGTACCTAGTCAACCGTTCTCTGAAATTTGATTTCATGATAATCGAATGTAAAGCGTTTTATCTCTAAAAACTGTTTAGCTAAAAACTGTTTAAGTTTTTAACGCTAGTAAAGAAATCGCTAGTTTATACCACTAACAAGGCTCAAAATAGCCCCACACTAATGCAGTAACATAATGACAAAACGAAAGCATTGAGAACTTTGTAAGTGTACAGACCGTTTAATAAGAAGATATGTTATAAAGACAGTTCACTTCGTGTATACAGACAAGTGCCATCTTAGAAAATAGTCTCGATAAGTCAATCCCCGAACGCCGTTCATACAGTTCAGAAGTTTGCTGAACTTCATATGGTTCAGCTCACTCAGCACAACGTTCGTGGTTTGACTTATTGAGACTATATTCTAAGATGGCTCCTGTCCATACACGAAGTGGACTGTCTTAGTTTCACTAACTGCATTAGTGTGGGGCTATTTTCAGCCTTGTTAGTGGTATAAACTAGCGATTTCTTCTTACTTAGTCAATGCCCCCATTACTAGCATTATACGCTGAACAGTTTTTGAGACAAAACTCTTTACATTCGATTATCGTGAAAACAAATCTCAGAGAACGATTGACTAGGTACCGATGTTTTATTAGACCAAAGGTTAATTGTTCGCTGGAGTTCTCCTTTAAATACTGCCAAACGGGACATACTGCTAGCGTGCGCTTTCTTCTTCGCTGCTCTAAACATTGGTTGCATGTGACAATAGCACGACTTCCTGTGCTGCCACAAGCAACCACTGTTTAGAGCAGCGAACAAGAATTGATCTCCGATTTTGAAGCGTTAAGCAAAGCTAGCGTTTATAACTAATTATTGTTTAGGAAAAGGGTATCGGATCGGTATATGGGTAGAAGTACTCTCCTCGCCAATGCCAGAAATTTTATTGGTATCGGCGGCATTTCTTGTACTAGTATCGGAATCAGAAGAACTCTAGTTTGCACTGATACACAAATACACAGACCACTGCTTTAACTGGGTCAGCTGCAGCACCAATAAAGATCTGAATTTTCACTGTGATCGTACTTGTCAAAAAATTTAATAGACAGTCGAATCTTTGTAATTTAGAAATAAGATCACAGGTGTGTGAATCGAGATTGATCTTTTAACGATTAATCTTGCAGCTCTATTGGATGTTATGGGTTCTTCCGTAGATACTATAGATGCTGATAAAGAACCTTTTATGAGTGTATCTCTGGGGGTTTTGGAACTTGTAGCTGTGTGTGTGGTTAAAGGGAGCCATCAGTGATTGTGGATCTCATTCTGGTTGCTTGTAGAGATAAGTCTGGATGAGTGATGGGGATTTGTGGATGGGGAACCAAAGCTTTTAACACTTCTATGCTTGACACGCAGCTCTGGGAATGAAGTCTGCCGAAATCAATGAGGGACCTTGTAATTAAGATCAACCTGCACTAAAACAGACACTGGAGATTTTCCTGCCAAGCTTCGTATGATATCCATGGAACGCAACAGAGTCTGATTTATGAGTGATGGGTTGAAATATAATATAAGTAACTTTTGTAGTCAGGGTTATTTTCAGAATAGCTTTTTCTTCGTTCAAAAATGGAGCTAAAATGAATCTCGCCTGGTCCTCGAAGCACTTAGAGGACAAGGCTCTTTTAAAGCATTTCTTTTCTGACTGCCTCGCTCTATTCTTGTCACTTTCTTTCTCTCGCTCCGCTCTCACTGGTTCAGCAGATGTCAGATCTCAGAATGCTTTTACGGTATTAGAGATTTATGGGGTTGATATGTCTAGTTAATTGGTCCTCATATTTTAGTCTTTCGCCTGGTGATGGAAAGCCAACCGACCATTGTGGCTTTGACAAGATGGTGAGAACTGGAACAAGTGGCAGGGAGGAATGAGAAAGCGGGGTTCTGCTCCTGCTGTGGTTTACCATCTTCGAAAAGTGCCTTATGATCTTGTGGTGGAACTTGTTCCTGTTTTTATGCATCTGAAAATGCAGATAAAACATGATTCAGCGAGACACACACAAAAACAATGTTATCACACCCCATGCTGGCTGAATTTACCCCCTTGTCCTGATTGCATGCTGGGAGATCAGTGACTCTCCAGGGGCCAGTAGCCAGTTGCACTGGTTGCCAGATTGATATAGGAATTTTGAGAATTGCCAGGTTGCTGTAGTAGGTCATGTCTACTCATAGGGAAAATGACCACTGATGTGCCCTCTTTAAACATAAAGCCAAATGGCACTGAAAAGGAATAGGACATGATGAGCATTCGGCCCCTCTAGACAGAATTTCATCCAGTTCGTTTTATGATTACGACTGCTTGCAACCCCTGAAGGTTTTTGGGATGCTGTAGCTCCTCTTTTTGGTTTGTTGGTTCCATATTCACTGAGGTTTTTCACTTTTTGAGTTTAAATTATTTAACTCTCATGTTCCACAGTAACTTTGATTTTCCATAAAATATAAAAGTAGATATTTAATAGAATCTCATAGTTGCTCTATTCTGAATGAATTAAAGTGACATCTGAAGGCCAAGTAACCCATGAATTAGTCGTATGCATTTAAACCATCCAAGTTAGTCAACACACACCTGGAGCAGTGGGCAGCCGTTCACTGTGGCACCTGGGGAGCGATTGTGGGTTAGCTGAATTGCTCATGGGCACCTCAGTCATTTCCTGCCGGTATTGGGAATCAAACCCGCAACCTTCGGGTTACCAGTCAATCAGCCTAAAAAAGACAAAAAGCACCCTTTTAAATGGTCTTAACCAAGTCTACTAAAACCATACAATAGCTTTGTTCATTTAATATAGTTTGAATCATTGGTTTAAATCAGACTGCCATGTACAATTTATTGGGTCCACAGAGAATAGTTTTTGTATATGTGCATAAAATGGACATTAAAATTGCAATATACCCAACCCAAATAAATCAGAAACAAATCAGAATTAAATCAAATTGAGAGCTTGTATTAGGGTTAAAATTGGGGTGAGATGAAATTGATGATCTTGCAATTTCAAGTTGAAATGAGTGTTTCTAACACATGCAGATTCATTTGAGGCAGAAACATCAGATGATGAAGTAACTGAAAGGCTTCCTTTCTTTTAGTGAAATGAGCATGTGCTTGTCCTAAGAGGTTCACAGGGGGAGGGACGAGGGGGTGAAAGTGGTTCTGATTCCTGAGGATTTTTTAAAAGCACACTCGTGCTGTCTCATAAATTTAGCATGCCGATGGTTTCAGGACTCCTCGCTGCGAGCTCCCTCGCACACTGGGCACAGCAGAGTGTGGAGAGACGAGGTTACGTGAAAGAACATTCTGGCTGGGTAACGTAGCGGTGCCTCCGAATAGCTATAGCTACATAAGTGAGACTTGAATCCCACAATGGAGGAATGCATTATATTATGAGTGGTGCTAAAAGATTCTCAGTCCTACGATATCATGCTCAATTTTATTGTCATTTTAGATGCATACACACATGCCACCTCACACCAAGAACGATAACCATAAAAATAACTACAATGATAATTATCAGCATCCACACCTATGCACAATAACATTCTGCTTATTTTAAGACTGGTTTAAACACTCAATTTAAGATAAATTCATTCAGATAAAAAGCCTAGGACACACCTAGTCAACATCAAAGAAGTAGCGACGAAACCTGATTGTGTTTTCGCCTCATGTTAGAAATATGCATACAAAAGCTTAGGTAAGATGTACAATTATAACAGCCTTCTGTCTGTGATGTCCTCACTTGCTTTCATCACTTCCACTTTTATTTTTGTGCACTGGTTCGTTCGCTAAGCTGAACAGCCAATCAGAGTTCTCTCTTTCAGCGATGGCCCATTGTCCATTCAACATGCTGAATCAACCAGAGCCAGCGGTGCAGAACTCACCAAAAAAGCTAAGACTGACACTCAAAAACGCTTAAAGAGTGATTCCAACAATTTCAACGTTCCTCTGTCGTCATTGTTATGGCTGTAAAGTTGTTATGGGGTGGTGATGGCGCAGTGGATGAGACACATGCCTTTGGTGTGAAAGACCCAGGTTCGATTCCACTGTGAGACACCAATGTGTCCCTGAGCAAGACACTTAACCCCTAGTTGCTCCAGAGGCATGCGACCTCTGACATAAGCAATTTGGATAAAAGCATCAGCTAAATGAATAAATGTAAATGTAAAGTGGACCCTATTCTCATACACTTTTTTTACACGGAACACATTTTAAAACTTTATCGTAGTTATCGTCCTTGAACAGGCTTTTAGTCATTAATTGCATCATTATGCTACGCGTTATGCTCCACGAGAGCGAAAATTAAAACCGCTGTCTGTGACGAACCTTGTGACCTTCTGTAGCCCGGTCATCATTCACAAATCATGCAGGAGACAATTTTCCTCTTATTAGCCTCGGTTTCGCTCACTCACTCTTTTATGAAGTGACTGATACTGTTTAAAAGATTGTCCTTCTCTCACTGTCCTTTGCCATCTGGAGTCGGCTAGCCAGAGGCAGACAAGGAAGCGAGACTTTGCTCTATTGATCCTGTATCGATCAGCAAGGCCAGCGATGCCCTTGTGCGTCGACACGGCTTATTAAAGATGTTAAGCCTCTGCCCTGTCGGACTGACATCGCTGTGAAATATAGTCCCTTGTTTCGATATAGGACGTCTGATGTGATGACTTATCTTCTCGTTTTTTTTACTTACTCTATGCTTTCTCTTATATTCCCACCACCCTCTTTCACTTTCACATCTATTTCACACTCTTAATCCTTGCACTCAGTTGTAGTTAGCAATGATGTTAGTGCCAGTTTGCCCTTGTCTTTCACTCTCGTTTCCTCTCCTCCTCTTCCTGAGCGGCTTGCACCTGGTCCGCAGAATGTCGTGCCAGTCCACGACGTGATGGAAGCCGGACTGGATCCTACCCAACCAGAAATGGCCTCGCTTTTTTGTGCAGCCTCATTCCAGACCAGATACAGTAACAACAGCAGTCACAGCGAGCCGAGTTATCTTATTCCTGTAAGCACGAGCCGCACAGTGCTCCTCGGAGAACGCTAATGTCATTAGCATGCCCAATGTAGCGAGCTGTCAAGAGAAAACAGCAGTGACCTTTAAGTTAATTTTACCCGTCTCATGTGAGTTCTGTTGGGTACATTTGGTGAATGCTAGTGTATGTTCATGTAGTATTTTATAAGGTCAGCGTATTTGAAAAGAAATACTGTAAAATAACTGAAAATGTGTGAATCACCCAAATTAAGTTCTCCCGAGATTGTTCTCCCAAGGAGAACTGGAGCTTGTCTTGGTGACTTTGAAAGTTTGGAATTTAAAGGAACAGTTTATCCAAAACTAGCCACTTTTCCACTGTTGTCTAAACTGTTTTTGTTGCTTAACACCGTGTCCTAACTACACGCGATGTGATAAAATTCCAGCGACAGCAAGTGTGTCTGTCCACACTAGACGCGACGCGACTGTGAGACACCACACGTCAAATCACAGCCATTCAGAATAGCGTGAAAGCGCACTGCTGGCCCGCACTTGCTTTGGAAATGGGTAAGGACATAATTAAATCAAGAAAAAACATTATTAAAAATCAAAACATTAACAAAATATACTCATTGACTAATTTTGTTATGAAGTACAGTTGTATGTTTGCATAGAATCCATTTTGAACGCTATATTATATGCTTTCAAAGTCTGAGGTAAATTATCCGTTATTGCTTGTGGCACAGTGATCTGTTTTTAACTAAAAATAAAAATGTGTACTCATAACCAGTGTAATTTCTTCATTCTGGCAGCCGCGACGTCGCAGAAATAGGAACCATTTCTAAATTAGAAACTTCGCGTGTCTGCCGTCGCGTCTGGTTAAAACAAAAACTCGGATTAACATGGATAAGATACCTTTTATCGCGAGTCGCGACGTACGTCGCATGTAGTTAGGACACGGTGTAACCATTCAAATGCTGGTACAGATATTGTTTCATTTTTAACTGTGGTGCTGATGTAAAAAAAGTTTGGAATGTAATACAAATGTGTTAGTTGTTGCCTTGGTAATGCAAGTTTACAAATGATATAAATGGCATTCTGGAGGATGATTTTAAATAGTCCGTAGAAAGTTATAGAAGTTTATAATAAGACAGAATGATCAGTTTTGGTTGAACTTTCCCTTTAAGCCTCATTTTAACATACAAATGAGATACAAACATACAATTAACATTTAGTTAGGTATGTTTGCTGAACAATCTTCTTTGTTGTCTTGTTTTCTGACCTCTGATCCTCATTGTGTTTCTCCAGACTTCCCTCTGTGATCGTTTTTTTGTCTCATTCTTTGCTCCTGTCAGCCATTTAACAAACGAGCGCGAGTCCATCCTCCCACCAGTCTCTCTCTTTCTCTTTATCCCTTGTTTCTCACTTCTTCCATCTTGAGGATTCAGTCCACTTAACGGGTCTATCTGACTGCTGGGATGTTCAGTCTGTCACTCTCCAGCGACCATCTTCCCTCCATTTCTTTCTTTCTCTCTCTGACTCATTATTTCTCTAGTCATGTCTTTTCTTTCTTTTTTCATTTCTCTTCCTCAGCTTTGTTGTTTTTCTGCTGTTTCTTTTTGTTTGTTGTGAACTCTGAGAAGATGTTTAATCCAGTTTGCTTTGTAAAACCAGTACAGTGGAAATTTCTTCAAGAATATCTTCAGAGCACTGTGTTTCTGTGCTTTGTTTGCACTTATTATTATGACAGGAGAACCCAGGCATGATTCTCGTTCCTGAGTTACCTTTCATGTAAAATCATTCTTTCGAATGCAACCAGTCTATTTCTCTCTAATATTTGGATGCAGTCACTTTCCTTTCTCCTCTAAAAGAAGGTCCATGTTTTTACTTCCAATCACACCATTTCTCTTAAAATTGGGTCTGACCTCTCTTTCCTTCTCCCACTAGTCTTTCTCTTCTCTTGTCTCATTCCTTTCTTGTCACATTATGTGGTTCATGAAGGTTAAATCAGAGAAACGGCTCATTTTCCATTGTTAAAAGAGAAAAACACGCATGTGGAGATGGCAAAGTTAAATGTCAAAATACTTGTAAGATTTAGTGAGAATTCACGGACTCCTGTGACAATAGATTCTGTGTAGGTGTCGCATTTGCTAGATTTACTTTAAGCTATTGTTTGATGCGTCACACAGCAATTTACATTCAGTAAAGGTGTTTCGGTATCTCTTTTTTGTGTGTGCAGTGCTTGGAAGTATGTGTTTTGAGTCTCGGTAGTCATCACAATGGTGGAAATAATAAATCTGCTTTGTAATGTGTAAAAATAGGCTAAGTCACATTAACACTTTTCATGGAGTTGTTTTTGGAGGACTCTGTTGAGTGACTCGCTCATAAAAGACACCAACTTCCCCCACCTACTGATACAAACACTGACCGAATAAGTGAACGAATAGGTTTGGCTGATAATGTTCCTCATTTTAAGTCGTTTTGGATAAAAGCATCTGCTTTGCTTTTATTGCTAGCATTGCTAGCTCATGCTACCAGTTGATAAAGATGGTAGATGCATTATTGTATTGAATTCCTCTCTAAATTACACATAATTATTCATTAACATATAGTACCTGTCAGTCACAGCTCAGTTCATCAGTGATGACTAAAGGGAACATGAAATGGTGACCATGGAGGAACAGAGGAGCCATTGTGTTTGTTCCCTACCTCTTTTAGAATCACACTGCATTTCATACAACTGTGTGTGTGTGTGTGTGGGGTGAGGGGGAGACTAAAGAAAGCCCCTCATTGTTCTCCCAGCCATGTCCATTTATACAGGTAAGTGATATGGCAGTGTCGGAGGATCCACCCTTCTCTCCCTCTGCTCTCTAGAGGATAGAAGAATGAAGAGAGGAGAAAATGTTCCTCACACTCTTTATGAGGGGTGAATGGATAGTTTTCACCCTGGCTCTCCTTTGTATGGCCCTCTGTACTCCCTGAGAAGCAAAGCATGATGGGGAGTAAAAGTGCTGACACAGTGGGTGAATTTCTGTGGCCTCGAAGGGCACTGCGGGAAAGGAACGCTACTTGGGGTCAATCTAAATTAAACTGAGCAGCTCAATCCCTCAATTAGTGAAGGGTACATGCTACAGTCGTTTCAAGAAAACTTTGTAACAAACGTGTTAACATTTATAGGATGTTTATTTATAATACATTTATATTAGTGCTGTCAAACGATTAATATATTTAATCGCATTAATGGCATAGTTAACACGCGATTAATCACACATTTTTGTCTATTCTCAATGTCTCTTGATTTCTTTTTGTCCCATTATTTTTTTCTCATTTTAATGCTCTTATCAACATGGAAAAGTGGATCGGCTTGCTTTGTGCAAATGTTTTTTTAATTGAAAACATTGGCATACTGTGTTCAAATTCACACTAGAATTCTCACTTGGAGCAAATAATCTCTCAGACAATGTAACACTGTCCATCAATAAAAGGGTGAAAGAAATACTTACAAGGTCCTGATATTGATCAAGGTGGCGGAGAATTTGCATCGGCTGTGTGTGTGTGCTTGGCCATCATTAAGCTGGTATTTCAGACTGGATGTGCTGCGATGATGATAGCTCAGTTCACAACGACAAAACACACAGATCACTTTGGTCTCGTCCATGGAACCATTTGGCAACTTTTAAAAAATAAACTTTCCATTCAGAATCTTATTGGCATCCATTTTGGCATCTCGTGCACATCATCCACTCAAATCGTTAACGTTAACCAACTATTTGGCCGGCTCACAAGCCCAAACGAGTGTGTGCGACAAAGCAACAAAACATCCTTGCGCGGCGCATGCCATTAAAATGAATGGGTTTCATAACGCAGCGCTCGCATGCTGCGTCCTATTGCAAAAGCATGTGAAAGAAAACGACAAAGTTTGCAAGGCCAAAAAGACTGTTAATTGTGCAATTAAAAAATTAACGCCGTTAAAATGGGTTTGCGTTAATGCATTAACGCGTTTAACTGACAGCCCTAATTTATAAATACACTAAACCATTAAAGTTTGGGCTTGGTAAGATTTGAAAAAAAATTGAAAGAGGTTTCTAATGCTCACTAAGGCTGGGCTTATTTTTAAAATTGTTCAATTTAAACAAAATACGTACTTTTTTAGTTATTTGCCTAATTGTTATCAATCAAATTTTCAAAAATAAACTGATTCATGAATTGTGACTGTCAATGTTTGGGGTGTGCCAAACTCACATTTACATTTGTACATTTGGAAAGGCATAGTTCTTATTTTCATATGAAATTTCCTGATTTCTTTGTATATTTTCATGCAGCTTTGTTTGTGCACGCAAGCTTAACATCTGCTTGTATATCATATGTATGAGTAGACTCATTTTGTTTTCAGTTTGTGAGCTATTCTTCTTCAGTGCCATAACCGAGCCCTCAGGGCGACACGGGCCTGCAAGAGAACGAAAAAGAAAAGAACAGGAAAAAAGCCCCAGGCGGACCAGCTAGCAAGGGATGTAAAATCGACTCTAACTCTAAGTGATTAGCACTGGAGCATTTTTGATTAGGCAGATGCAGCTTAAAAGGGCAGAACTCTCCATTCAGCCTTGTCTTCATCCCTCTGTCTCTCCCCATGGAAGTCCATTCATTTAATTTGGATTATTAATAACTTACATACATTTGGCTGATGCTTTTATCCAATAATACATATTATCGGTTCATGCATTTCCCCGGGAATCGAACCCATGACATTATGCTCTAACAGTTTGAGCTACAGGAATGCTAATAATCTTATAGTGTCCCTCTTTCCTGAACGTAATACACTCCTCTTCCTCTTTCCCTCACGTCTTCCTTCCTTCCTTCACCTAAATGTGTGCCGGTATACCACTCCTTCCTGTCTCTCTCAGTCTGTCTGTGTGTGGGGGAGGTCTATGGGTCCCAGGTTGTAGTGTCCTGAGTTTTCTCTCTCCTGGTCTCCCTCGACTTCCCTTCTCAATGTTTATTTATTTAGATGCTGAGGGAGAGAGGGATGAATAGATGGGTGGGTGGGTGAATGAAGGATGGTTGATGAGGAAGAGAGGTGTCAGGGAGCGAGAGAGAAAGATTGATATTTTAACGTTCAGTGGAAGTGTGAATGACAAAGAAGCAGCTCTAATACAGAGGCAAAGCAAACGCATGTTCTGATGGATTTCAAGCAATTTAAATGGATTTGTTCGAAACAATCTTGTTGTGCTGCGTGGGTTATTCTTTCCTCACCTCTGTGTGAGAGATTTCATTTGATGTCATTCCTGATGAGCCGAAAAGAGCAGATGAAACGAATCTCCCTTCTTTAGGATTCTGCTTTTCTCTGAGATCCCCTCGTTCAGTCCTTCGCTTTGATGGGAGCTCAAACTGCAAAAGTGAAAAGCTTTGTGCATGGATGGTCCCTGGCAGTACTTAACGGAGTTGAAATAGTTTCTAGCTAGCAGTTCGAAGAATGTAGGTGTTATTTAAAGTCAATGTGATGTTGAAATGAATCTTATTTTTGTCCTAATGCACTTTCCTGGTCTTATTATGAATAATTCATCATCAGTGCTAGTATGATAAAATGAAACTCTCCTTATGTCTCATTAAATATCCCATTTCATTATGAAATACATTACATTATGGAAGCTAAATCTGTTGACAATTTACATGTCATGTCAACTTTTGTAGTTGTATACTAAAGAGGTTTGAGTGAAAGTACAATACATTTTTTACTTGTAAAAAATTAGCTTAGGAAATTGTTATAGCATTAACAATTTTTTAAGCTAATATTTAAAAAGTAAATGTATTGTACTTCAATCAAACCTCTTTAGTATACAACTTTTTTTACTTTTTAAAAATTAGCTTAAAAATTGTTAAATGATAATCTTGCTTATAGCGGTTAAAGGATAATGCATGTATGTATATGTATGAATAAATAGAGCATGGAAAGTTGGACTGCAAAAAGAGATGTATGTTGAGAACAGATGGAAAGAAGAGACTGTGTGAGCACAACCTTAAACCTGGTGCACTATAATAGAATAAGACAGGGTTAAATAGTGCACAGACGCTGATGGAAGTGTGTGTATGTATGTGCGTGCATGCATGTGCATTTGGGAAACAAAATGCTTGAGAAATGTCAGTAATTGCTAAACGTTTTCTGTTATTGTTAGATTTTGGGTTCAAGTTAGTCTGTAGTAAAACTAATTATCCTTAATTTAGTCCTGTTTACATTTAAGTAAACATGGATGTGAGTGAATCCAGAGATGTGGTGAAAAGAATGGCTCTTTGAACTAGCAAGCAAATGTTTGGTTCAGTTCTCTGCGGTTGAGGGATCAATCAAGACAGACTGAAAGCAAAGCAAACAATGTAGCGTTTGTATATTTTAGCTGGCATTATCAGTCAACGAAACGCTTTGAAAGCCGGTGAGAGGGAGATTCAGATGCAGATGTGTGTGTTTGTGTGTTCTAGTGTGATTTTCAACATGAGACCTCCAGTCTGATTCATTTCCTCTTAGTGTGATTCATTATTATCTTTCTGCCATTTGCTCTCAGTGATAACCTGGGATGAGATAAACCTACCACTAACCGTGTGTGTCTCCACCCCAGTGGTTACCGGAGACGCAAACTCTGAGGGTGCGGTGTGTGTGGGGTAGGTGTTAATTCATCTGTTGCCATGGAAACAGTTCATTACCCCCCAACCCCCCCCCAATAAAAAAAAATCCGTCCTCACACCCTGTAAGAGTTTTGTGTCAGTAAAACACAGATTACGGAAAATACACGGATAACGGGACCCGGCATTTGTCACGGTATTGTTTGATTTCGGTTGATTCACACTGCCAGTGATTTGCCAGGATCTGTGAGTGCGTTCACACACAACCCGGAAAGACACATGACATCAGGATGAGACGTGTAACGTACGCGTCGTCAAACATGTACACGCGCATCGTTCCAAAAGCTGGTGAACGATCTCAGCTTTAGCGCGGATAGTGAGGAGCTCCTGGTCTCTACTTGTCTCCAGTTTGCAGACATTTGTTCGTCCTTTCTTTGTTGATGACCAACACAAACTTTCTTCTAGGAGCAACAGAGTTGCGCGATGGCACGAGCGTCATCACTATGACACACCCCTTACGGCATTGGTCCTGGCTTTTGTTCACACAGCGTGCGTTCCGGGACTGATCCCGGCAATAGCCGCTTTCCGAACCAAGTAGTTACAGGAACTTAGTTATAGGAATTGTCCACTTCTAAACAGTTCTAAGAACTACTATCCCCAAACTCGGTTTTGGTGCTTGCGTTCACACTGGCCAAGTGGCCATAGGAACTGGTAGGAGGGGACGACCGTCATCACTAGACGTAGCGCGGACACATACAACAACAACAAACCAGCATGGCTATTGCAATGTTCCTGTTCTGCCTTGCCGGAGAACGAACAGCGGCGTTTAAAGATTATGCTTGAGTTCTGTACAGAGAAACACAGAAGACGAAGGCTCCAGCGTAATATGATAAGTAATATGGTGGAAGAAGATAAAAGAGCAGAGCGCAGGAGGCAACAAAACGACAGGTAAGTTTAGCTAGCATTAGCAATTAGCTGGTTGAATGCGTTATGTTTGTCTTAATCCTCGTTGTAATGTTTTGCAAAAACACAGCGTATGGCGCGCGCTGCAAGTTCCGTGTTGACAGTGGGCATGACTTATAAGTTGAACCAATCAATGAAGACCTAGGGAAAGGGAACTAAAAAAGTACTCGCTCTAGACTAGGTACTGAAAGAGTTATAGGAACTACGGTCTGAGGAACAAAAAATCCCAATTTAGTCCGGTTCGGAACTTGAGAAAAAGAGTTATAGGAACGTTAGGTTCTAGGAACTGCAAAAGTTCCTCCGGTCGGAAAGCGGCTAATGTTACTAGGTCCCCAACCCGGGCATCGATGCCGGTATCAATCCCGGGTCGTGGTTGCGTCATACAGAAGGCGTTCTGGCAATTTCCCAAATTTCCCGGGATCAACGCGTGTGAAAGGGGCTTAAGTTTTTGGCAAAGTAGATTTTTCTATCTTTATGACTCACTGAAACACGTGCTACACCAAGTGGCTGCAACAATTTGTGTTTGTCTACAGTTTTTCATTGTATTTGCTTCATGTACAATTGTTAGTTACAGTTTTTTTCTGAATCAATGTAAAAACAGACGGTGCGAGGTGCCGTTACTTCAGCACTCGGCTTTAGATGGATGTGTCCTATTTCTCCTTCCTGCTGCGACTGCCATGCCTTTACGGTGAAGCAGGGTCTGATGTAGACATTTGCACACACACACACTCATTCCCACACTTTCGTTTGGGTTCCTTCATCTTTGAACTCACACAGGCCCTTCTTGTTCCGAGTGTCAGAAAAAGGGAGCGAGAGCATGAGCGAGAGGAACTTTATGCTGTCTGAGGGAGTGAAAGACTCACTCAAGGGGAATGCAGAGCAGGTTACTTCAGCAACAGAGCTCAAATCCAACTCTCACTTCACCCACCCCCCCTCCCCCATCCATATTTCATCTACTGCTCACCCCCACCGTGACCATACACACACACACACCACCCTGTGTCTGTCTCTCTCCTCCGCAGGGCAGTGTCTGTGAGCTGATGGCTGTCTCTGTGCAGATGTGATGGGAAACAGCTGTTGCATTTCTCTGCTCGCTCTCATTTCCCCCCTCCTCCTGTTTCACCTCTCCTTATCCCTGCAAATAACAGAGTGATGGTTTTACGACCCGTTTTTCAGGACTCCTCGTGTCCGGATTTTCTTTGGCTGATCATTCATAGATAAGCTGAGTTCCTTCACCGGTTGAAGAGAAGCAGATGTGGAAGTGATAACCTTCGTCTTCTCTCCTCTTCCAGGTGTTGTTTGACCCCTCTCCTTTAGGGCTCGGGGTCGGAGTCTTTAGGCACTTCACATTTCAATCCAAAATTTGATTGGCGTGCCGATTTTTGTGAATCGATTCAGAATCATTAAAGACATGACCATGATTCATTGAATCTTTTTCCCCCATAGTAACCATCTTGTCTCTTATCTTTTTTGCGTCTCTCTGCTGTCCACATATCTCATGTAGTGTCTTCTCTTTCGTCTAACAACTTATCTTACTCTTTTCGTCTCATCTCTTCACTAAAGTGTTTAAGTGA
Source organism: Hybognathus amarus (assembly GCA_030378365.1). Classification (NCBI taxonomy): domain Eukaryota; kingdom Metazoa; phylum Chordata; class Actinopteri; order Cypriniformes; family Leuciscidae; genus Hybognathus; species Hybognathus amarus. Next base: position 235,277 of record JAQIUQ010001280.1, on the reverse strand, counting down.
TACTCTGTCTTCTTCTTATCTCGTCTCCTTAACCTCTCTTTTCTTATCTTCCATGTGTCCAAGTGATGAGTCTCATCCTGTCTCCTCTCTTGAAATTCTTCACATCTGTTTCATTACTTCATATTTTCCTTGTCTCATCTGTCCCAGGTGTTAAAAGTGATCATCGTCTGGTCTAATCTCATCTCATGTCGTGTCTTCTCATCTCTTTGGGTCTCTTGTCTCCATACCTTCTTTCTTTCTCCATACTCAGGTGTTCACGTCATACTAGTCTCGTCTTTTCTCAACTCTCTCTTGTTTTATCTCTTCTTGGTGTTAAACAGATAACGGTCACCTCTGCTCTCTCAGGGTGTTAAAGTTCCAACGGTCTCTTTCTCATATCGTCTCTCCTCTCACCTGCAGATCCCGTCATTTCCAGCAGGTAATTAGTTAGACATCGCTGCTGGAGTGTGTGAGGGCATTTGTGTGCGCCTGTGTGCGTTTGTAATTAGCCGCGTCTCTGATGTGCGAGTGTGTTTCGTGTGATGTGAAGAAAATCCAGGATGATCCGTTCCTAATCAAAAGTGGTGGCAAATCTCTGCCGCCTCAGCTTAATCTCCCTCACATCCTTTAAAAGGAGATGCCGGCAGCTTGCTCATTTAACAGCTTATTGCTGCTTGTGTGTGTGTTTCCTGCAGCCCCTCTCGTACATGTCATATTTAGCTCTTTGGTGATCTGCTTAATATACATTGTACTTCTGTTACAGTCTTCTAGAAGTCAACAACACGGATGCATGTATTCATTTAATCAGCCCCGTGTTCATTCCTTCTATTTTCTTCTGGTTTATCCCCCACTACTCCTCTCTCTCTCTCTCTCTCTCTCTCTCTCTCTCTCTGTGTCACCCTCTTTGAAGATCAGTGTAATTATAGGGAGCTAGTTTAATTAATGGGGGTGTTAGGTGCTGTGCTTGTGCTATCAGCAGATGCAGGTAGTGAGTGATCTCTTGATTGATTTCCTCTTTTATTGTTCGACTTTGACATGACACATGCTGATAAAGGCGGAGAATTCACATTTAATTTTCCACAAGACAAGTCGCTCTGTACCAATATTATCAAGAGAAACACGGCCTCAATTCTGTTGGTCATCGTGATGGAGTAATGTTAAACCTGACCTCATCCGCCATGTTGTGTGTGTGTGTGTGTGTGTCTTTCATCCATCTCTCTGCGGAAATGAGCCTCACAGAAAAGCAGCACAGATTTTTAATCTGGATGTTTCTGTTTCTGCATTGTTTTGCTGTGAATTAGCAAGATTGATCTGTTATGATGACAATGGTTTAAATCAAATGTGGTCCATTTTACCATATATGAACCCCAGGAGAACATTTTCAGCCAATACCCCCTTGACTCACATGACCGCGACCCCGAACCGCACCTGCATTAAATCTTCTACATCAAGTAGACAAAAATTATTTCTTTTCTAGTGTGCATAAATCACACCTTAGGCTGTACAGATGTTTAGAGGGCTCTATAAGTTAAAAGAACATCTAGCCTTATATTAACCTACTGTCATATAATATAGGAGGTATTTTAGTGGATTAAAGTTTGTCTCTCCTGAAAATCTGCAGTGTATACTGTAGCCAACTGATCCTCTTAGCAGGATGAAAGATAAAACTTTTATTCAAACTGCGAATAGATTATACAGGCTAATGAAAGTGAGCAAAGGGCTCTGAAGCTGTCAATCACTTCAGTTGCAGTGCGCAAACGCTGTGCTCAACGCTGCAAATCGCGTTGTAATTAGAAACCTTTGAGGTTCTTTAGACTGCAGTGCAGAGCGTGAACACTAATAAGCACGGGACTGTTTGAAAGCAACTTTCTATCAGTGGGTACCGAATTGAGTCAAAATTGTCCTGGCTATTGGACCCGCAGTCTGCCCGTGCCTATTGATTCACACAAATTACCACTTAAATATTATTCCACTCTTTACATAAAATATTAGCGATTCACATATCCACATGCAGGACTTTGCCTACGACTGACGTCCTATGAACCTACAATATTTCTAGAACGGATGAAACTTCTGAACACTTATGTGATGCAATCTGAGAAAACCCGTCGGATGTCGCGCTGGTACGTTTTCAGTAAGGTCTAAATATAGATTGAATGTCAGTTTTTTTGTCAAAATAGTTTTTTTTGATTAAATTATTATTCTACAACATCTTGTTTATCATCTCTGAATATATCTTGGGAAAATTCACTAGTTTAGTGCAGAAAAATAGCAATTTATGTTTACTTTTTTTGGATATAGGCTCATTTTACCACTCCCCCAGAGTTAACAGTTGGGTTTTACCATTTTCAAATGTATTCAACCTTTTTTTTTATATTTAGAAGAATATCAGTAACCAGACAGTTTCTGGTCTCATTGACTTCCATAGTATCTATGGAGGTCAATGAGACCAGAAACTGTTTGGTTACTGATATTCTTCTGAATATAAAAAAATGGTTTTCACAGGATGAATTTTGAGTTAGTAAGGTTTCAAATGATACCTAATCTATGATGATTACTAAAATATGTGACATGAAAAAAAGGCAATAAATAAAGAGTGCCAGTCGTCCCGCTTTCTCAAAATCATAGCGATCAGCCGACTTCAGATAACCACAACTTTTGTTACAGAAAAACGATAAAAGAAAATAAAAACAGATTTCGGAAAGGGCTTGAACCCAACTTTAATAGGGTCTCAAAACCTCTAATATGTCAACTTTCATCATGTGGTTGGTTTTCTCAGATCGCATCACATATACAGAGAACAGAGACAGTCAAATGAAATGTATAAATCAGAATATATGTGTACACCGATCATCATACCAGAACAATGATTCTTCTTCTTCAAGAGACATTGACACTTTCTTCAGTTGTAAATATGTATATAAACCACCAAAAAAGAGAAGATCGAAGGTATATCAACATATCAGATTTAGCGAATTGAGCAAAAAGAACACTTCACATCACATTGACACCTTGCAGCCAAGTCATAATTAGTATCTGAAATTAGAGATGAAATTCCTTTAAGTAAAAAGACTAAGTGGAGTACAAATAATACCAAGCAATGTCATTGTGAGCTAATTACCATTTATGACCTCTTCATTCACCATAAAGTGATGTCATCTAAACCTCGTTCCAACACTGCTACACCCAAGTAGTGAAATGCTTGGTTAGCCTAATGTGTTCAGTGGAATGTGTCCTGGCCTTGTAAATGTGCTGCTGTCTGTCCACACGCACGGCTCACCCCACACTGCCCCCTTATTCTCCTCAGATGGGCTGGCCATTTAGCTCCTTTGAGGCGAGTGTTTACTGACTCTCGTGTGTTTACAGACACTGTAATGAATGTTCGTTCAGAAAGCGTGCTGTGAATGTGTCTGAGGGGGCCTGTGGACTTTGATTCGTGCTCGGGTACTCTAAACAATTTCTAACACTTTTTAATACTTGAATTTATAGCATTTGCAAACATAACATTATATAATGCTTGAAGGACTACTTGTTAACAAACGACGCAAGAAAAAGTGATGAACAACAGGACAGGTTGTGAGTTGATTGGTTTTAATTTATTTGGGTGTTGTGCTATTTGATTTACATTTTGATTGGCTGGGATTGCAGTTCACGTTTAGTATGAACAGATACATTTGTCGTGGATAGAACTTATCGCATCGTGACTGGTTAAGACACGGTATCATGTGTGTTCAAATAGTTGTAAAAGTCCAGATAAAACTTTAAAATGTCAGCTTGATTATAATTTACAAAACCTCTGTTTGGTTTGAGTTGCAGTTCTAATTAGATTTGATTAGATTCTGATTCATTTGGTGGTGTATTTTCTCTAATATTGACTATTTTACTTGGGTATGAATGAAATTCACTTTTCGCGTATTGTAATGACATTTTAATCTGTCATTTTACTAAAACTTACAAAACTATAAACTCATGAACACTTTTGTTTGAAAACTGGTTCTTTTGGTTAAAATTTAGAAAGTCTGCAAGTCTTTTTGGATGACTCATTGAAAAGGCCCAATAATAAGAGCAATTTATTCTTGAAAAGGGTTGCACTGTTTTTTTTTGATTTACTAAAAAGAGTCATTGAAAAGCAATGCGACTATACAGTAGGCCTAAATGTCACTATGTGCCACCCCAAGGACATCTGAAAAATAAATGTCATCTTGACGTTATATTTCCATTTCATATAATATTTTTATCTTATTTTCAATATAGGTTGTGTTCACACTTGAAGTTTGCTTGGTTCATTTTGACCGGACCTAAAAAGTTCTGGTCTGCTTAGCATTCACATTGGCATTTTTAACACCGAACCTAAAGGCATGTCACAACTTGATTCTGTCTGATTTTATGACGTATATTTCGAGATCGGAACTTACCAAACATCCAAAACAATGCTGTTTGCTGGGCTAAGTATGCTCGTTGTATGTACGTAACCTACATATGATGGTATTTTGACCATCTGAAAACTTGTGAAGAGTTTAAAAAATGGGTAAAGCAGTCAAACAGTGGCAGGAATTCCTGTCACGCACACAAACGAAGATCTGCTGCGAGGAGATGTGGTTCTGATGCCTACCGAAATGTGATGGGTAACTATCGCGACTATCACAAGAAAAAACAGGTATTCATGCTTGAGCATTCTGTCCTTTTAAGGGCCTTATCTTGTGACATCATGTCCCATTTTTGGTCTTCGTCTTTGGTCCATGTTGCGTTCATATTTCATTCAAACCGTGCCAGAGTTGATTTTAGAAGCGGGCCGAGACCATCTTTTCAACGGTCTTGGTCCGATTGTTTTGTGCGAACCAGGGTTAGGATGGAAGTGTTCATCATAGTTATTCAAATTAACCATTCTAACAGAGCAATTCTAACAGAGCACCAAAGTATGTTTTAAAGGGATACTCCACTTTTATTGGAAATAGGCTCATTTTATAACTCCCCTAGAGTTAAACAGAGTTTTTACTGTTTTCGAATCCATTCAGCCAATTTTCTGATATTTAGAAGAATATCAGTAACCAGTTTTTGGTCTCATTGACTTCCATAGTATATTTTTTTCCTACTATGGAAGTCAATGAGACCAGAAACTGTCTGGTTACTGATATTCTTCTAAATATCAGAAAATCGGCTGAATGGATTCGACAACGGTAAAACCCAAATGTTTAACCCTGAGGGAGTTGTAAAATGAGCCTATTTCCAAAAAAAGTGGAGTATCCCTTTAATCAAACCAAACATGCCAAGTGTGAACCATATCATGTGTTGAATTTTTTTTGTACTTTTTTGTACTAATTACATTAAAAAAACGAGCACAAAAAGTACTCACACAAGAGAGTAATACTAAACAAAAGTCATTCTGCCTCCTAGATCAGCTCTTCTGAGGATTGTTTAGGTAAATGCGCGCCTGCTGTGAGCTTGTATTGTAGCACTGATTCGAAGCCTACTATAATGTGATTGGCTGCGGTCTCTTAGCTATGGCTGGAGATTGTGCTATCTCTTTACTTTACCCAGAAGCGACCAACCGAACGGGTTCCCTCCTTCTGGAAAATGCAGGAATCCTATTACACACCAGACATAGATGGAGACAAGTGTGTGTATGTGTGTGTGTGTGCAAGGCAGCAGAAGTAAAGTGAAACCAGAAGTGTTTAATTATTGGATTCAATCTGTATTTTGTTCAAAAGGCTTGTCATGCGATCTTCTAAATATCACTTAGGCTATGTTTGCAATATGACATCTGAAAAAAGGTTCTTTGCGTTGAAGTTATTTATGACTTCTATATGCAAATCAGCTACTTTGTATGTGATTTGAACTCAGAACAAATGTGTTGTGTGAGCTCACTTCTAGATATTATAAACGTCAATATAATTAAATGAAATGGAAGTATTACACATGGAATTAGAAAGGTCTTCTGGGGACATTTTCTGACATTTTGTCCCCCACAAGGACAACAAAACCTGTTTTTCCACACACAAAGTGCTTCCCGATTTGTCTTCAGATTACCTCTGAGCTCTGTGTGTATGTGTGTGTTTGTTGAAGCATTCAGTGTGGTCTGTGTCAAGTGTGGATGGTTTTTGTTGTCTCTAATCTTAAGGATTTGGGAGCACAAACAAACAGCAGTCTTTCATCTACTTATCTCGTCTCATCTGATTGGTCACCCCTGGCCGGTGACATTTTAAGTGACATGGGTTGATGATTGACAGCTGCTACAAGCCCAGAATACATGCAGGCGAAGACTCGACATGTCCAGCAAAACGAGGAATAACTGTAGTGATGCACAAACTGTGTCACTCCTAATCGAAAATGAGAAGCCTATGATTTATTTGGGTGGAACACTTCTCTTTCAGTCCTTGCAAAAAAGCATCTTGTTTTTTCTTGTCTCTCTCTCGGTCGTAAGTGGCAGATGAATAATTTAGCCTGTAGGATGGAAGTCCCTTCGCCCTGGTCATGTGTCACTCTTCTCAATCGGTGTGTGTGTGTTGCACGTGTTTGTACAAAGAGGCAAATGGATGATGATTTGTGCTTCATTTCAAGCTGCACATGGCCCTCATTCTTTCTCTCAGGCCTCATTAGCTCATAATTGTGAGTCTGTGTGTGTGTGGTTGAAGGGAACTGGGTTGTGTGAAAACTGCTCTTTTTCCTTCTCCATATGTGTGTGTCTATAGTATAATTTGAGCTCCTCATAAGACTGCACACGCTTGACACAAAAATATCTGGTTAAAATTAGGAATGCATCGAAATTCAAACAATAATTGTCGTTTTACCGTTTTACTCAAATTGTCTTATTATTTGATGCATGCTTGAATAAATCTGTAATGAAAACAAGTTTACAGCTTATTGTCATTTAAATATTTATATTTCACTATTTTCTTTTAAACTATTTATATTTGCCTTGCGTGCCATTTAAATATTTGTACTACTTATTTGAGTGATGATTATAAGGTTGATTTAATTCATATTCATTTGTTATTTACTTTTGGTTTCAGTTCATGGCCAAGTGCATCCTAAAGTTTTGGTTTCGGCCCAGAATTTTCATTTTCAGTGCATCCCAAGTCGAAATGATCACACACTTGACACTATTGAAATGTTTTTTACTGATGGTGTATTCTGAAGGGCATGTGCGCCAGATAGGCTACATCTTTGTACGAAATCACATATTTACATTATGCTAAAGGGAGCCAGACCGATTTATCGGCAGGCCGATATTATCGGCCGATGCTGTTCTTTTGAACTTTCTATTCATCAAAGAATCCTGAAATAAAAATGTAAAAAACTGTTTTCAACATGGATAATAATCATACATGTTTTTGGAGCATAAAATCATCATATTAGAGTGATTTGTGAAGGATCATGTGACTCTGAAAACTGGAGTAATGATGCTGAAAATTCAGCTTTTTTCAGAGGAATAAATTATTTTAATATATATTAACATAAAAAAGTCATTTTAAATTGTCATAATATTTCACAATATTACTGTGTTTTTGTGTATTTTTTTTATCCAAAAATTGCAGCCTTGGTGAGCAGAAGAGACTTCTTTTAAAAACATAAAAAATCTTACCGACCCTAAACTTTTAACCGGTAGTGTATATATCAGCCGATATATCGGAATATCGGATTTTAAAACCTACAAATATTTGTATTCGGCCTTCAAAATCTTTTATCTGGCCGGGCTCTATGCTAAAGTATGTTTAAATATAATATACCTTGTAATATAATTTACCTTGGTGATAAACAAGCATAATTTAACAAGTTTCTTTCATCATTTACTTCTATTATGTTGTTCCAAATTTACATGACTAGCTTTCTTTTGGGAACATTTTTATCAAGATATTTAGAGAAATGCCTGTTTTTTTCTTCTTTCTTTTTTATATACAATGAAAGTTAATGGTAACGCATTTGTAACCAACATTCAAAATATCATCTTTTGTGTTCTTTAAACTATCATTTAGACTTGAAACAAACAGTCTGAGTCTCTCTACTATTTTTTTAATACTTTTTTAATATGATGGCTTCTTGTCTGCTGCTGCCTCATGGGATAGCAAAGTGTCCACTGGTAGCACACTTCGAAATCTCAGCAGATGCAATAAGTCATCTGGGGATTGTTCACCTACTGTTTCATGAATACTGAGCATTGGGACATCTGACATCCACTCTTTGTGACATGCTGCACTTTGCATACTGTATTTTTGTGTTGGTTTTCAGTAAAAAACTTCCTTAAAATAAGAAAAATTTACTTGAGAAGCAAAATTGATAGATAGAAGGTTTTGAAAGAAACCTTTTATGCTCTGCATTTATTTAATCAAATATACAGTAAAAAACGATTTATAGTGAAATATTATTACCAATTGAAATTATTGTTTTATATTTTAAATTGACATGTATTTGTGTGATGGAAAAGCTGGATTTTCAGCATCATTACTCCAGTCTTCAGGATCACATTTTCCTTCAGAAATCATTCTAATGATTTTCAAGAAACATTTCTTATCAATGTTAAAAAAGATTTTTTGCAGTGTATAGATGCAGGCATTGATCTTTGGTGCTCAAATGGGGGACAACGCATTTGAATTTAGCCTGCGTCTCTGAGCCAAGGTCCCTTTTATTCCCAGCTTTCCTGTCTCCTCTCCATTGTCTCTATCAACAAAAAGTGGAAAAAGTCCCCAAAAACAGAAGGTACAGTTTCACACTTCCAGACATCTGCGTATGGAAATAAACATGTTTACTGTACGCTCTAGCCTAACACGCGCATGGCCACGCTCCCCACAGACCCCCTCCAGCTGTTCGTCTCCATCTGTTCCCACCCCTCAATCTTTTTATTCCTCTCTGCACATCAGCTTTGTCATGAATGATTCTCATTCACCACTGGACATCTTCGTTTTCCTGCAAACTACGCATTTACTCCGAATTATGTGGAGTGTGAGTGATGATAAGCTCTGCAGACAGAACCTGAATGCTCCGTCATCTGTCCTTGTGATATAAAATGAAGGTCTTCTCTCTCACACACACACACACACACTCACACATGCAATTGGTAGTCACAGCGTGTTGTCTGCCATCTAAACTCTCATTCTGGGCACTCGTCTGTCACTGTCCACACTGAACAGTTTTTCTCCCAGGTTGGAGGGATGAGAAGCAGGAGCTCACTAGATTTAAGACAGTGTGTGTGTGTGTGTGTGTGTGTGTGTGTGTGTGTGTGTGTGTGTGTGTGTGTGTGTGTGTGTGTGTGTGTGTGTGTGTGTGTGTAGACAGGATGATGGGTGACAGGCCTCTGAATGGTGGTGTGTGATTTACATAAACTGAGTGTGTGTGGCATATCACCTGCAGGCGGCAAGCACAGAGAAAACACAGTTGACACACAGCCTATGTCTTTCATTGTGTTTAACATGCCGCTTTGGCCCTTAAGACGGGCAGATGCTGGGCAGGGACACTTTGCCCATTTGCATTAAGCTTTGTATCTTTGGAAACCCAGTCATATTTTTGAATGGTCAAGGTTCATTTCCTTATTTTCGACTGAGATTGAAGAAATAAGGATTTAAGTGTTCCACTTCCTTTTTTTATGACGTAAAAATCGTCATTTTGCGCCATAAAACTTGGTTGAGACTACAAACACTAGCTCATCATTTATCCAGGGTGTGGGACTCACGCTACAGACCTATTACAGATCAGTGGGTGGGACTTCACTTGTAGATACTGAAATCAATATCAGCCATCTTGTTTGGAAGCTAAGCTAACAAGCGCTGTGGAGATAGGAAGTTACGACAATGACGGAAGAAACTAAACATAATATGAAAGAAGAGGATTTCGAATTTCTGCTGCTCTGAATCTGATCTAAAAAAGTTTTCTTTTTTGAAAATCGATTTTTGACATTTGTGAATCGATTCAGAATCTTCCACGTTCCGCATCACGATGCATATCGACCTATTTAGCTTCTATTGTTTACATATAGTTTTCAGTGACTCGAGAAAAAGGAGTTTTCCCGCTGCGTATAGCTACGCAATACTTCGTTCCCTAACTCAGGGAACTGAGGTTAGTGAGTAACCAAGTAGATTTAAGACAACTAGTATGTACAGTATGAGTATATGGTACCATACATGTACACCCTTACAGCCTTTTTATTAGCGTGAAATTAAACGTCATCTGACACTAGACCCCAGACCAATAAAGGATTTTGAAGGCCGATACTCGATACAAATATTTTGGGGTTTTAAAATCCAATATTCCGATATATCGGCCGCTATATATATATATATATATATATATATATATATATATTTTTTTTTTTATGAAACGTGGATTGGATTTCACACGTGTAAAAGAAAAGCTAATTTTTATGCACAAGATATACGTTTGATACTTTTCTCTGTCTAAATGTTCACTCCTCGCAAGTCTAACTTACATTTTACAATGCAGGGACTGTAACTAGAGATATGCTAGTTATAAATAGAGTAATCATCACTTTATTTAGGCAGAAAAAGTTCATTGTGGTTTCCAAGCTCATTAATGTTAACATTAGCGGTCTTCCACTGATGATAGTGGTATTAGCTAGCTTTGTGGTTAGCTAGTCTATGATGAGCCATAATTTAGCAATGGATCACGTCATACTGTAAATTGTAAAACATTTTTTTTGCATTTTCAATATAACAGGCCAAGGAGAGATGATTGAAGTGTGTTTCGTCCGTTTTTACTTTATTTTTGAAAAATTCATTTATCGGCTATTATAACTGCCGATACCGATGTTTTGGAAAATGCCTAATATCGGCCGATTATATCGGCCGGCCGATATGTTCGTGTCTGGCTCTAATCTACACTCACTGACTTGCCTTCATCTCTTTTGGGCTTTCAGTTTATTATTGAATCTTTCTATCTTCTATCCCCTTCCCCTCTTTCTATTTACACACCGTGTTGCTACGTTAAGGTGTGAAGTGTATGTGTTTAGTGTTCTGATGGACCGCTGACTGACCTCTACACATCAGTGTAATGACCTATCCACACTCTCCATCTAGAGAGAGAAGGCGAGAGGCAGATTTTCAGATAATAGGGCTCAGTGGTGCTAAACGCAGGCTCAGAAGTAATCGCCTCTGTGGTCTCACACACACACTCGTCTCAGTTTGAGCACCTGCGGAAGACAAAAAAGAGACATGGTGGGGTCCACAAGACCACTAGTGGGAAAAATATATGCTTCAGTCTAAATTATTCTTTTTTTATACACATTTATTTATACAAGTTATATTATTAGCATTACAGTCTTCAGTATTTGTTTCCTCTTTTGCTTTAATGACAACAGCTCTCAAGTCTGAATGAACTCCGCAAGTTTGAGCTTCAATTGAAAAACATCTGATGGTCTGTACAGAGTTAAATGATCAATGTCACAATTTATTACTTAGTAACCTATAAATTTTTAATCCCATATTTGTGGACTTTTGAATCATGTGTTACAGATAAAAATAAGGAAATAAACAAGGAAGTAAATGAGATTTTCTCATCAAACATGTTGACTTTTTTTAAGCTTTTTTTTCTTTTCTTTTTCAATTTGCGAGTTTCAGTCTTTTCAGCTGGTTAGCAGTCAAACTGGTCTAACTAGTTTTACACCTATGATACTGTAGTTTTTTTTTTTTCATTCCGGTCTCACTCTTAAGCTCATTTAAACTAGAGAAATTGTTCCATTTTCTATTGTCAGTAGTGTAGTGATGCATGAAGCACGGCTGGCTACATACGAAGTCACTTCAAACCAAGCAGTTCTCTTTTGGTGCAAATGCTGCAAACTCATGTGACCAACTTGAACCTAATGTGAAATCTGTGTGGGTAAATCTTGCACAAATCCCTGTTGAAATGACATTAATTCAACCGCAAATTTGGTGATCAACAGTAAATGTTTTATGAATGAGTTTAAAAACTTTATGCAGTATATAGACTTTTATAATATCATTGTAGAGCAGTGTTTCTCAAACTTTTTTGGTCACGCCCCTTTAAACCATTAAGAAATTCTGCTCTACCAAATAATTTCCCTAAAAATAAAGACAGAAAGATTTTTTTAAATTGAAAAATGTGCAATGAAAAACACCTGCAATAGTTTTAACTTTCTAATGTCGTTGAATCATTGAAAAATATAACAGTTTATGAGAGTAATAATAGATCAGAACATAACTTTTAATTTAAATAAAAAAATCATTTTCAGTATTGAAGGTTATTTTACAAACGAAAACTGAAACTAAGAGACAAACTATTGGTCAAAAAACATTTTCGTAAACTGAAATAAAATTGAAATTAACACAATTGAAAAACTAAAACTAAACGAAACTAACATCAGTAATTAATAAGCTCTCATCTTTTACCGTAAAAAAAAATCCATTTCACTGCGTTACTTTATTTTCAATGTATGACCATTGAGCTTCGAGTCTTTTGCATCATTTCTGCGCATTACATGACGTTCTAAAAACACAACACACTCAAGTTAAAATAACTGCAAAGTTAAAAAATGCGAAGCATCTGCCTTGCCCGCTTTCCCCATTCTACTGCGTCTTTTTCCGTTTTCAAAGAAAAAACGCTTTCTGTGTGAACGATATAAGTATTTCCATCATGACTAGACTTTATGCAAAAACAGCTGTACCATAATTCCAAATAAGATAACCATCTCATGTGAAACCAAACAAGATACCACACACATTAGACAGGATACCACACTAAGCACAAAACAGAAAAAAACTATGTGATTTTTGAAAGATGCAATAGACAAAAATTATAAATTGATCAATTCAAGAATAATGTTTAAAAGTATTAATCTTAGAAATAACCTTTTTCTTTTTCTTAATGCACCTTGTTTAACAAGATTTCATTTTTTTATGAATGAATAATTTTAACTTTTAAGTTGCATTTGAAATAGGTTTGAAATAGAAATGTGTTCTATTTTGAAATATAGGTTTGAAATAGAAAACCTCTTTTTTATAGGGGTTTGAAATAGAAATGTGTTCACAAAATAAAAACTAAACTAAAACTAACAAAACCTTTCATAAAACGAACTAAAACTAAACTGAAATGTATATTTAAAAATGCAAACCAATAATAGCCTTTACAGTACCACTATATTTCAGTATCATTATTTCAGTTGCGAGCTAGAATCTCAAATGCTAGACTCTGCAAGTCTGAAAGGCTCCGACATATACAGTCATCCCATGGTACTTCCTGTGTTTTAGGTGCAATTTTCACTTTACACCCGCACTGACATGCACACACGGACACACTCGTGTGCTGCTGAATTTGCTCTGTCAGGGTTGTGTTGGATGATGAATGCTTCAGGCAGAGAGCGAGCTAAATGTTATTTTTTTGTAGATACTTTAACACACACTTGTGCACACACACATTCACATTTAGATTCGCACCCTCTTGCACACCCTGACTGAGATCAGAAACATTGGCCTACTTGCTGTTCGGTTGTAACCTCATTTATCATTTTGTCATCCCTGAACTCCTAGACTACTCCAGTATGTGCTAAATTTCTCTCTGGCTGCGCTCGGCGAGGTGGTCGCGGGTCATCTGAATTTAGCTGGACAGCAGTGAAGGTCGTTTCCTGTTCTCATGGCCTTTTCTCATTCTCTTTCCAGGGTCTTTGGCTCAGCGTGTGAGGGTGGATGCAGAAGCTCGAGTCATATCCTGGTCAGGCTGTGACACTGCGTTGCCAGTTTCCGAATCCTGGCGAAACCCAGCTCACTCAGGTCTGAAATCAATCTGCCAGTCTTATGCAGAGCTGTAAAACCCAAACGAACAAGAGTTTGAAGAAAGAATGTTTGTTGGGCTCGTAGTAAGAACTTTCTGAAAGTGTTTATGTGCTGTAATCATCTGTTGGTCACCTGCTGAATCTGGATTTGTTTTCTCTGGGATGCAGGTGTCATGGATCTTTGAACAGACTGACGTAGAGAGAACCAACATCGCAGTCTTCCATCCAAACTTTGGGGCAAATTACCCTGACAAATCCCCTCTGTATGGGCGTGTCCGTTTTGTAACAACCCCGCCCACTTTGGAAAACCCATCCATTCAGATTACAGATGTGAAGATGACAGATGAGGGACGATATATCTGTGAATATGCCACCTACCCTTCCGGCAATGAACAGGGAGTGTCTTCACTGGTCATGCTGGGTGAGTGTGTGTTTGTTTGCTCCATGGCTTTAAAAGGCTTTACTCCATGTCAGCACACGCTCTTATCGGTGCACGCACCTCTCCCGAATCATCTCCAGCACTCCGAAGCACCACTACTCCGCCCCGTTTCCCTCGTAAACTGATATTAGTATTTAAACATTCTCTATGATATTATTTTTTTAATGACAAACTGTCTCTTTCTCTCTCATACACACGCACACAAACACACACACACACATACTGTCTCTTTCTCTCTCACACATATGCAGGCTAGTTATAAACTCTTTAGACTTTTAATGATTAGTGTTTTATTTTAAAAAACAAACAAAAAAATCCCTTATTTTGGGGATGGATTTCGGAAATCTCCCTTATTTTCAATGTTCAATGTTGACAGCTGGAGTGGATACGATAAAAGTTTAATATTTCAACTGCTCCGCTGAGTACCGTCACCTTCTTCGTTGCTCTGATTGGCTTTAGCGCTATCCAATTACGTGCAGAGAGAATTTGAAAGACGTTTATCCCGCCCTCTCGGATTGAGCCCTGTCAATGAAGAGTTTCCAGATCTAACATCTTGATGTAGGTCTGGCATGCCAGGCTATATGTAATGGGATTTATGTGTACATTTGTGTGTATAGCAGCACTATGCCTATGCCTGGTGTGCATTCATAAAATTAGATATATTGTTATTATAATAATATATTCATTAAAAGAAAAGTTTAAAAAGCGTTTTTTTGGTTTGTTTTTTAAACACGATTTAAAACACAAGTGACAGCTTGGTCGCGTATAAAATGATTTACTAAGTTTCAGCCTTATACTGCTTCAAAGAGTGTGTGTGTACGCACACTCAGACTCACGCCTGTGTCCGTTTGTGGGCTTAAGGGGATTTATAAATGGTATTGTCAGATCAATTGTGCTGCTGTTAATGTGTGTGAAATGTGGCAGTAACCGTTGGCCGGGCTCTTGCTCGCTCGTCCCCCTCCCTCTCTCTCTCTCCGCTATTGATCTGCCTGCTTATCATGCTGAGAGGCCGTCGCTTCCCTGTCGTTCCCCGTCTCCCCTGCTTTTCTCCTTTCCCTCTCTTTGATGTCTTTCTCAGAGCGAAACGTGAGTACAATGTGAGCACTGTGCTAGCGTGTGGCAGGACAAGCCGATCTGTGATCTTCCCGTCTCCACTTCCTCCCCTCCTCCTCCCTTACCCTCCTTCACATTATAGCATCAAATAAAGGTCAAACTCTCTCTCTTTCTTCACAGCTAAACCAAAGAACATGGCTACAACTGTCACAGTTTCTGCCAGCACAACCCCGGTCATTGTGGCGCGGTGTGAATCATCCAATGGCCGTCCAGCAGCGACCATTTCTTGGTCAACGCGCTTAACGGAAATGTGTCGACGCCGACTGAAGACGGAGAATGCGGATAATACGGTCACCGTCCAGAGCACCTACATGCTGGCTCCACAGCCAGCGGACAATGGCAAAGACATCAGCTGCGTAGTGTCGCACCGCACCATGTCCAAGCCTACACCTTCCCCGATGAAACTTGTTGTTGAATGTAAGATATCAATCCAATCATTTCATTACACCAGCAACTGATCCAAATGCGGATCCAAATTTTGATACTTCTGATCCAAATGATGTTACGCTGAAGAATTCCCTGTTGCTGTAGCTGATAATTGCTGTAGTGAGTCATGTCTCAATTCGGTCCAGGCCAGTAATGGGTCTCAGAATATGCCAGAAATTAGTATAGGTCATCAAGTAAATTACCCTGAGGCTTTACAGTGCTGCTTGGACCAGAAACATGAGCTAAGGGTCAATGAGGAGATCATCATTGAGTCAGCTGACAGACCGTATCAGTGTTCGATTTACATCAGACTTCAATGGTGCAAGGCTAAACTCATTCATAAAGGCTAGTTGTAGTAGTAGTAGTTCGATCCACCTATTCACTCTGTCTTTCTTTCTTTATCAGATCCTCCCCAAGTGCAGATTGTTGGGTACCGATAACAACTGGTACAGGGGCCGGACAAATGCGTTTTTGACATGTCAGTTTGATGGAAACCCTCACCCCACCACTGTCACCTGGAAAACGTGAGCATTTCTTTCACTTTCAGTTTTGTTTAGTCTGAGCCTTAATTCGGGCTTACACTATGGAATTTTAGGCAACTTTTTGCTGTTTTTTAGGATTGCAAAAAACTCAATAGGGAAAAATCTGCAGGCTTTGATCACTTTGTGCAAGGTTGTCTGAACCTGCTCCTGAAGGGCCACTAGCTCTAACACACCTGTCTGGAAGTCTCTAGCGATCTTGATTGGCTGGTTCAGGGATGTCCATTCCTGCTCCTAGAAAGCCATCTTCCAGTCGGGTTTTGCTCCAATCCTAATTAAACACACCTGAACGAATCAATGTCTTTAGGTTTACTAAAAGCTGCCATTCAAGTGTGTTGGGGCAGGTAGGAGCTAATCTCTGCAGAACATTTGCCCTTCAGGAGCGGGAAACCCCTAGCCTATGCAAACAATCACAGTGTGGTGACTTCGATGAGAAATCAGTTGGACGATTGGGAAAAGTCTTGGCTATGATGTGTATCATTGATGTTGCAGCATGGCTTTTACTCAACTTCAATGGGAATATATTGTACAGTCTGACAAGAACTACTGGAAAAATACTTAAAAAATTTTAGTGTTAACCTGGCTTAACATAATGCCCACAAACCGCCCACTGTCCATTTACAAGCACAAAAATGGAAAGCACTTTCTCAATATGGCACTGTCTATTCTAAATCAGCTGGCTTTAAAATAACTTCTGACACTTTTTTTGATACCAGTCTATTATTGTGGTATCAATAATTTCCACGTAAACCCACCTCTAAACGGCATGATAAAACAAACTGTTGACAGTCAGATTGGTTCTTCCTGTCTTAGTGGGTGGTTCTTGGCCAGAATAAGTTGCAAAGTGAAGCGGGCATAAGCTTTATGTCTTTTAAGCTTTAGTTCTATCTGGAGAAGTTGTGATCATATTGTCTGAATGTTGTCCCACAGTTTGTCCGGGCTGATGCCTGAAACAGTGCAGGTGCAGGAAAACCGCCTTCGCTGTCCAGAAGGTGGATGACACAATAAATACCACCTTCATCTGTGAGGTCAAGAACAGCTTGGGATACGCGCAGAGATCAAATCACCGTCTTTGTGAGGGGTGAGTCTGTCTATATTATTTCATAACAGGAGTCAGGACCCTCATATATTTATACAGTGGTGAGTGTGAGGTGGTGACAGGGGAATTAGTTGGAAATTTAGACTCAATTTCAGAAAGGGGGTTACAGATCAGACATAAGGCAGTTTGTTGGCACTATCATTGTCTGCATGTTTGTTTCATTCTTCACTCTATTTGTCCTCTAAGATTACCTTGCATGCACTGTCATCCCTCAGCATTCAGCGGTCCCTGACTATGGTGGCGTTTTGTAATTTAGTCTGAGACTTTTGTTGATATGAAATATGTGAGACAGGTTCTGTAGAATTCTAAAGGACGTTTTCCGAAGAAATGAGTGTGTGATTGCAGATGTAACTGTGTTTGGGTGGGGTTAGGTTGAGTGCAGCTGTATTTGGGTGTTTTTGAACAGTGTTTTGACACAGTTTTCTGTTTAAATCATCGTTCTTGTAAATTCAGAAATAAATCCTTTAGATAAAGTCAATATATTGAAGGTATGCAAGTCAATATGTCGATCACTTGCTGCTGCATAATTTTAAAGCAATTTCACAATGCGTGAAATTGTTTCGGAGTTATTGTTTCCTCACACACTGGGTCGGTAAGATTTTCATGTTTTTGAAAGAAGTCCCTTATGCTCACCAAGGCTGCATTTATTTGATCAAAAATACAGTCAATCATGAATATTGTAAAAGGGTAACTAAACCCCTGGTCAGAGCCTGACTCCACCGACTGGCAATATTTGAAAATGCTGAAAAAGTGGGCAGATCGCAGCGAAGATAGAAGGGACGAAATAGATGCTAAAACATTCTATCCTGATCGTTTTCAATACTCAAAATTCCAACTCCTGACTCGCTGACAGTGGTTTTGACGAAACAAGCTGTTTTTTTATACTGCCAAGGGCGTAGCTTGTGCTACCTGCGTAAGTCACGAAGTGTGGAACATCTAATAGGAAAATTCTACTGCAGTAGCCACCATTCAACCTGAAGAGGGCAGCATTAAGACGTGTTTATGCCATATATTGTAGAAATAAAACACTTTATACACAAATGTCAAAAAAGTTACTCGAATCAATGACTGGTATTAATAAAGATCTATTCTTACAGATCATTAACTAAAAAATTTGGTTTAGGGTTTAGTTACTCTTTAAATAGTATTAGTTGAAATGAACTGTTTTCTAGTTTACTGCCTAATTTTTTTGTGGAAACTGTTTTTGTCTGTTGAGTCTTTGATGAATAGAAAATGTAAAAGAATAGCATTTACTTTTATAACAATGCAAAAGTCTTTGTCAGTTTTAATCAATTGAATGTGACCTTGCTAAATTAAAAAGTGTATATATTTTTCTAAATTCTCACTGACCTCAAACCTTTTACTGTTGTAAAAATGACGTTTGAGTGAGCGACTGGACCCACTAGTAAACGGTCTGATGTTTCAGTTGGGCAATCATAACACAACATAATATGATTGGATTTTCTCTTAATATATTCATGAATGTCATTTAATTATAACCATGGGGCATTTGTTTAATCTGGTCTTTATTGACAAAATCAGTTAAAGTATTCTTATTTGATTCCATTAGGATTCTTCCGATTTTTTTTTTTTTTTATTTACGTATACATTTTTTTAATATGACAACTTTGACTTTATCACTGGTATTCAGGTGGGGTGGGTTCGATTTGTGACCTGGCAAACTACTCCTGCCCTTCCCATAGCTTTATGGCCAAAGTGAGCTCTACGTTTGATTGTCGTCATTGCAAAAATTGTCCTCTTCTGGCTTTTTCTGGCCCGTTCTGATGTTCTGTGACAGGCTGATGGAATAAAATATCCACATGGTTGACTGCGGAGAGACTGAGCTGCTTTAGTGCTGAGCAAGACTAATAGCTCTTAGGTAATGTGGAGGAAAGGTGCTTTTCTCTCACAACTTGGGTTTTAAAAGCCTTCTACCTTCTTCCATTCCCCTTGCTATCCTCTCTCTCTCCTACATACAGTACGTGGTCCTTGCAGATCTGTTTGGCTTTGAGGCAAATCTTTGCTCATTTGGAAATGCACATTCCCCTACCAAACACTAAACTGACAACATCTTGCCTTCCCTCCAATTTTGGTCCCTCCCATATTCTCATGGAGTGAAAACAAGAGAAAAGGGCAAGCAGGAAGAGACTGAACTAAATGAGGAGGGTGAGAGCGGATGAACACTGGAGGCATTTCAACCCCCCGGGAACCTACGGCTCTCCCTTCGCACGTGCATCCTCTCTCCTCTTCCGCTCACCACTTTCATCCTCTTCACTTCAAACTTTCTCGTTTTGTTTGCCTGAGCCACTTCTGTGCCTTCCAAAACTGCTACCCACCCTCCTTCTCCGACCATCTCCCCCCGCACAAGAGGCTCTTGGTGAGGATAAGTCAGTCACTGCTGTTTCAGCTCCCGGCCTCTTATCCTCCTCTGTCAAAAGAAGAGCGGAAGGGAAATGCTAATCAGGCCCGTAATGCAGAGCCAGGCTGTGTTGTGCATGTGCGAACAAAATTCGTTGTGTTCAGTTGGCGTTCGTGGCATGTAGTGGAGGAATCAGGTGCAAGAGGAGATATGTTTTGTGGATCGCCGCGGGAAGTGTTGGTTAACCGTGAAGTGGATCTGTCTAAGTGCAGCTGTTTTGACAGCCATGAAATGGCCACTACCTTCTCAGTCGCGTGGCTGTTTTCACCCCCGGCAACTATCTCCATGGTGACTAAGGTCGTCCCGCACCCATCTTGTCTCGGTGTTCCTCCTGAAATCACGAGAGCGGTACAGAGATACCTCTGAGCATGTTGTGTAGCTCCACCACTAGAGCCAGAGCAGGAATCCAAATCGTTTCTCAACACTGTGCCTCATGTTGCTCTCAGGCTAACCTAGATTCAACCCCCACTCTCTCACTCTCTCTCTCCTCCATATTTCAGTTTCAACTCTAGAGACACATGTCATATTCTCCATCCAGCAATCATGAAAAAAAATCTATTCCTCTGCCTTGTTCTGCTCTCTCCCGTTCAGTGGTGTGACGGAAAAAAGAAAAGAGGATGTGATTTTTTTTTTTTGGTTTTATTTGTCTAGAAAAGCTTCATGAGCTTCATTCATCCACTCAGCCATTCACTTAGAGTCTTTTAGAGCGCTAATATGTACATTTATTAATATACTGACAGTACTTAGAGAAAGATGAAGAGACCACATTAGTGGTAATACATTATAATTAGTGTTGTGCGCTAAGGCTTGGTGAACGATCCCTTTAAGCAACTTTTAAAGTCGTGATGGTACAGAAGTAGCAGCAGATCTTTCTTCCAAATAATGATGTATAACGGAGTGAATAGATTATCGAAAAGTCTCTTGTTTCACCGGAAGGTCAAGTTATAACAATTTAATTTAAAATTATGAATTCAAAAAATTAAATTAATGTATGCCTGGATAAATCATACAAAATAAGATCAAAACGATGCAGCCAACAATGGATAATGCCCCCTTAATAACTTCCTATGAGGAAGAAAACATCCAGAAAAATAGTCCCTTTGTTACACCGTGGCCTAAACTACACGCGACGTCGATGCCGCGAACACGCGATAAAAGGTATCTTTTCCATGTTAATCAGAGATTTTGTCCGAACTAGACGCGACGGCGACACGCAAAGTTGCTAATTTAGAAACAGTTCCTATTTCTGGGACATCGTGGCTGACAGATCCGCCTACACAGAGATAATACACTGGTTATGAGTACACATTATTTATTTTTAGTTAAACAGATCACTGTGCCACAAGCGATAACGGATAATTTACCTCAGATTTTGAAAGCATATAATATAGCGTTCAAAATGAATTCTATGCAAACATACAACTGTACTTCATTACAAAATTAGTCAGTGAGTATATTTTGTTAATTTTTTTATTTAATAATGTTATTTCTTGATCTGATTATGTCCTTACCCATTTCCAATGCGAGTGCGGGCCAGCAGTGCGCTTTCACGCTATTCTGAATGGCTGTTATTTTTGATTGACGTATGGCGTCTCACAGTCGCGTCCGCGTCTAGTGTGGACATACACATTTGCTGTCGCTGGAATTTTATCGCGTTGCATGTAGTTAGGACCCGGTGTTACAGATTATGGATTCGGTACTACTAAATTTTGGTGCTTCTTGGTCAGTGGCTTTGCTAGAAAGTAGAACCGAACCAATAAAGGGTTTTGAAGGCCGAGAATCAGATACAAATATTTATTGGTTTTAAAATTCGATATTCCGATATATCGGCTGATATTTTTTTTTATTTTATTTCAGGAACGTGCAACAAAACATTAACAGATTTGAAATCTGAAAGTCATGACATGAAAGTCACATATTTTGTCATGCTTATTTGAGTTAGGAGAACTGATGGGGATGTTCTTTTAATTGTTATTCAAGCAATGTATGTATCGTGACCAACTAAACGAGTGTGCCAACAGGGACTGTGTAGAGTGTCCTCTGGTGGACAAACTATACAACTCCAACACTCATGACATGGTTCAAGTGTGTTTCGTCCGTTTTTATTTTCTTTTTGAAATATTTATTTATCGGACATTATAACTGCCGATAACAATAGTTTGGAAAATGCCTAATATCGGCCGATAATATCGGCCTGGCTCTACTAAAGAGCACTCAGAATGCCCTGAGAAATCGCGTAGCAACATGCTTAAAACCATCAGAACACCTTTTCAATTATGTGCCAACACCCTGGGATTGTGACTACGACTTCGGCACGGGCAAGCACCCCTCCGAGGCTGTGTGAGCGTGAAATCTTCCTTTTAATGAAGCCATGTAGATCTGTGGGTGTGTGTGGCCGCTATATGATCATACTGTCATGTATAATTCAGAGGACTCAGACAGCCAGTGAGAGATTGTCTCAAAGATCAGAACAACACGCTCACTCCTCCTGAACCAGTGGGAGCTGGAGGTGTGTGTGTGGAGAGAAGTACGCCACAGTGGGTGGCTAATGGGAACATTGCGACTGAGGCAGTCAGACATTATTGTGTTCCTGTTGTCTCTCCTGTTAGCTGTGTGTCTGTGCAAGATGCACAAGAAAACGGTGACAATCGACAAAAAACAAGTTTGAAGATTATGATGTTGTTTATTTTGGGTGTTAACACATGCACTGCTCTCTTTCAGCAACGCTAGTCACGTCTTCACACACTCATCTCATACACACATTCGCTGGGCAGTGAGGAAGAAGCTGTGCGCTGTTGTGTGTTTGTGGCTTCAAGGCCGATGCTGTCTGTCTGCTGTCTCCCCTGTCAGTCCCAGCCTCCCCTCTTATGCCTTCCTTCCTCTCATCCATCCATCAAGCAGTCATCCGTCCCTTTGTCCATCATCTTTTCTGTTTTATGTGAAACTGCATGCTGGTGCTGTGTTTCCTTATTCATTGTGCAGTTGTAATTGTGAATTCTGCAAACTGACCTTATGGAAAGCAGTTCCCCTTAAGGAATTGCATATAAATGTCACTCTCCCACATTCATTCAACATAAGCCGGACTGGGACTAGTTTTCTAAATGATGTTTGACCTACAATTCTTATCACCCGTCGTCTGTGAATTAATGTATCGATTTGAACGTCTGTGTTTATTACAAAGGTGAGTGTGTGTTTTCTAGATGTGATTTATGTTTTTTAATGAATTACTTGTTGATATACCTTTTTTAATTTATTATTAAAACCCTATTTAAAGGGATAGTTCACTTTGAAATTATTTTTTGATATGTTTTAGCTTACCTCAAGTGCATCCAAGATGTAGGTGTTTTTTTGTTTTTTTCAGCAGTATTTTCAATTTTATATTTTAGAGTCTAAACCGTTCATGTCTATCCATCATATAATGGAGATTATGGGGTCCACCTCAAGAGCATGCACAGAGAAGTCCGAATTAAAAATGATTCAATGACTCGTAAATGTAAGTTCACATTGATGGCCAAAGACACTAAATTAGTCGTTTGTGTGAGAAACTAACAGCATTTATATCGCCTTTACCTTTTGTAGCCACAGCCACAAAACGCCCGCACTCTCAGATTTAGTGGAACATGGCTGATGTTACAAGAGGTAAAATCTATATTAAAAACTGTTCGTTTTCTCACACAAACCATTTATTTTGTGATCTTTGGCCATCAATGTGGACTTACATTTATGAGTCATTGAATCATATTTAATTTGGACTTCTCTGTGCATGCTCTTTGAGGTGGACCCCATAGACCTCCATTATATGACTGACAGACAAGAACGGTTTGACCTAAAAATATCAAAATTAAAAATACTGCGGAAGCAAAAACACCTACATCTTGGATGCCCTTGAGGTGAGCTAAAACATACATAAACAAAAATTAATTTCTAAGTGAACTATCCCTTTAAAACACAAACTTCACATTGGTTTATAGAAGTGGCTGTTTATAAAAACCCACATAAGTGAACAGAGAAATTTAGACGAGTATCTTCACTGACACTAATATTAAAATGGGCTTTGCAGTTTCCGCTATTTTGGCTCTATTTTATAATTTAATTGTTTTATACGCATTCCATCCGTATTGAAATGAAAATGAAAAACATGCAAAAGTTTGGTGCACAAAAGGGTTTAAAATTAAAATCACAAATTATGCCTGTGAAACTCAAATTTCTCTAACGTAATAGTCCATGAAAACTAGTCCTATTCTGAATAGGGCTATACACAGACATTTAAGTTTATAGACCATTTTGCAAGATGTAAACAACATTGGTCCAGAAACACTTCCTGTTTCAAATTTGTAACTGTTTTCTTTATTTCACATGTAAAAAAACATCTTAAAGATGTTTGTTTAGCTTTTTGATTCATTTTTATATGTTCTGTTGGTTGGTTTTATCCCAGCTTTTATGTAGTGTTAAAAAACTGAAACAGGAAGTGCTTCAGGACCAGTGTTGTTTACATCTGTTTACATGGACTGTGTGTGAGAAACTGGAAATAGTTTTTCCCTGTAAAGACCCCATGAAAACACTTACATTAGGTGTTTGTGAATGATTCAGTGTTTTTGTATTCATCTTTTAAGTGAAAAAAAATGCACTGCACTGACTCTGATATTTTTGTTGTTGTTGGATGCACTAAACAAAATACTGTATGCTCTTAACTGAACGAGTGTCTGTTTGGAGTCTTAACAAGACTCCAGGGAACACGTTGAAGTAGCCATCACATGAACAAACTGAAGAACTAGGGCTTGAATGAACTAATGAATCTCGCTTGTGACCGAGAACTTACTGACCAACTTAGAGTCGGCCATGTCATTTGTTCAGTTTGGCATGTGAGTCAGTTCGTCACAACAAGTAGAGAAAAGGGTGTGATAAAAATGGTGTCTAATAACAAACTCGTTGAGGTGAATTATTTAAATAATCATTTATATAAAAAAAACAAAAACATTTGTTGACCCTTATCTAAAATGGTCACCAAATTAATCTTTTTACTGAACGGTTCAAACGATTGAATCACTTGAATCAAAATCTCCACTTTTATAGAACATATCAAAGGGCTGGTCCCTTTATGTTTCACTTGACATGAACCAAGGTTTGGGATTTGCTAGTCAGTTGCAGGTGGCATTTTTAATTTAGGGGGCAGGACATTTTTTATTCTAGAGAGCATTTGATTGGACCGAAATCTCTGTAGTACAGGATGAGTCATCAATATTTTTACTTCAGCGCTAATAGACATGGACCAAAAGGCAACAAATCTCTTTTTGGTTTAGATTTTTCTTTAAACATTTAATTTCCATTTCCTTTCCATGAATCTAATTCTGTTTCTCCTTTCTTTCTCTCTTTTTGGCCTTTCTGTCTCTAGAGCAATCACCTCCCTCCTCGAATGCAGGTGTGATCGCAGGCGTGATCTTCGCGTGTCTTCTGGCCATCGTATTGTTAAGTATCCTCGCCTACTTCCTGGTAGCCCATAAACGCCACCAACAGCATGGTTACCGCGGCACCGGCAAGCCCAACCGGTGCTCCCTACGACTCCTTTACCCGCCTCTTTGGCTCTGCCAAGTCAAGCAAAAACGGGACCGGAAACAACGGAAACAACAACACGCCCATTTACAGAGGAGATGTGGGGCTTAACGAGAAAACGGCCAATCTGGGCATGCATCCGGGGGGCGTGGCTCTGCTCGAGACCACGCGCACTCACACGCGGAGGATATCCTGCTAAGTAGAGAGATGGATGAGGTAGAAAGGAAGAAATTTGATGAACTGGAAGAAGAGGATGAGCGATATGACCATTTCAGTGGGGGTGGACCCATCCTACAGCTCCGCCCACATGAAGATGAAATAGATGATGACATGGAGTCCCAGAGGGATGGCTCTGTGATCTCTCGGACTGCTGTCTATGTGTAAGAGGAGAGCAGAAAGAGGTTCTCGAAGGTGAACGTGGACCTCTTCCAGAAATGTTGCATTTTTCCCTCTCAACGAATATTAATTTTATTGTAAAAACAAAATACGGCATCAAATACCACGAGAAAAGGATTACGCTGGATATAGCATAGATTAAAACCTTGATGGATCGGGTGAAGTAAATAGAGACTACTAAATGCGAAACTGTCAGGCTTCCATTCCTAATTATTGCTCTGGTTGTCATGGGGACAAGTTCTGAGTAATATGAAACTGCAGATGTTGACTCTGCGTGCTATGACACATGAAGTTATGTATATAAGTCCACTGTGCTGTTATGTAATCGTTTTAACAGGTTGTTGTTTTCTGTCGATCATGATTTCACACTTAAACCAGTTTCAAACTTGATTTTCAATTGACTTTGTTTGGAGCACATTCCTCGGCGCTGACATCTCTTTCAGCATGATGGAAGCTGTCCTTACGTATTGTGTAGATCATAAAAGAGTCAAACGTGCACAGGGCTCATCTTTCTCGAGAATGACGTGTACAGTTTACTCAATATCTCAATCCGTGACATGACTCACCAGTGAATCATTTGGTTTTGCGGCTAATCAAATCAAATATTAATGAATTATGTGTTCGTTCTCACCCACAATACATTTAGACACGTAAAGATGCCAGCACATTTTACTGTTTTGTACAATGTACAATTTCCTTTTGCATTTAGTCACAAAACAATGTAGCAGATTGCTGTAGTCCTAAAACAGCGAGTCAGGGTCACCTTGAACTTCAAACCCTGCCGGAAAAGAAGGATTCAACTAAATATATTGTTAAACTCATGAAGTGATGGTGTGCCACATATGTAACACTTTACAATATGGTTCAATTTGTTAATATTAGTTGTAGTTATCATGAACTAACAGCATTTATTAATATATTAATTTATGAACTTGTCAATATTGACTTTAGCTCATATTAATAAATGCTCTGGACATATTGTTTAAAGTTAATTCATGATACCTAATGCATTAACCAATGCTGACAAATTAAACCATACTCTAAAGTGTTACCAACAAATCTATATTTATAACTATAGCCCATGTCCATTGTTACCATGGCCACGCAGCTATATATACCTCCCATCGAACACCACAGTTATAGATCACGTACTGTTATTTCCTTGTTTTATTGAGGTTTCTCTTGTTCGGTGAGATACATTGCCTTGTTATAGGGAAAATAAAATGAAGAAGCTCTCGAATGAGTGAACGATCATGTGTATTGTACGATGTGAGGTGATTTGTAAACTACTGTATGTACACATTTTATTTTTCTTAAATGACAACAAATATCTATACTTCTAAATGTTGTAAATAGGAAGACGGGGCGAGGTGAATATCCAGGTCGAATGTTGCGCATGTCAACCACGGCTCTGTGCGTACAGAACTATATGAGAGCACATATCACATATTTATATCTGTAATCTAGTATTGAATACTAGTTCCACCTGTACCGAGTTCAAACACAGTCACATATGGAAGGTTTCTATGGTGTAGTTTGAGTTTATGTGTGTACGAGTGAGTCAGCGTGTTAAATGGTGTCTGACTCGAGGGCTGTGAGTTATTCCTCTCAGTCTCTCAGGGTCTTGCACACATACACAGTGTGATTTAAACTGGACACTACTCACACACACACACTCATATTCCTTCTCTGCCCTTGTGCTTTGTTCCCGAGTATCAGAGGGCATATTGGGTACCGTAGTGTTGTTTCCCTGGGCTTCCATCTTGATTCACTTGACCCTATTAGTGCCACGTGTGGATCAATGCCACTGAAAGAAGTTGAAGTTCTCACCTCTGAAAAGGTGTTCAGTCTGACATAGGCCGGTTGATGCGCTCTGATCCATCTGGCACCGAATAGGCCGGGGTTTTGACGCGGCTTAGTTTACATCCTGATTGAAAGGTCAGACCACAATCAGTGAATGTGTGAGTAGAGGAAGTGATTTCGTCACTCGTGCTCTGAGAGGCAGAACGCTTTAGCTCCTCATTAGAGGAGAACGCACTGACCTTCCAGCTCTTCGCGTCTCCACCAGGAATTCCGTAATGAAGGAACGGATGCCTTGAGAATATTAAAGAAGTTTCCTCTGAGATGAGAAACGGCATAAGTAGATTTCCAGAGAGTGTGGAGTTGTGATGTTACGTCTCCTCAAGTCGTCGTTTCTCGTCTGGTTTTGATGTTCTGGTAAACACATGCACACATTTGAAAGCCTTAATGTCACCAGTCACAAACCATTCCTCCTGTGTACATAATATACATATATAAACATGATATAAGACTAAACGTTAATGTCACATCCTTGTGTATTGTACTTCACTGCTGAGAGCATGAAGGATACCTTGGTTTAATTGGTATCGCTTTAAATAATGTTGAATTTGTTTCGCATTTTTAATGCATTAGGTATTATATGTATTACAGCATTTATTAACCTAGGTTAGTGATAATGTTAATTTAAACAACTTCAAATCTTGAAAATGTATTATTATGGAGAAATGAGGATTCATCTAGATTAATAAATGCTGTAAAAATGTTCACTGTTACTTAGTGCGTTAACTCATGTTAACTTATTGAACAATATTGTAAAGTGCTATTGAGTTTCGTATCTGTTGATTTTACTGTTGTTTGTTATTTTCTATTTTTTTTAATGATCTGTGCTTTAATTGTTTTTTTATTCTGAGTGGTTTATTGATGCCTGTAACGTGTTTGTGCTGTAAACTGTTGAGCGGAGCTCTTGAACTCTAATGGACACACAGAAAAC
This sequence comes from Hybognathus amarus, assembly GCA_030378365.1. Taxonomy (NCBI): domain Eukaryota; kingdom Metazoa; phylum Chordata; class Actinopteri; order Cypriniformes; family Leuciscidae; genus Hybognathus; species Hybognathus amarus. The sequence goes on along the minus strand of JAQIUQ010001280.1, from coordinate 206,794 downwards.
ACACCTATACTACTAAATGCTTTATCGCCTTGCGTTGCTTTGCTTTTAGGATTTATTTTCGGTTGTCCGAATGTTTTCGCCGTCTTTGTATTTTTGTCTTTTTTTATTTTATTTGGTTGCTTATTAAAGTCTTACAGATATTTGACGGTATGTGCCTGAATGCTCTGGGGCTCAATCATTTCCTGTGATGTTTTCAGTCAGGTTTCTGGGTTGTGAATGAATAGTTGATAAGTAACCTGTCGCAGATCACACCGCCAGCTGAAATAGCATCCACATAAAGCTCTATTTTTACATCTTGGCCCTTTGTGAAGCAAAATATGTACTGTAGGTACGCTGGGCCAAAACATAATTTTCACGCAGTTAAGGCATCTAATATTAGTGGAAAATAATGTTTTTGTTGAAAGGGAAACATGCTAAATCAAACTAATAGTCCAGTCATTTTAAGCCAAAATGGGGTCAACCTTGAACAAATAGCAACCGAAGCAAACTAAAATGATTTTGTATCCTCAATATGTCCTGAGTAAGTAAAAAAAGCCCTAAAGAATCCCATTAGGGGAAAGTTTTGAAAAGACCCAAATGTATCCCATTCATTAGCCTATTCATTCTTTTTCTCACGTGAAAAGGGTAAAATTTTTAACCTTTAGATATCATGAAAATCACAGAATTGATGACTTACATCAAGACAAACAAAAAATGTATTAAGTTTTTTGCAATTGTTTGTTAACATGGACAAATGGTGCATAATCTAATTACATATGTGCTAATTTGCATAAATACCCAAATAGATCTAAACATTGGGTATATAGCAGGTGAAAATGTCTTGTAGAATTGTATATAACAGTAAACTATTTAATATTAAGGTCTGAATGGAACCCATTTCAGGCAACCCATGAACATTAATGCAGGAAGAAGTACTTTAGAAACAAGCCTTTATTAATTATTATTGCAGAGATGGGGCTGGGTCTGGGACTGTTTCTATGGGACGAGTCTGAGGGAAGAACAGGAGACATGGGTAAGGAGAATGCAGAAGACGAAAGATAAAGTTTTGAAATAAAAAGTGTCTGGATCAAAAAATCTAATTACGTAGACAATGCACTCAATGCCCAAACCCCATCTCTGCCATAATTATTAATAAAGGCTGGTTTCTAAAGTACTTCTTCCTGCATTAATGTTCATGGGTGGCCTAAATGGGTTCCATTTAGACCTGAACATTAAGTCTTTTACTGTTATATGTCAACAAGATTAAAAAAAGCATTTTCACCTGCTATACCCAATGTTTACATCTGTTTGGGTAATTATGCAAACTAGCTAATATTTATGTTATGCACCATTTGTCCTTGTTAACAAACAATTTTTAAAAAAAATTCAAAAGACAATAATAATTTTTTTTGTTTGTCTTGTTGTAAGTAATCAACTGTGATTTTCATGATGATATCTAAAGGTTAAAATGTTTACCCTATTCACGTGAGAAAAATAATGATTAGGCGAATTAATGGGATACATTTGGGTCTTTTTCGAAACTTTCCCCTAATGGGATTCTTCAGGGCTTTTTTTTCCTTACTCGGGACGTACTGAGGATAAAAAGTCAGTTGAGTTTGCTTCTGTGGCAATTTATTCAACCTTTTTTCATAAAATGACTGGACTATAATACAATTTTGTGAATGTGACAACCAAGTAACATAATAGCTAATAATAATTATAAGAACAAAAAATAAGATTCAGTAATATTGAATTCTGAACTCATAACTGAGATGTAAAAAAAAGTCTTTAGTTCTGAGTTGTTAACTCTAAATTGTGCGATATAATCTCAGAAGTGCAAGATATAAAGTCCGAAAATCGTGCATTTCTGAGAAAGTCTGAATTTCATGATCTTAACTCAAAAATGTAATTACTTTTTAATTAACTTTTTACAGTATCACACAATTTTGACTTTTGACTTTTTTTCATGGCAGAAACCGCCTTTCATAGTTTACTGGTGTTCATTTGCATGCATACAGCTTGTGTGAGGCAATCTTCAACATTAATGATTGGATTTCATATTCTAGACTTTTTGTTAGTGCATTATCCTATAATATGTTTTCCCGCCAAGTCATAATTTTATCAGGTGTATGTTTAATGAATGATTAAATTATGGTCATGAAGCACATTCTTGATTTTGTCTTTGTTGATGGCTAAATCAAAAATGCCTTCAAAGCCTTTCCAAAGTCATTATTTTGTCTTAGTTTTTGTTTGTCTCGCATTCAGATGCATCACTGAAACCTGTTTTACGCAAGTCAGAAATAAACCACACGCACTATAAAAAAAGAATGTGGTAGAGTTCGTATTCCAGTTTCTTCCCTTTAGGTTATGAAGTTGACTGTCTCAGCATAAACAGGAACTTTGCTCTCAAAAAGCCTCTTTGTTTACACCAATGCAACAGATCTCGTATCTCAACAGGTTAAAATGTAACCAAGGCACACTTTGTGGAAGAGGGGGAGTGAAACCGAAAGAGTTGGTGTCATGATAAAGGTATTCAGCAGGTAGAATTCCTCTCAGTGTGTGTGTGTGTGTGTGTGTGTATCAGCATCCGCAGGTGACCCTGATAGAAATGTGCCTGTTAATGCAACAATAGACGTTTTCTTCCAGAAGGAGCTGTGCCCTAGATTCTTTCCCTTCCCTCTCTTTCTCTTTCAGTTGACGGGGTCAGAATCTCTGGTCCTGGCACACTTGTCACTGTCGTTTGGAGTTGGAGTTTTTTTTTTCTCAGCCATTTAGCCATCTGCCTGCTCTAATTGCTCTGAGTTGCAACCTGGAGTGAAGACCAGCTGCCTGTTTCCTCTCTTAGTTCGTCTCTCTCTCTCTTCCTGCAACACTAGGTGAATGTATCATGATAATAGCCTTATGTTGCAGTGTAATGGTGTGTTTCACTTGTCCTGAGACACAATCATGGCCTAACAGAGATGTGAGCTTAAAGGTGCGCTCGGTCATTTATTTATTTAGTTTTTCTCATTGAAAATGCTTCAGCCTTAAAGGGACAGAGCACAAAACAATTAACCTTTATGCCATTCTAAACCTGTAAGATAAACCTGAAAAAAAAATGTTGAACATGGTTTGAGATGGGGCTCCAGTCAGACCAGTAGCTTAATAAAAGCGGTTTTATTTTATATGATGCAGGTCACCGAATGCAAGTTGCCCTGTTATCGCATGACCAGCGGTTCGCTTCATCTTGCTAACCTTCCAAATATCTGACACTTTTGTGTTACTAATAGTACATTTTTACAATGATATTGGTAACCAAAATTCATATGTATTAGTAGAACAACAAACCAGTAAAATGTCATAATCGTTTAAATGTTTTAACACACTTTTTTAATACTGATTTGTATTTTTCCCTGTCTGGTACCTTTCACGCCACAGGATTGTCAGTAGTACGCATGTCCTGTAAAGCCATTACATTCTATTGGACAGTGTTGGGGAAGCTACTCTGAAACTGTAGTTTGACAAACAAGCTACTCGTAAGTTAAAGTAGTTTAACTACAGTCAAGCTACCCATTTAGAAAAGTAGTTAGCTACACTACAAGTTACAATCAAAAAGTAGCTAGCTACATTGAAACTACTTTTGCTTTTTGAACAACGTATATTATAAATAACTGAATAAGTGTCTGAGGAATGTTTTAAGTAAAATATTTAGTGTTTAAAATAAGGCAATGCAATTACGATTTCAAAGAGTATTTATTTATTACACACAACACTAAAATATCTCTGACTGTTTGTCAAAAGTGCAACAAATAGCCTACAACATTGCAAGAACGAAATATACATCCAACGTAAATTGCATGTAGAACATTTTCTAAAAAATACTGGGTAATTAACGTTAGTTGTTTCTCCATCCTCCAACTCTGCCGTCATGTCTTGCTATATAATCATAAAATGGTTGTGTCAACCCACTTCTGTACGTCAGTGAACCGTTAGCACGCAAGATGCGTGATTAAACAACAGGTGGCGGTAATGGCAAAAATGAGTTTGTAATCTAACAAGAAGAAGAATATCCTTGCATTGCGCTGATTCGCGCAGGCTCGACAATGTAGCAATGTAGCTTTTGCTCGCGCTACACCGCTACTTGCTGCAAAAAGTAGTTAGCTACTGGAAAAGCTACACTGTTTAAAAAGCAACTGAGCTACTGCCAAGCTAAATGAAAAATGAAAAATGCTACGCTACTTGTAGTTAACTACTCCCCAACACTGCTATTGGATGTACACTAGTTTAAAAGTTTAATACACTAAAACATACAGTAATATTGTTAAATTTAAAATAACTGTTTTCTTGCCTCTAATTTATTTATTTAAAAAAAATCTTTATTATCAGTATTGAAAACTGTTGTGCTGCTTTGTGGAGACTGTGATGCATTTCCTTCATGATTCTTTGATGAATAGAAAGTTCATAAGAACAGCAATATTTGGTAACATAATAAATGTCTTTACGGTTCTTGCTGTGTCTATGACTGAGGGTACATGCCCCGTCAATTGTAGTCCGGGATGGATTTAGGCTAAAAGGAGTTCATGAGATCTTGGCCTGAAAAATCCCCCTCTCTAAACCACACATACAGAACTCTATTTAACTCCTGTCACATGCCTCACATGTGGACGCGTAGTTAATAGCCAGTGACGAGTCTGATCCGAATGCTCTATTTTTATTCTCTGTCATGGAGAAGGGACGGTTTTGGAAAGATGAGAAAGCGAGCGGAATGAAGGCCCGAGCGAAGAGCGAGGATGCGCTGGTATGATTTGGCCCTGAAAGCTGTGACACTTCCGTCATCTGTAGTGTTTCTGTGAATTGGACATGTGTGCGCACGCACTCGCGCTCCGGTGGGAGATTGGATTGACCCGCGTTGCTCTGAGCTGTCAGGCTGTGAGGATCGTCTGGTATCCCTTGTCTCCCGTGGGCACCCAGAGGCTACGACATTACACACACAAAACAGATGAATAGATAGATTAGGCCCGGCGGGGGTTCTTCTGGTGGCCTGTCTGACCAGATCAATTTCTTTGATTATGGGTGATTGATCAGTGTGTACTGGAGAGCAATTCATACTCGGTTTGCCACTCTTCCATGATGGGGTTGTTACCATGGGTAGAAAATCCAGTGACCTTTTACACACACTGACATTTAAGTAAAATGATTAGTGGATGATGCCACTGTTTTAAGAGAAGGCACATAATCAATCAGTAGGGATGATAATATAGACCCAATCTGACATGTAGCCATAGGAAAACCAGGACTCTGTTGACTCTGTAACCATTATCCACTCTTGGCTGTTAGCTTTTTTGTCTTTTTCTTCTTCTTTTTGTCTGGTATGCTACCTCAAGTTTCCACTTATGAGCTCAGACATCGTAATTATGATGTGACGTGCAATCAAGTTGAAGAAATAAGTGGATGCAGTGGCCAATTTCATTATTCTTTCTTTATCACTTACTGACAAGAGATGAAGCTTTTGAAGTGCTAGTGCATGAAGCAGAAAGGACACTACATGGACATGTAGGTGTGTAAGAGATGCTTTATCATTCTATCCACACATAAATGCACAGTTTGTCCTCGAAGCATCTACCAATGTGGGAAGCATGCTTCATTTAAAGGGGGGGTTGACTGCTTTTTTGCATTCTTTGCATGATTGTGTTCATGGGGTGCAATATAACATGTATCCGTGGTTTTTCTTTTTTTTAAAGTCTTATTTTTCATAAATTTCACCTTTATTGTCAGCCGCGCTCTCCTCTGTCCCCTGAACGAGCGGTTCACTTCCTGATTCTATGAAAACACTTCCTCAGAAACACGTCGTGGGCTCAGATTGGTTACGTTTGGGCCGGTGTGTTGTGATTGGCTAAACTGTCGCTCACGTTGTCTGGAAGGTTAACGCCTATTACCTTTATGGGTGAAACGGGCATGCCAAAGGTGGATAACATAGACGGTGGATACACGTAAATAATGATGTCGAGACTGCAGTATCAGTGAGGCAGAATCAGACCGAGAAAGCCGCGATGAATCGAGTCAAGCAGAACCTCACAACACACGGCTCTTAATAAATGTTTCTGAATGATAATTTGCTATTTTTTTAACCATATACACGTTTGTTTTACACAAAAGCATCTGACTGGCAACGATAGCAACTGACTGGCTACTAATGTTAAACACAACAGCGTTGGCAAGTTTACATTCTTGATCAAATCGAAAATAAAGTCATAAAGCATATATACATGAAAAATACATTTACAACATTAGTACTTATACAAAATTCAGGTCCATAATAATTGTACGCATTTGCCGTAGACACAAAATAGCCTAACTAGTAGCCCATAAAGCCTACAAAGCCAGCGCTGGCATTTGCAAAGAAATAAAACACAACGCTACATCTGGAATTATACATGCAAATACATTTAAAATGATTAAGTCTTAGCTAGGGATGTCCCGATACCACTTTTTCACTTCTGATATCGATACTGATGCCGCAGCTTTGGCTTTTGCCGATACCGATATTAATCCGATATATTTATTTTATTTTTAAACTAATAAAAATATAGCAATTTTCTCAATTAGCCCCTTAAAATATACCTTCAGTATATAGTCCACAACAACAGTTGATTATGAAAGATTGCCACCCTATATTCAAACACTACAATATATATATATATATATATATATATATATATATATATATATATATCTATCTATATATATATATATATATAAGAAAATACTGGTACTTCAGTAGGCTACTTAAAGCTAGCTAGCTACTAACAGGTTTAAAGTTAAAACAATTTAAACAGCAGTATTCTACATTGTAAATACCAGTACAGTTTTTTTTAAAGCAAGTAGAATTTCTATAACTGTGTGTTAAACTGATTATCACTCTTGTGTGTGTTAAACACAATCTACTTAATGCAGACAGCCTCATTATAAAGATAAACAACAAATCCACAAAATATATGATCATAATCTATGACAAAAATGCTATTATAAACTAGATTAGTGAATAATACATATTGCTCTTTGTATTGTTGTAAAATACATTCATGAAAAACAATATAACAAAAATGAAAAAGATAATTATTTTAGATATAGCCAAGGCTAAAAAAAATTGAGACATGTTCTAAGTGTATAGCACAGCTATTTAATGAGGCAGCATTGCAGCAACATTAATAATTATTAATGTTAAGAAGCTTTAATTGCGTTACTGCATTATGATATGAATGACTCCAACACAGTGCGGCACAAAGCGCTTATGCGCATTCCGAGCGCAGAATGATGCGCTTGAAACCACGTGGAGTTACAGCGCGCAGCCGAGTATGCACCCTATTCTATGCACGCTGCGCGTCAAGTCCGCTTTGAAAAGTGCAAAGCACAAAGGAAATACATATTGATGGACAGTGTATTATACAGTATCTATCTATACAATAGTTTATTGAGCCTTTTCTGTTAACAGTTTTAAATTTCAGTTACTGTGCGCGTGAAGAACAATAGTGCTCTGACTCTAGTGTTGTGATCTAACCAGACGGCGTCCGACACCTGGTAGAAAGTAACACGATTAAGTTACAGCAATTAAGTCCAGCAAGATAATGTTGTTTTATGCGAAAACATAGACCTTTATCTACAGATAAAGTATAATAGTATTAACATTGAATCATCTTGAAGATAGTTTCATCATTGACTGTAACCGAACGCGACGCGCTGTTTGAGTGCTGAATGGAGAATGACTGACAGCCGCGAGAGGGAAAAGTTTACGTGATCTTGAATTTAATGACTTAAATATTAATTTCTCTCACATAATGGCTTCAGAACACTTATAATAGAGTGCATGAAAACGTTATGGTACTTTAGAATGTTTTTGTGCCTTCTGTGGGGCTTAACAATAACATAATAGTATACGCACAATATAGGATGTGGATCGGCCTTGTCTCGATCCGCAAAAATGGCAGGATTGGAGCCGATACCGATCCTGAGTGTTGGATCGGGACATCCCTAGTCTTAGCCTACTTACAGGTTGTGGCCCAACAACTGCTCCCTCTTGTTTTAAAACTGGATCTGCTTCATGTTTTAGTAACAGTTTCTTGTTGAATCCGGTGTTGAATTTGTGGAGATTCTGGAAGCTGTCTTCCGTAAATGCGCAGCACAGAGAGCTAGATTATGATAGTCACTTTCAGGAATATAATCAAACATAAATTGTATCCATTGTTGTCGAAGTATAGAGTCCGTGGGAAGCCTGAACACAGAAGACCTGACAGCTGGGTGAACACAACTCACTTCACGTGCCTCAGAAATATGCGCATGCCCTTTCCTGCATATTCTGAGGGAGGGGTTGATGCAAATGTGTAGGTTAGTGACGTACCATAACCTAGCTGTAGTCCCAATCGAGTCGTTTTTGTAGGCAATTATACTTCCTGATTTTTAAAAGACGATATCTCTGTTTACACTGAACTTTCAGCGCTGCAACTTTGCAGATACTGTTCATGCACCAACAGCAGCATTACACACTATTTAAAATGAAAAAAGTGAAATCGCAGTCAACCCCCCCCCCCCCCTTTTTTATAAGTGATCGTATGCATTTGTGTGCATTGATGTATTTGTTTTTTGACCTGGGTTAATTAGCTTGGATAAATTAAATCACTTTGAGCAATTCGGCATATAAAAATGAGTGACAGTTTATTAATGGCTGATAAAAATTCAGTTTTTGTTAGTGTATTATCTTTTTTTAAATCAAATTAACAACTTTGGTGAACATGTGACTTTTTTCTAAAACATTTAAATTTTTGGTATAAATAGTACTGAGAATCACACTTTTTCTCATCTGTATCTCTCAATAACAAGCTTTATACTTGGGGTGGGAATCACAGTGTACCTCATGATATGATACACGATACAAGGCTCACATATGATGATACAGCAATTCTGCTGATGATCAATATATTGCTAGACAATCCTTTAATTAGTTTTTGGTTCCCAGAACGTTCCTTTAAGGTTAAGGAACGTTCCCGGAACATCTCCTTACGTTATATAAATGGAACCTAAAAATAACCTACATGGAACGTTCCTATAACGCTCTTGTTTGGTTCCCAAAAAATAGCACATTCGGGAACGTCAGGGGACGGTTCTGTGTTTGCTGGGAAGTAGCTGGTATGAGTGATGTGGAAGATCTCCCAGAAGGGGGTACATGAGTGGATCTGTGCAGCAACAGTGATTTTAGGACATGGGTGAGTCAGACTTGAGGAGAAGGAGGGTGGGTTTAATGTATATATATATATACACACTGTTTATGAGTTTATGAGTGATGGGCAAAGGGACAGGTAGAGCAGAAGAACAAAATCATTTCTCGTCTTTCATTTTGTTTGCATTTTTGTCTGTGGGAAACTTGGAAATTGTCCTCTACAAATCACTCACTCTCTCACTTATCCGTCCCTCCTCTGAGAGACAGGCCACCTGCAAAAACAGAGCGTGACATGAAAAGGAGGGCGACTTTTTGTGTTCAGTGGATTCTGAAAGGACACACACATTTCTCCCTCTTCCAAAAGGCAAGGGCACATTGCCACTCTTGTATATTGATACAGAAAGCAGAAAGCACCTCTCTCATGCTATATTCCACACAAGTAAACTGTGTTATATATTTAGAAGCAAGATTAAATTAATGTTAAATCATTTTCTCACCCTCATTTTTTCAAACCTGCATTTGCTTCTCTCATAAAACACAAAAAGAAGAATTTTGCATTAAATAATAATAACAGAAACGTTTATGCTTTAAAAAGGCTGCAAAGGCATAAAAGTGGGCCAAAGGTCTAGTGAGTCTTCTAAAAGTCACTGAGCCTCTGAACCAAAGAATCTATTGTTGAAACTGTATTAACTCTGTTCCTCAACCGTTGTTTGGACCACACTGGTTTAACAAAGTAGAATTGCTGGAATAATAATGCTAATTAATAATGCTAATTGTTTTGAGATCAAAAAGGGTTAGTTCACCCAAAAATTAAAATTCTGTCAGTATTTACTCACCCTCATGTTGTTCCAATCCCAGTAAGACCTTCGTTCATCTTCGGAACAAAAATTGAGATGTTTTTGATGAAATCTGAGAGCTGGATCACTCCTGCATACTAGTCCATATGGCTTCTGAGGGATTGAAACTTGCTGGCCTCAAAGTTATTAAAGACATCGTTAAAATAGTCCAAGTGACTACAGTGGCTCAATCTTAAGTTTATCAAACAACAAGAACATTTTTGTGCACAAAAAAACGACAAAAATCATGACTTATTTCAACTATTCATTTACTTCTCTCTCTGCCTCTGAGTCAGGTTACTAGTTTAATAGCATAAGCTTCTGTTATTGTACGACACACGCATCACACACATGACCAGGCGTCGGCCAATAGTGAGCCTACGTGTGACGTAGCTCTACGCTATCACACTAGATTAACTGACTAGAGGCGTGAATAGTTGAAATAAAGTCGTTATTTTGTTTGTTTTTGCGCACAAAAAGTATTCTCATCGCTTAATAAAGTTAAGATTGAGCCACTGAAGTCACTTGGACTACTTTAACGATGTCTTTAATAACTTTTCGAGGACGGCAAGTTTCAGTCCCTCAAGAAGCCTATGGACTATGGAGGAGTGATCCAGCTCTCAGATTTCATCAAAAATATCTTAATTTGTGTTCCGAAGATGAACGAAGGTCTTTCGGGGTTGGAACAACATGAGGGTGAGTAATTTTCATTTTTGGGTGAACTAACCCTTTAATATCAGTTAATTTCTGTAAATAACATTGAAATTGAGGTAATCTTCACTATTTTTGCCCTCTATTGTTTTTCACGAGTTTTCACTTCTAAATAATCCGAGATAGAGTAAGAGACTATGCGTATTTGGCGTGCTGTCAAAGGTGAGGCCAAAATTGTATGGAAATAACATTTATCCAGCACGCTGTAAAGCCTCCTCCAGCACATCCCAAAGACTCTCAATGAATTTAAGCTCTGGGCTCAGAGGTGCCAATACATGTGTGAAAATTATTCTTCATGCTCCCTCCCAACCATTCTTTCACAATTTGAGCCTGATGAATCTTGACATTGTCATGCTGAAATATGGCCATGATGTGTCTTCCTTCATGGTTGTTTAAGAAATGAAAAGCAACACATCCATCACTTAGGGTTAGAAGAACTGTTGCCAAACTTATAACATGCTAGAAACATAATCATCACTGCAATAATGATCCAATCATTGACTCTGAAGCATTTGCCTATTTAACATCATGAATGAAATTGATACACAGAGTATAGAAAGATTTAGATTGTACTGCATTCTTGCTTATTTTAATCAAGAGCTTAAATGTCAGCTAAAGCTGTAGTTCCAACCACACAACTTTGCGATGCTTTTGTGAATGTTCATTGGAATATGGTTTCAGGAAACACTGAATTATTGAACTGTGTTGCTAATGACAGAGCTTGTGACTGTAAGATGCTTTTGAAAACTCTGATTTGGTGAGAAGATTGATTTCATGACACTTTTATAGTCCTTTTACCGCCTTTTTTGAAGTTTGAAAATGTCCCTGAAAGCTTAAAATGTCTTAAAATGTATTGTGGTTTAATGAAGTGAGAGGAATGAGAGTGCCGTGTCCTTGAATGATTCCTTTAAAAATATTCATTCTTGCCTCTCCTCCTGTTTTCTCTTCCACCTCTGTTCACCTCTATCTTCTTATATCACCGTCCATCTACAGCTCCTCCCATGAAGGTTGTGTATGATGAAGTGATGTGGATGAATGAGTGTGGGATGCTTCGAAATAATCCATCTGACAAGCCATCAGAGCGCGCTTTTCTCTCCTCTCTTTCGTCGTCTTGGTCATCTCTGCAGCTTCATTGCTGCTCACTTCTGTTTGACTGACTCAAACACTCAGTCTAACCATGCCACAGCATCCACTGTTATCCTCCACGCTTAAACAACTAGTCCAGACATGCACTCCACTGCTCAATATCACATCAAGACAGTCCACTACACTAAACACTTCACTGCCCAGTCCAGCACCCAGACACTAGGCTTGTGCGTCCCAGTATCAAAGACATGGTTAGTCATTTTAGTGCCAATAGACTCTTCATGTTAAAAGACATAATTCATCCAGAAATCAACATTCATTATTTATACAGCATCGTGTCATTCCAAACCCACATGCTGATTTATTTTTTTTCATGTGGCGCACCAAAGATTAACTCTCTAAATCAAAAATCAATATTTAATACTGTGGAATATTACAATTTGAAATAATTGTTTTCTATTTTAAAACATGTCATTTATCCATGTGATGGCAAATATTTCAGCAGCCATTCTGTCACAATTCTGTCAACATATATCATTCAAATGACATGTAAGATTTATCTGTGCAAAAACCCATCAGCCTGCAACGTTCATATATCGGCTTCTGTTCCTGTATCACGTTTACAAATACACAACAGTTATCCTTGAACTGCAGACTACATTGCATGAAATTAATGACTATATTGATCAGAGCAGAATTTCTGTAGCCCTCAAACCGTATTCACTTTATAGCCCTTAATTCTGTAATTGTGGACAAATGTGGGCACAGAGGACTCAGGTGTGATCCTAATTTTTATTTATTATAAATGTTATATCACTGTCTTTGATAAAGTTTTGTCTATCCATTTATGGTGTTTCTTTTTATTTTGGGGGGTATTTTTGAATTATTTACTTCAAAATGTACCATATTTTCTATGTAAATTATGCTTATTTTTATGTTTTTTTTACTTTTTAAAAAATATCATTCCAATAAGTTCTTAGAGCTAAAACCAAAAGATGCTGTCTCCTGGTGTCTTATTTTGGCTTATTTTAGAATCCTCTAAATTATTTTTTTCCCATTCATTTCTATGGGTGCTTATTTTTGACCCAAATACAAGATTAAGGAGGTTTTTTCCCCACCCACTTAACATTGTAGAATTGAGTCAAAAAAGTGTGTGTGTTCAGGAGGCAAACTTAGGAAAAGTAGCCAAGTCTTGTACCGCTCAGATCAAGGAAAAACTATTTTTCCCACATTTGTCCAGAATACGGTTTTAGGGTTAATATATTTTGTCTTGACATAAACAGGTTAATAATACGCAATCAACTGAGAATCCAGGTGTCAATATTCAATATGCAGATTAATTATCTTCTAGAGCTATTCTGTACTTACAGGAATAAATCAGTGATTTGCTTTCATTAAATAATTTGCATTCACAGTAAATTGATATGGTTACTTTATCCTCAAAAGGTCACATTCATTAAAAGTAATCTTTTGGCATTTAGAACATTTGAATTAAACAGGTCCATCGGGTTTACACATTGAGGCCTCATTCACAGAATACCAAAGATGATGTCTAAAGTGTTTCTAAAATGCAGGTTCTTTAAAATCTGCAGTTATTTACAGCTTGTTTTCATCACACAATCATTTCCGCGCCGTCAAATAATGGGTTCAAAATGACACACCGCACACCACTCTCCGAATTTATTCCGCACAATACTCAAAAACATCTTGTTACCCTTCAACACTCAGACGCCCAATCGACTGGCATGAGCCATATTCATGAATATGATTGTACTAGACGACACTTCAGTCGGTCCGCTTCCCTGTAGAGTCAATCCCACAGCCCTTGTGGTGTATACACGTACCACACATCAAATAAAGCACCGATGGATGATTGTCTGGCCTAATGTTGAGTGCCTTATAAAAATATAATGGGTTGGTGATGATGAGCTACCCTGCACAATCTGTGTGATTGCAAGTTTTATGTGCTCTGTGAATGTGTTAAAGAGATCTCCATTTCACCATTTATTAACCCGAACTTTTGTGACTTTGTTTTTTCAGACTTGAAATTAAAATTGGATGGAGGCCTCATTCTGCCAAGCTCCAAAAAGGACACAAAAAAGGGTTACACTTTATTTTAAGGTGACAGTTACATTGTACTTACTCTAGCTAGTCCATAACTTTTTAAAACGTCCATTCCGTCCTTGGGGCATAGGGACGCGGACGGGGGTTGGCGGATGAGTGCCGCCAATTTTTGGGGCCCGGCCGACGACACCTTCGGACCCCGCCGGGAGGGCCGAGACGCGTGGGTAGGGTTGGCGCCCCCGACCACCTCCGGGGGCCTGACGGGAGGACCCCGAAGTCTGGGGCCCCCTGAAGCAGTTCCGCCTTCGCCCTCCGAACCCACTATTCGTCCGATAACCCTCTGTTTTGACTGGATGTCTGGTGACCCCCCCCACCCACCGACTCCCCAACCATTGACTGGTCCCAGGCCACTCCCCTGTCCCACGAACCCACTATTTGTCCAATAACCCACTATATTGGGCAAACGTCCCGGAACCCCCCCACCCACCCACTCCCAGGCCACGCCCCCGTCTCACGAACCCACTATTTGTCCAATAATTGGGCAAATGTCCCGTACACCCCCCCCACTTCCAGGCCACGCCCCCATCCCACAAACCCACAATTTGTCCAATAACCCACTATATTGGGCAAACGTCCCGTACACTCCCCCACCCACTCCCAGGCCACGCCCCATCCCACGAATCCACTATTTGTCCAATAACCCACTAAATTGGGCAAATGTCTCATACACCGTCCCCCCACCCACTCCCAGGCCACGCCCCCGTCCCACGAACCCACAATTTGTCGAATAACCCACTATATTGGGCAAATGTCCCGTACAACCCACAGATTCCACCCACTCCCAGGCCACGCCCCATCTCATCGAATCCACTATTTGTCCAATAACCCACTATATTTACCAAATGTCCCGTAGACCCCTAAATTAACTACTTAGGTTTGGTTGAGTTACTTGTAATGCACAATTTACTGTTATTAGTACAAGTATTACTGTGTAATATGTCACCTTAAAATAAAGGGTTACCAAAAAAGCACTATTAAAGCGTTACTTCATCTAAACAATTGAATTGTTTGACCTTTAATGAAAGTGAATGGATACCACAAAGTACCAACCTCGAAAAGGGTAAGAGTACCATTAAAAGTGTTGTTCATCCCAAAATGAAGATTCTGTCATCATTTACTCATCATTATGTCGTTCCAAACCTTTTGTAGAACACAAAAGAAGATACTTTGAAGAATGTTTTAGTGTTTTTTGTCTATAGTGTGAAAATCAATAGAAAAGAAAGTCATGTAGGTTTGCAACAATGGTGAGTAAATGATGACACAATATATTTTGTGTGAGCTATCCCTTTAAATAGTCATGTCTTGTATTAGGCAGGTTGAGCTAGAGGGGGAATTCAGTAACACTTGACCTGTTTCTCTGAGTCACGGAGGAAAATGTGGGGGAGAAAGAGAGAGACACTGAGACTGAGAGAATGAGGGGTTTGTGGTGGGGCGAAGGCAGATGAAATGTGAAGGGGAAAGCAGAAAGAAAGAACAACAGCTGGGAAGGCCAGCGGGCAGAGAGATGACACGGCTCCCCCCTCCATTTTTTTCCTCCTCTCCTTTTCTCCTCTCTTGTCCTTCATTGCCTAGCCTTTTGGCTCTTGCTCTCTCTCAGATGCCCCTGTCCTCATCTCATTTCTACAGCTGGAAATGGCAGAGTTACAGTAGACCTCTCTAGAAACACAAACATGTGTGCTGCTTTTGTGGAGCAGTGACATCCCAGCAACCCCGTGTGCACCCGTGTGATCGCAAAGCTAATGTTTGAATGTTTGGTTTCATGATGGCTGGTGCAATTTTGCACTCATTGATGGGTAAATGTCCATGTAGTGTCAGCCTCAGATGTAACACTCCCCCACTGCCCACAGCATTGCTGATGATATCTTCCGAAGCCAGGAAACAAAATTGTGCTTTAATGTACTGAAATGTTATTATGAGCTCTTAGGAGAAGAATTTATCCATTTAATGTGTTGTATTGGTCGATTTTAAGTATTTTAAAGATTATTAAAGAAGTCTCTTATGCTCAACAATGCTGCATTTTATTGATCAAAAATAAAAGTAAAACCAGTAATATTACCAGTAATAACTCTTAAATGTAAACAAATCTTACAGTTATATCCATTAGATATACATGCATCGTGTTTTGATGCATACATTTAAGAAACAGTTTTATGCTACATTTGGTTATAATTGTTTGTGCATATTTTTTATTTATTTAGAAAAAAAATTATAGAAATTTGATGCATGATCGACCATAACATAAAAATAATTTTCAGCTTATACTGTAGGTATGTTAGTAAGACCTATTTTTTTATGTGTATAACTGGACAGTGCTTGCTCCATCTAACTGTGGTCATGGCCAGAGCTTTTCAGACTGAGATCCCCCAGAATGCCCTGCAGCCCAAACAGAGCAGGGTGCTCTGCGACATGCTGTATTTCAGAAATAACTCCTCATCAGGCTTGATGGCCGCGCTCTCACTTATTTATTCAGCAGGACTTCTCGAGCTCCAAACAAACACACACACTCACAACCAAGCCGAGCTAAATCGCACAAATGTCAATCTGAATAACGGCCCCCAGAACAGTCATCCACACTCCTTCTCGCAGTTCAGTCTCCTGTCAAGCGTTTGCAGACGCACCGGACGATGGATAAAAGTCTTGGCTACTGTTGTTCTGATTTTTATAGGGCACGTCTAGCCGTTGCTTCTGGACCATTCTGAGCCGCTAACCCATTTCTTTATGGATATTAAAAGATAAGGCTGTGGGCGGCCTAAAAATCTGACCTTTTCTGTAAAAGCTTGAGCCTCAGGACAGGAAATACCGGATTGGTGTGCTTTGTATACACTGGCTGGGGTGGGTATTCAGTTGAATGAGGATTGTAGTTTCGGTTGTCAGACATTCTTGCCACACGTTTTGTTCTATTATGTCATCCAATATGTCTTTGTTTCTAAATTCAGACACAAAGCGTTTGTCGCACCTGTGGAGTTGTCATTTGGTCGTCTTTCAACCATTATGGCCCAGATCAGAACCTGTAGCGCTGTGTTCCTCCTGCCTCTGGCTATTGCTTTTGCAAAACGTCACATGAGCAGGTATGGCAGCAGGTGTGGTGAAACCATTATAAAAGATGGCTTGTTTCCTCATTCCACTCAAATTATTTTTGTGCTGTGGCACAGACCAGTAGCTGTTTATAGGCCAGTTCGGAGAAAACATTAGTCATTAGGCCCATAGCTGCTATGGACCTGACATTTCCAAAAATGACTAGTGCCAGTCAGTCTCTTGACCTAATGCAGTTTAACCTTAAATAAACATATAGGCTATTTGTCTAACGCTGACATGTCATTTCGACTCAGTGTTGGGAATGCCTTCATGGTTTATATAATCAGCTATGACAACTCTGACAGCGTTTTCTGACAAGAGCTGGGGAGAACATAATAGGCGTGTTTGCCAAAAAACATCTTGGCATTCAAATATTTTTCATTGCTGTCATAGCCATAAAAATATTGAGATATACTTATATGTTTCTTGTATTTTTTACTGAACAAAAAATGGTGTTCCATTGATCTTGTGGTATTTTAGATATCATTAAGCATTATTGAAATAGCCACCTTGATTGATTTTATATATATATACATACATACATACACATATATATATATACATATATACATATATATATATATATATATATATATATATATATATATATATATATATATATATATATACATATATATATATAAAACATAGTCCATCCACACCACAACTAGCGGCACAGAAAACGCTGTAGTTGGAATCACTTTGGCAATTATTTTTCTAACTGGTGAACAAAACATTGACAGCCAATCAGTTTTAATGAGCTTGTGCATTAAAAGCAGGAGATGAGATGACAAAACTAATAGAAAGAACGTTACTATTAGGGCTGTGAAACGATTAATCACATCCAAAATAAAGGTTTGTGTTTACATAATATATGTGTGTGTAGTGTGCATAATTATTATGTATATATAAAAACACACACATGCATGTATATATTTAAGAAATATTTGCATGTACATACATACTTTATATATATTTATACAAAATTATATAATTATATAAATATAAACATTTGATATATTAATAACATATTTTTCTTAAACATATATGCATATGTGTGTATTTATATATACAAAATGATATACACACATATATTATGTAAACACAAACTTTTATTTTGGTATGTGATTAATCGCAATTAATCATTTCACAGCCCTAGTTACTATGTGTTGGTGTGAATACTAAGATGCTGTGTCCGAAATCACCCATTACTCACTATATAGTGGACTATATAGTGAGCTCGCCATTTTGTTGTGCTGTCCGAATGTATAGTGATGATTATTATACCCTATATAGTCCACTCAATGTATCCCAGAATGCATTTTGAAAGTAGTGTACAACCGATGGTCACTAACCTAAGCCCTACATACCATCATGCATTGCGCTGATCTTAAAAATAAGTTATTATCACGTGTGAGTAGCGCATTATAACAAAAACGGCCAGAAATCACTTTTAGTTTTTAAATTTTGGAGAAATAAGCTCAATATAATGTAATCTATTTATTTTAAAAAATCTATTTAGCCCAGCAGCCGGCGATCGAAGTAGTGTCCGAAAGTGGCTTCTATTACGCTGGTGAGCTCACTATATAGTGCTCTGCTCTCTAACCCCAACATAGGGGTAAGGAGTAGTGCTTTGAGTGGAGATTTCGGACACAGCAATAGAGTTATAATCATTATAGTTATTTTTGTAGTTATCGTTCTTGGTGTAAACAGGCCAAAAAAAAACAAGTCGTTTCACTTTTTTTTTTTTTTTAAAGAAGACATTTTTTTTATCATTTACTCACTCTAATCTTGTTCCAAACCTTATGAATTTCTTTGCTGAACACACAAAAAAGATTTTAAGGATGTTGGTAATCGAACAGTTGATGTACGCATATTTGACTTCCATGGCAGGGAAGAAACTCATATGGGTTTGGAACAACATGAGGGTAAATGATGACAGCATACACATTTTTGGGTGAACTATCCCTTTAAGTCTGTTTTTAACCCACAGTATCAGTTTTTTTTTTTTTTTAAAGTGAATCATTAATGGTAATGATCTAAATGCTATAGTATAACACAAGCTAAAGATACCAACAAATCCATCCTCATCACTGGTGAGGGCTCAAGACTGTCCATTGCAGGATTCAAACCTTAAACCTCTTGGTTACCAGCCCAAATATTTAACTATGAGGTCAGCCTATTGCACACTTTCAAAACAGCATTCTGTGCATATGGCTCAGTGAACAAAACTGATTTGTCTCTCATTTATTAAATAAAGGGAGAGATTGAGGAAGGGGAAATGCACTCTTTATGAACTGGATGGACACATTGATGTAGTGTTTGTGCGCTTTCATGACAGACTTCACTTATCCCTCACATGAATCTCATCTCTGTTTCTTTCTTAACTACTGATTATTCTTCATCCGCTGACACTCTGTAGTCACCGGAGAGACGGTTGCCATGGCACTACACTGACAGATCAACCCTCCGTCTCTATAGCAGCTGTGACAGAAGGGTACAGTGGAGTGTGATGGTCAGATGCACAGCTTCTGTTGGTTGTGAAAACTCTCAGATATGTGCATGCATACAGATAGCCTCCAATGCGACGTATGGCACTAACATGACATTTGGCTGATTTATGAAATGTCAGGGCCTTTAACATAGAATAGCTTTTATTGCTATTGTGGTCTCGTTAAATTTTATGGAGAGCAGATATTTATGATGGTAGATCATGTTTTGATTTATGATTTGGTTGAGGTATTTGTTTGAGAGAGAGAGGGGACACTTAAAATGCTACGGTGTCAATAGCTACTGATGAAATCATGCTTGAATCCATAGTAAATGTGGCTTTTGCAATGAAAACATCAAATGAATCAGATCAAATGATTGCTTAATTAAGTTCATCTAAATTAATGCGGTGCATTCAAAGCAAGCTGAGAGCGGGAGATTGCTCAGTTTTAACTCTTGCTGCCTAACAGGACTCATATCATTCAAAAACACATTTAGAAATAGTTTAGCAGGCACAAAAGACAAGACTGGTGCATTGAATGTGGAAATAAATAGCAGAAAATCAGCATAATTAAATTCCCTCTTAGAACTGTGCTTGATTGACAGAACAAGAACAATACGGAACAAAACAAACACTTTTTACACTCAATAGATAATAGTCTATTATAGATAATTATATTTTCACTTCACTCTATATATTACACAAGTTAATTATATAGATAATAGATAATTATCTTCACTATAATTAATGTGGTTCAGATAACACAATATTTTGAATTTATGTTGATTAAACCAATCTCCTTCTTCATTAAATTAACTCATTTTTATTATTATTTCAAAGAACTTAACATTTTTAGGCAACCAGGTAACTTACTTTTTTAAGTTAAACCAGCAATAATCTTTACAGTGTAAAGTGCAAATAACGTTTTTGTTTTAAGATACTCAATGATTGTACATCATTAAAGGTGCAATGTGTAATGAAAATTGAGATCTATTAACACAATTGCAAAATGACATCCATAACTATGTTTTTTAGTGATGTGTAATGAACTCACTTAATAAAACAATGTTTTTATTACCTTAGAATGAGACATTTATATCTACATAACAGCTCTTATTAGCCAGCTAAACTTTTACTACCCTGTTAAAAAATATATAGCTGCATAGTTATCATGTGGTTCTTCTCCCTCGCTGTATTATGGGTTTGCTATGTGGGGAGAAATGTGCTGGTTACGTTTGTGCAACATGACATCATGACTTTTGCGTAAACATACACGCCACTTTCGAGTCAAGTGGCGTGTTATCTCTACGCATTTTGAGCTACACGCGTGTATCCGCGTGTATGTCTACGCCATTAATGTCCGAAGCTGATTCCGCGTGTCTGTACACGCCGTCAAATGTCCGAGCGAAACGAAGCAAAATGTAGATCTACATCTGGGGAGCGATCTTTTTTTCTCTTAGGATGGTAGGGGAACAGTCATAAATGCCATTAACCCCAGTGACGGGTAGGTTTAGGGACGGGGTTGAGGTAAGTCATATATTTATATATACAGTAATAACGTTAAGTCAACGGTGTTCATAAACACGCTGAAAAGCGATTGTGCGTGTTGACAGCACGCTGAAAATGGAAATACGAATTGGCGTGTCATGCACGCGCTGCTTCATGAGATCAGTCTGGTTTGTGAGACAATCAGCTGATTACTATTATTATATTATATATTAAGACCCTTGATCCTCACTTGACTATGGCTTTGTAAACTTCATCCATGATGTGGTTTATAATGGATTGTGGTACAGAAACAGTGACAATGTTACACACTTCTGGCTTACTCTGGCTTTTCTCTGCTGTCTCGACAGACAAACAGGTTTGTCCCGTTTTAGCCACCGTAGTTTCTTCGAAAGGGAGGGGTGAGCAGTGGGCTGAGCCCTTAGTGCAACTCGCAACTGAACCGCTAGATGTCGCTAAAAATCACACACTGCACCTTTAATGTTTTTTTCTAAGGCACATTTATAAAAGCTACTTAAATATCCTAGATGAACTAAGGCCTAATCCTGGCTTAATCTAAGACCTGTGAAACCGGGCCATAATGTATTAGGACAGTAAATGCTGCAATCATCAAAAATTGCTGTTCAAATATTGTTCATTCTTAGTCCGCATATCAACTAATGAAACCTTATTGTAAAGTGTTACCTATACAACTTTGAAATTCAAAATACAATTTGTTTAAAAATAAAATAAAAAACATGCTCATAGAAATCACTGTATGTATTGTATTTCTATTTACTGAATAAATTAATAGCTAAAAAATGAGCATCGACTCATTGACCGAATAATAATACAAGCAAAAGATTAATTCAGTGTGTATAAAGAGTTTTCTACACCCTTTGCATAATGTATGTGTAGAAAGAATCAACTGCGGGTCATTGAGGCTCTTGAAACACAGGCAGACACTGGTCTTGGCTTTCAGTAGTCTGCTGTCCTGCTCTGTCTGGTTGCTCCGATTAGTGATGATGACGACAGTCATATAAGCTGCAAATATAAGCTGCATGGTTTCTCGCTGTCTCACACACAGACATTATACAGCAGTGTGTTCACTGGGGTCGGGCCAATAGCTAGATGAGCAATAATTTCAAATAATGAACGAGAGAGAGAAAGAGCTTAACATTAATCAATGCAGTATGGACATTACCCACAAAAATGACACCCACCCGCCCTGCAGCATCCATGGCAGAAAAGGACAACATGGACGCCTGTAATGATCATTACTGTCCTCCTTTCTCTCTCTTGCTCTCTCTGTTCCCTCACTTTCTCTCTCTCCCTGCTCATTGTTATTTTTGTAGCAGATAATGGAGTGGGTGTTGTGGCTGAAGATTCGTTGAAGTTGAATCTTCTCTCGTCTCAGGCTATGTTTATATCAATCCGGACACATTTAAAAACAGAATTTTCATTGCAAAACACTCTTGTTCACATTTGCATTTTCCAAGTTTCTCATCCACACTTAAAAGCCATAAAATGCTAAAATCATGGTACTGCAGATGCATAAAAAGTCATAAAGGTACACTGAGATGTTCCCGAGACAAGACATAATAAAGATCTTATTTTGGCACGATTTAGTAGCAATTTAGCAAACTAAACTTACCACTTTTTAGGCCTTGTCTACACGGACATGGGTATTTTTATAACCTGAGTTCCTCCTCCTGCGTTAAAAAAAAATCCCGTCCACATGAAAATGCAAAACATGCTATCAAGCACTCTCATGGGCATGCCACACCAGCAGGCGGTGATATAACCCTAACCCTAAAGCCACTTTGGCCAATCAGAAGCCTAACAAAAAGTTATTACAGGTTCCGGTAGGCGATTAACGGTGCAGCGCGGGCGCACACTCTGACGTCGCAAGGCAAAACCCCGGTTTTACTGTCTACACGACACGACGGTTGATCGACACCATATATTTTGAAGTCGACTGTTATGACATCAAAGTCGAGTCGACGTCGACTGAGTCGCTGACATCATTCATAAAAACACAAGAGATGTGACTGATTTGCAACATGCCACAATTTGCAATTAATTAACAGAAAATTATACAGATGCTGACAGCTCATAATGGGGCTGTTTACACCTGGACACTTCATGCGTTTTTACTGATCTGATTTATCAAAACGTTCACATCACCGAAAGCAACAGTAAAGAGCTGCATTTTATTAATCATGAGTTATTTCAAAATCAAAGACCGCAATAAGAGAGACAGCACTGGTAAGATAATTTTGTTTCTTTTACTTTTAACGAAGATGATTTTGTGTTAAGCGTCTGTGACTTACATTTACTTTGATTAACGATAGTTTGCACGTTGGCTTTATGAATAGATGCTAAGCTGCGTGTTGCCATAGCTTCGTCATATAATGAATATAACATAGCACACGCTCTCACACGTTTTTTTTTCAGCATTTTTGGGAAAAGTCCAATTTACATATGCGATTTCAACAACCAGATGCATTCACACGTGTCCAGTTTCGTCTGTTAAGCGGCCCAGGCCTCCTCATGAAGTGGTTTGAGCGGTCAGATTACATCCGTCTCGAATGCGTTTCGGAGGGCATTTAGCTTACGCCTGGTCTTTTCACAATTGGAAAGCAATCAGATCACAGAAACACATTAAGTGGCCAGATGTAGCTAAACAGCCCACTGTTTACATCATCATTTAGGATGAAAAGGAAAAAAAATAAAAAAGCTTTAAATTCACATCTGCATGTTAGTGATTGATCCAAGTAATACAAAATACTATTCCAATTAATTGCGGGTGAATTAGAGATGCATCAATATGTTGAAATAAATGATTTTTAAAAGATACTGCTCTCATTTCCCAATAAAACAGTGAGCGTGCATGCATCATGCTTTTACTTTCATTTTCAATAATATAGTGCTAAGTTAGTAAAGTATTTCCATACACTTTATGTACCAATGCTGCTTTCTTGCTGCAATGACCCTCTGGGCTCTTCATCTGTTGTCGTCTGCAACGCGGCCATATGTAGTATCAAAATTAGCGCAATCATATATTATCACATGTTCAACGTGACTAGTCGACGCCAAGCTTAAAGCGTCATGGCATTGCATTAAGGTGGACTAGTTGACTACAACATTGTAACCAGCGTTTCTGAAAATCCTCTCCCTGGCAGGGGTTTTCAAAAATGTCCGGTTTCAGTATCCTGATACTGCGTTTCCGTGTGGACGAACGGCCGGAAAAAGTCATTTTTATAAAGGGTTATAAAACTACCCGTTTCCGTATGGACAAGGCCTTAGTGAGTCCAGGTCGCACTTCAATCGCCATTCGATGTATAAAAGCAATTCGCTCGTTTTGCTGCAGGACAGCAATTGCGAAATACATTTCTGTCATCGTTGAAGATCCTACAAAGTAACATCTAACTCTAGCAACACCGTGAAAGTAAATAGCAAGCACTTAATGGCATAAACATAGAAATGTATCGGTACAATGTGTCACATGGCTTAACGTGGCATTGCTTCAAATGTAACCACTTGGACAGTGTCTTCAAAAAGTTCACAAAGTTTTTTCAGGAAAAAAATATGCGTTTTTAAATGTATCCGGATTAGTGTAGAGTAGACGTAGCCGCAGTGTAATTAAAGGTTTTGGGCTGTTCATATATGGCTTCTGGAATATAGCACATTTGGTTTGAGGCTGAAAGATGATTTTTATCATACAATGCTGGTATTTTTGTATGATGCTGGTCTCAGAATCTCAGATATTCAGGGATATGGGTGTGTGGTTGTGGGCTTTGGGATGCTTTGAATATCTGGGTTGTGTAGGGGTGTTTGCTCCGGTTAGAGCAGTTGTGTTGGGGTGAGTTTGGAATGTGGCCGTGGACTGTGGCGGGAAACACAGCAATTACGACTGTAGAAAGCATGAATGCTCACTAATGAAGCTGAATAACTCCCAGCTAACGAACAGGTAAACAAATACACACACATCAGTGAGCACACACACGCTCATGGAGCGATCGGGCCCCTGTGGCTGAATGCGGCTGTGTAATTGGGGTAATGGCCTGGTAATCAGGAACTGGTTGGTTCAGTCATGAGGCTGTTTAGGCCATGGGCAGGCGCCTTAAACCACGGAGCTCTAATACATCTGCATTTCTAAACAGGAGCGATCGCAGCTCTACTGCCCAGCAGCAACTGTTAAATGCTAATACATGGAAATCTTAATGAGTGTGCATGGATAAATGACTTCCTGTGCATGTGTGTGAATGTGTGTAATATAGATAGAGGTTAGAAAGGTTAACACACTGTCTGCCCTCGGCAGTAACACATTAACTTTCACTTGAGAGGAACTAGACTACATTTTTATTTTTTATTTTTTTGTGAGAAATTGTCATTCCTTCACTTTTGTTCCGTACAATCTAAAACGCTCAACTTAAACTGCAGGTTCCTGTTGAGTCTGAGAGTTCACACTAAAAATCTGAGATTTAGTTTAAAACAAAGACTATTTATAAATAGATTAAGCCATGTTTAATATTCTGCAAACATTAATTGTTGAATTCTCAAAATAACAACATAGAGGCTCAAGACAGCTCAAATGTTGAGATAATATAGGAAGCAATTGGATTGAAAGAAGAATGCTTAGAAAATAGTGAGAAGTAATTGCTTTAAATACCTGTGTGTAGATGATGAAGATGCTTCTCCCAAACTTGTGTAGGTAACTTCATCAAAGTTTAGCCTGGGTTTCCCCATACTGCCTTTGCACAGCACAATTTTATTCAGCGCTGCTAGGTAGTCTGGATCATAGATATCCATAATAAAGGCTAGATGTCTCGTCCATGCTGTTGGCCAGTTGGCTTCCTCACTTGTAACATTGTGTTTTCAATCGTTTTGGTTGTTATAAACGTCAGAGATGTAGTTTTGACACTGCATACCAGAATTATATCAACGTTAATAAAGTTAGTAAGAAACCAAACCGTTTGTAAATCCGTATTTGTGTTCGTGCTGATCACTCATCTTATGCTGCGTTCCAAGCAACCTGTAAACCCGTGTTTTTCCAACCTTATACCCGTGAAAGTGCACTGTAATGGCAGTCAAACCCATGACTTCCCACCCGTGAACTCGTACTAGATCGGTGTACTCCCAGTTATGAGCTCTGACGTCACATAGCCCGCAAAACCATACAAAACAACAATGGCAGCCACTATGGATGCAGTGTTTCTGACCAGGGGGTAATGCATCAGCCGGAAGTTGAAGCCTAGCGGGAGCCGCCATTGTAGCAGAACTTCACCTGCTGTTCACCTCCATTGACTCCCATTCATTTTGGCGTCAATTTGACAGTGAATAACTTTACTGTTATTTGGGGTAGTAGGCACAGTCTATGGTGTACCCCCTGGCCTGTGAGGGGTGATGGGGGTATGTGGCGACAGGACGGTGTGATTGCTAATGAGCAACACCTGTCTCGCATCACTCACGGAGCGGGAGAATAAGTGGGGAGCGACGACGTGGATGATCAAGAGAGGAACAGGCCTGCTTTTGTGTGTATTTTGTTTTATTTCTTTTGGTAGCTAGCAGTCGTCCGTGAGGGGCTGCTGGCAGGTATTTATATTTTATTTTAGGTATTTTCTATTTTTCCCATTCCTGCCTCCTTCTTCCCTGAACTTTGCTACACGGTCTACCGCATAACTTATTTCAGAGCAGACACTTATCTTGGTTGAGATGTGGCTTGGGAAAGGGTAAAAAAAATACACACCGTCACCCCTCTCAGGAACCTAGTATCGAAGTTGCATGTACCCTCCCTTTCCGGTAGACCACCATGGGACATTATTTCGGAAAAATATTGTATGGTATTCAATGGCGAGAGACAACAAATATTCTGATCTCGTTTGAATTGTGCCCTAAATTACACATAAGATGTTTGTCAATTTAAAAGATACATTTTAAAGTTAAGAAAGTCGCAGTTTGATGTAAAACCGTTGAGGTATAAGACTGTGAAAATACGTAATTACAAAGACTTCAAACCCCAAAGGTGCACATTTTCTCTCAATGAATGAAGCTAACTTTACTGAAGCTAACGTCTGTCATTGTTTCTATAGTCTTGCGTTACAATTGCGTAACGGTTACGCCGTCATGCCTAAATGTGTTTTGTACCAGACCGCACACACACAGCAGCTGATCTTGCTCGTTGTTTCGCTTCCGGGAGATGTAGTTCATTGAGCGGTTTTTCACATAAAGCTAAAAGTTACTCTATCTGTTTTATGACAAACTGCAACGTTTTTGACTTTCAGAATTATCTTTTAAATTGACAAACATCATATGTGTAATTCAGGGCACAGTTCAGATGGAATAAAAAGATAAGTTGTCTCTCGCCATTGACTATTATTTCCGAAATAAGGTCGCATGAGCCGAAAGCGGAGGGGCGGGACTTAGGCTCTCTATTGGATTAGCTACACACTGTGATTGGCTCATCACGTTTGGGAGCGTGGCTTAGCCATAGGTCAATTCGCAATGAGACTTGGGTCATAATGACCCATTTTAAATACACATTCGTCTTTCCAGAGGCGAAGTATCCCGTTCTTGATCAGCTCCATATGTCTGACTGCGGGTGTTTATGTGAGAGAAAGTAATAGACATAACAAGTTTAAATATAATCCTGAAGACTGAGAGAATACAGGGGAAAGCAGAAAGTGTGGTGTTTCCTCAACACTTAATTAGCAGCATACATGTGTTTGTGTGCATTTAGGGGAAATGGATAAAAGTAGGCTATATGAGATCACAAGTTTAAAAATAATCTTGATGACTATAAGGACACTGAGTCATTTTTAAAACTTGACAGAAATGTGTGTTTACTAGCTATAGCCTACTTTAGGGACATGATTGTCCTCAGAAGTGAGCTAAATGTGATAAAACATCCCATTGAGAACATGTGGTCGTCCTCAATTGTAGAAAATGATTCATACACAAAATAAAGTGGACATGAAATCAAAGTAGTACCCTAAGTATTTTGATATTGAGTATTCTGTTTCATTTGTAAGCATGCCACAGCATGATTTGCAAGTGTGCCGTTAAGACATGCATAGATTATTTTACCGTTGAAATCGAGATTGTGACTGTGAGGGAGACTTGAAGGTCTAGTGAAGGTCCTAGATCACATATAGGCCTAATTCACAACTATATATAAATAAATAAATACCAGAATGAACTTATGTAGGCCTATAGCCTAATGTTTATATAAAAAGAAGTTTATTGTATAGTATGTCTTACATGTTTGCGTATGTCTTAAACGGGCGTACTGTAACTTCTGATTAAATCAGCCTTTGTCAGAAACAATGTCAGAAATATTGAAAAATTGCATGAGTGACGACAGGGGCTGTGGGTGTTGAGGGAGCAGTGACCTTGGAGATGGGGTATCTGGCCTGCTCCTGTGGCTACTGTCTTCTGCCTTAATGCGCAGTGGCAGAAACCTCACTGCATCCCCGGAGAGACGCACACATACTCATGCACACACAGAGACTTGGTGTCGCTGACATCAGTTAAATCCTCAGACAGTTTAAACGCATGGGCTGAGTCTAGGCCTCAGCTGTGATTAGTGCTGGGCAGAGTGTGATGAATGAGACTGCTGAAGACACATGCACACTTGTGCTGCATTGTTATCATGAAGAGTGATGGGGTGGGTCAAATTGCATGGCATATATGCGGGATATTACAGTGCTTGCCAAAGCTCAAGTGAAATGATTGGTGACCACTTGTGACCCGCAAGTCCGTTCAAAGTCAGAGTCGGAGAGGGCATCAGATAATCCCGTTGGCATGATAACCGTGCACATGCCAACCCTTAAATGTTTAATAATCCATAAAAATAATCCATTTTAGATGAAAAAAAAAAAAATAACCTTTTATGCTGCCACCATATATAGCATAATTTTATAGCTTAACATTACAATTATGCAAGTATAGGTCATCTTGAGAGGAAATTAATTTTATAATTTGATGGAATGCATGAACTAAACTGAATTAACATTGAACTAAACTGAATTAACATTAAACTAAATTGAGCTGAATAATGTCATCTTTTTATAGCTGCTTTATAGTTGAAATTGTTTTTGTTTCATGATTGAAGACATAGCGACATTATTTTCTTTTTATTACTGTGCAGCTGCTTTGAAACAATCTGTATTGAGTTCTATAAATAAGGGTGAAATGCAATGTTCTACTTGAACCCTAAACCAAAACTATTCTGCTTGACTTCTGCTCACATTTTACTACTAAGATTTTAAAAACCATTACCCCTTCAATCATGTTTGGTCTCATAGGGCACAGATTTACCACTACACCCTCAATAAATAAATAAATAAAATAAAATAATAGTAGGTGCATGACACCTTTGATAACACCTTTGATAACACCTTCACTCTCATTTGGGCTTTAAACAAACTTCACAGTTTGCATTCATCTTGTGTGCTGGCTTATATGTCAAAATGTGTGTTAGAACGTTTGATTTTCCAGTGTCAGATGTGTCATCATCTCTATTTGATCAGTCTGTCTCTTATTGTTATTCACCGGCATGCAGTTTCTCATGGGAAATGTTCTCTGATGTCAAATTCCACTCAGTCAGAATGGATGCTGATAATCTAACTCCATTAAGGTGGTTTTGGAGGCTTGGCTTCTCTTCTCACACACACACACACACACACACACACACGTCTATTTGCAGTCCTACATTGACAGAGCATCATGTCTACAGCCATAATCCCCCTAATTGCGTATGTCTTTTCATATTGACACATCTATAATTCACCTTAAATTGTTTATTCCACAAATTAATGCCATCAACCTGCCACTTCAGACGCACCGTGTGAAATAGGATTGTCGTGGCAGAGAGTGGGTCATGTGACTCGATTGTAATCACCATAACTGAATTACTGCATACAAGGGTTTGTCTGAGCCCGCAAGAGCTATCAAAATGCTTTTAGTTTCAGTTACTCTGCCGAGGCCACAGGAAAGATAAACAAAACTACAAATGTTTATCTCTAATCTGGTTTCGAACCTTCTGACCATGCAACGTTGGAGGAAAATTTTGTGTTTAGTGAAACTAAATTCATTGGTAATACTTTACTATAAGGTTGGTTGACATTAACCACATTAGTTTACATTAATTTATTAATCTATTTATTAATCTTAGTAAATCTTAATTTCAACATTTACTACTACATTATTAAAATCAAAAGTTGTTTGTGTTAACATTAGTTAATGCACTGTGAACTAACATGAACATGAAGAGTGAAAAACTGGATTTTTATTAACTAACATTAACAAAGATTAATAAATACTGAAACAAATGTGTATTCAACTGCATGTTTGTAAACCGATGTGATTAGTTAAATAAATTAAACTATATATATATATATATATATATATATATATATATATATATATATATATATATATATATATATATATATAATCGTATAACACTTTTAGTACATTAGAAAGTTTGTACTGACGTGCAAGAAAATTATTGCAAAATGTAAATTTTTGGGTGAGATATTGCTTTAATGTGACATAGCAAATTTGGTCTCTGTGACACTATTAAGTTAATGCACTGCAATGCACTGTGTCCACCATTTATGTGGCAGTAAACAGCCTCACATGGACGTCCTGTGACTGAGCTGTAGACTGGAGTTTATAAACGGACATGTCACATTGATGATTGATTGAGTTTTTTCCCTGCTTTTTGCACCCTTGCTGCACACACACACACGCACAGACACACACATTCTGCTTCTGTCTGCAGTGACCTTCATTTCCTCTACACCTCATATTCTCTCTCCACCTCTTTCTGTGTTTGTGGTATACTGCTAAAGGCTCTTTCTTCAAATGAATCAGCTGTCTCCCTGATTGTGTTCTTAGATCTGACATTTGAGTGGAGTTTTGCTCATTCTGTTTGTGTGAAGGGATAATTCTGTAATTCATGCTCAAGTATGTGCTGAACTGTGTGTAATGCTATATGCAAGTACGTGTTGTAAGGGATAATGTACATTCAGATGGTCATTATCACAAAATACACCCCAACAAGGTGATCAGGATTGTGATGTGAATACACATGAAATTCTCAATCTTGTGGATTCCTGTTGAAATTACTGCATTTCACCTGCGAAATTTCAACGAGTTAAGTGTAAAGGGATACTCCACCGTTTTTCATATTAAACTGTTATTTCCTTAACTAAGACGAGGTGATGCATACCTCTCGTCTCAATTGCTTTGGCACGTGAGACACTTTAATAGTGCTTAACTAGCCCAGTTCATTCAATATGGGCCAAGCCGAGAAGCGACCAAACACCTCCACGTTTTCTCTATTTACATACACTTACTCAAGCAGTGTAACTCGACCTTAGCCTGACTTCGTCATACTCATATTCTAGTGAGGATATAAGTCTGA
This sequence comes from Hybognathus amarus, assembly GCA_030378365.1. Taxonomy (NCBI): domain Eukaryota; kingdom Metazoa; phylum Chordata; class Actinopteri; order Cypriniformes; family Leuciscidae; genus Hybognathus; species Hybognathus amarus. Next base: position 175,382 of record JAQIUQ010001280.1, on the reverse strand, counting down.
AACTGCTTAATTCGGCTTTGATTATGAGGCGTGTCTTAATCAAACCAGGAAAAAAAACTCGGCACTCAATTGGATAGTCGGTAGACCCACAACCAATCAGAGCAATGCAGTAAGTCAACTACTTTGCATTTCACAGTTGTCAACAGAACTTACTTATTTTAGAAGTAAAATAACTAGTGTTGCTTCTTTTACTTGGTCCTTCATGAGTGCGACCAAAGCAGAAACCACAACGACCACAGGCTTTTCATTACGTCCCATCTTCTTAGCGACCATCGGAGCCAGCCTGATAAGTTACACTTTTCCCGAATCATGTAGGAAGGACGTAACTACTCCTCAAGACCGAACTTCCCGACCAAAAAATGTTGTGGGCGGAGTTCGGGCTGTCATCCAGGCTAACTCGACCTAGGACAGTGACACACAAATAGTTGGGCTTTACTAGGCGTGTAAAGTGGATAACTATATTGTATGGCGGAATACCACAGCAAGTGCTTGGGAGCACTTCGACTCAGCACATATTTATCTACTGGACTCGGCACAGTGATATCATCACTCTAGAGAGCGAGAGGGGGAGAGGACTTTTCACGAGTGATGATATTACTGCGCCGAGTCGAAGTGCAGTTAAAGTGGTCCGCTTCTCTGCTTGGCCCATATTGAATGATCTGGGGTAGTTAAGTGCGATCAAAGTGTTCTCGTGCCAGAGCGACTGAGTGCACACACTGAGACAAGAGAGGTATGTATCAGGGCTGAGTATTAGTTAAATAACATAGTTTAATATGAAAAACACAGTGGAGTATCCCTTTAAATATGAACCCACCTTAATAGGACTGCAGATTTTGAGCCGCAATTCCAACTCCCTGACAAATTATTACACCCCTCGTTGAAGTGACCACTGATTGCCTAATCCTAACCCCATCCCCTGAATCCTAAACCTACCTATAATGGGGACTTTGGGGTAGTTTTTAGAAGTAATGATAATCTGGTGGGGTCAGAACACAGGTGTTGTGCTGAATTCAGTGACCCACCTATGTGACCATATATATAAGACATTAGGATTGGGTTTTTCTTTTCTTCTTTTACATTCCTCTGATAAAACCGTTGCCTTCATCCTTGTAGCTGTTGTTCGGCCATGACGAAAACATACAGACGGCAATCAAACGCGAGTTGAGAACTAACGTCAGAATCTGAGGAAGTTTGGGGTGGTGGGAGAAGTGACGTATGCCGTAAAGCGGTCAAATTTTGTAGTTTGTTTTGTGTTCGGGTTTCTACCCTGAAACTCGAAGTTACAAAGTGCTAGTAAAAGCAAAACAGACACCTTCAGGATACGGCAGATCGTGTCATTCAACCTATTGTAAGTCGATGTACCATAGTGTGGCTTTAAAATGTTATTTAAGGGTTATCATGTAATCACTTGGTTTCCCAAGGACTGGAAGACTTGCCGGAAACAGGTGATTGTCAAGCCATTGCAAACAAGTAAAATGTAACATTGTATTCATCTTAATGTTGCAATGCTTACTTATTACTATATACAGTAAATTAATACATAATATATTTAATTTTAAAACAAAACATGATTATACACACACTCATACATTATTTCATGAGTGTCCAAGAAAATTTTTTATTAACATAATTGGATTTTAAAACCTATTTTAATTAAATCATTTTTAGAACATTTAGATAATACAGATTTTATGTTTTGTTATTTTAACCATATTTGTCACAACTCTCACTCTTATGGCTCTGGCCATAAGGTGTGCAGTAGCTGGAGCACAGCCAATGGGTGAGCTTGCTCTGTTGTGCAGCTGCGTTTTAAATATAGGTTTAAATAAATAAATAAAGGAGTTTCCCCACTGCGCAATTCTAAGTAAACATTTACGAAAGAGAACCATATATTCTAAAGAAAGATTATTATTTATTTATTGAATTTTTGTAATAGGCTACAATTATATACGTTACATTCTCAGATAGGCCTATGTTATCTGCTAATATGATATTTCAGCTGAACCATGCGAGAAAAAAAGAGGAAAGATCGAAGGAAGGACAAGAAGGAGAGATTGACAGCGCAGGAGACGAACATGAAGTGATTGACAAGGCAGATATTCAGCGAGACGTGCGCGCACACGTTCCTTCAGCCAAACTTTTGTCTTTCTTTTAAATAAAAACATTCATTCTGTCCTTTAAACCGGTTTGTCTAGCTGGCCAACATTCTCTCTTTCTTTTCACTTTCTCTCATTCGGATTCCCATGTTGATGACTTGTGGAAAATCGCCAGGGCAGGCTCTCGGCCGTACGCCAGACGGTAACCTGCCTGTCAGTAACACCGGGCTGCAACGCAAAGTGAGTGATCCGAGAGACGAGCGGATATTTCACAGACAGTACGCTTCACTTTTTGTGGCGGTGACATCAGGGAGTCTGTGTCTGAGAATACATTGTCCGGGAAGAGTTTTTATCAAGAGTGTTTGTGTTTTTACAGCTGTAGCGCCATCTAGTGTAGGCCTACTATCAAGTTATTTTACATGTATTTATTTAGCACAGTGGTTCCCATCCTTGGTCCCAAAAAGTCTATGAAAGCTCGTGCACAGTTTAAATAATGAATATCTCTCAAATCAAACACACATGATTAGATAAGAGAGGCATCAAAAATGTGCAGTGTTGCGGATCGGTTGGGAGGACCAGGGTTGGGACTTGGGAGCCATTGTGGTTTTGTTTGACGGAACTTAGTGGAAAGAAACATAGGCCTACTAACAGTTTTTTAAGTATTTTATTGTTTTCATCCATTATTGTCTGTAGATTCCAATCACAAGCCCATCTTTAAAGGTTGTTTACTCAAAATGATTTTTTTTCCTGTAATTTTATTAAAATTTGAATGATCAAGAATCCCTTCTGTTACTTTTACTCAAAGAAGTCAACAAAAACAAAACAAGAATTTTGAAACCAGAATTTGAAACCCTTTATCCAGTGTTCAGATTTAACATCTGTATACAAATTAGTGCATATTTAATTAGATAACAAATTTTCATGTTTAAATATAACATTTTAGAAAATTTGAAAAACATTTTTTATTTTATTTTTTGCAATCCTTGTAACTGGGGTTGATTGAATACATATCGTGGACAAATGTAATACATATTGATTGAACACGCATGGTGATATCTATTAGTTTTTACATAAAATAGTAAGTAGCCTAATAATTAATCAAATAACATTTTTTATTTCAATGATTAATACAACGGTTATTATAATGACATTATGTAATTCCAGGAGTAGCAAGTAATACTGACATATAGGCTATATTAAATATATTATATTTCCCCAATTTAGACATTATTGTTAGTCATATTGTTAATATTTTAAAATGGAAACTGTATAAATACTTCTTACTGAGCCTACCTTGCATACCACAAAAATATATCAATCATTATTTTTCTTTTTTTACATATACCACAAAAATAACATTCCATAATGGCAAATGCACAAAAATATTTTAGAAAAATGGCATAATTAAAAATATATCTCACCTGATGCCAGAGGTGTGAAACATTATTCTCACACATCTCTGATTACCATATCCTATCTGTTTGTATATTGAATTAGAGAGTTCACCTGAAAAAGAAAATTATAATCATAAATGAAAAGAAATTACATAATGTCATTAGAAATTAATGTATAATTGTTCTTGGCTTAGAAGATCTTCATGGTAATGTTAAACTAGCTGTATAAGACAGATGAGCATGATTCCATGTGTGTGGAATCTGGGATTTATTTATCCAGCCTAAGAAAGCAGGATCTGCTGTGAGAAAACAGCACAGCAGGATTTAAGTGGTGTTTATAAACTACCAGAACTTGTGTAGATGTGCCAATGTTGTGCGGGTGGTCATGTGTTACTATGCAAGCTGTTTTGACTGAGGAGAATGATTTGAGGTCTGAAACTTATACAGAAGTGCACTGAACTGTTTTATTTCAAAAGAAAATAAAAATGTAATTGTTATTCTATGACTCATGGAAATCTAAGTCTCTCTGTCTCTCCCTTTAGAATTTCCTGAGCCAATAAAGGGTGCCTCTACCGGAGCTGTTACTGGTGGCATTATTTGTGTGATCATCCTCATAGCCATAATTGCTACGATCATCAGTGATGGTCCGCAACGCCAGAGGAAGAACACAGAGTAAGTACTGCCACCTCTTTCATATTATATCTTTGACTGGTACCCTGGTAAAAACAAGTTACTTAAACAGTGTTAGGGAAGTTACTTTTAAATGTAATGCATTACATCATTGAGTTTTTCCTTTAAAAAAATAAATAATTGCGTTGCTTAGTTACTTTTTATAGAAAGTAATGAGTTTGCGATACTTTTTTATGCTCCCGGGTTTCTCATCATGGGGACAGGAGTGTTGTAAGCCAATAAATGAGAATACAAAGTGACAGATATTTTGTTGTAAATTTAAAAGTAATGTGTTACTAGTTAGTTGAAAAAAAGCAATATGATGCATATGATCAGGTTGCTTACTGCATTACCCTCAACACTGCGTATAAGTGACCGGTGTATGTTTCCCATTTTACTGATCGTCTGTTTGTGTCTGTTCTTGCAGCCGTCCACCCAATCACAAACCTCCTCCTCCTACGAAGACATATTCATATTCAGACAGAGTGAGTAGAGCCGAAAGATTCATACTCTATTTTACACTTTGAGCAAATGCATAGGATATAGGATAGTCAACTTTAGCATGGGTGGGTTTACTTATTTTGAAATTTAAAGTTCGCAAAACTTCAAACACTTAAAGTTCGCAAAATTTTGAAAACAATATGACATTAAATCGAATGGGAAATATTCAATATTCTGCATGCTACTGTTTCTTTTACTATAATGCTCATTCAACATTCAAATAATTTGACACACTGCTATTGTGTATATACATGTTTTTACATTGTACTTATATTTAAAAATACCTGGATGTAATTACTGCTGTAATATATTTCTGTAATTACATCTATTTGTTGATTAGAAACCCTTACCCTGTACCTTTAAACCTTTTGTAATTCAACATTGTACAATTACCTAATCATATTTTTTGACAAGTACATTGTAGTTTAAAGCGACTAATATAAAATGTGACCTCGGTCACTAATCAAACAAGTATACTTGTAACGTTGATCATGTTAAAAATCTTTGTACAGACAGTCAGATGTTCTTTCATTGAAGCACAAGATGCTCCTTGGGATTATCTCAAATCATGCAGGAGATCATGATCATCAGGTTTTACACTAACTTGTGAAGTTACTGTAGCTTGAATGCTGCTGTCATCAAAGTAAAGGGGATGACATCCATAAAGTGCAGCAATTGACCCTTTACTTTTTCTTTTGTAGCCGAGCATCAGTAAACCTGAGTCTGATCTTGAGCTCATGCACCATGAGACTGAGAAAGAAGAGCCAATGACAGTAAGAGGCCATTCTCTCTCTCTCTCGATTCCTCTAATCCTTTATGGCATTTAATGTGGTAAATCATTCATATTTGATGGCATGTTCATTTTCCATGCATAATTAAGGCGTATTACTCACAGATCGATAATCCTCTCAATAATAGAAACACATGTGCTTTGACTCTAATCACAACACAACAATCTCTACTCTGACAGAATCATTTAGTATACTATGATGACAAGGATCATCATGAGCTTTCCTGGGAGGACAAAACGACTCCTTACCATGATGACAGAGACGAAGACGAAGACAGAATGATGGGAGATGAAGGCATTTATTACATCACTTCCTCTGCCTCTAGAGGGAGCAGTTTCATGTCACCAGCTGTGCTAGTGTAGGGATCAAACCGAGTGGGTTTTTATAATTTTATTGTAATATGAAATATGGGTTTGGTTGCAAAGCCTTTGATTAACCCAAACACTGTAAGGGCCCTGTTATTCAGTCAAAAGACGTCATTGTGATTAAGCACACAGATGTAGTTGGAACACGCACAATTATTTGTCCTTCTCTAGCTGATTAAGGATTGTGCCATTTTTTTATTTACTATGAATGAGAATTAAAGCAGCCATAAGGACAAAATGAGCCAGTGATCAACATACATTAACGAATCAATATTATTGTGGTTATTATTATTTAGCTATGTAATTCACTGAAATTTCTATCTTTGTTCCTAAACTCTCTCTCTCGCTCTTTTTTTACTTTGTACTTTAAAGATTTAGTTTTGGTAGGCTATTGATTTCCTGTTTTAGTAAATTGCATTAGATTAATTATCTGATAATTGAACCCTCCTGACTTTTATGGTAGCATTTATGATAATTGCATTGATTAAAATTTTTATTTTATTATTTTCATTTGCTCCAGAATATTAATGTTTGTTAAGTTATTTTCCAGTGTACTGCTATGATTGTTTACACTCAATAAACGGGGTGTTGCGCCTTCTAGGTATTTTATGTATGTATCAGTGTCAGTGTATTATAAGAGTGTTTGAATTGTATGTTAAAATGTGCAATGGAAATATGGAATCTGACCTTTAGTACAAAGAAGTTCACAAGCTCACATATTGCTATATAAGTACAGCAATTTTCAGTTAGCCTACTTTTAAAAAAACTATTTATCATTCAAAAATTTTAATTTTCTCATGAATATTTTTACTTTTTTTTATATTGCCTGCCTTTACTACCATATTTAGGCCTACCACCAGCAGTTGGCATTCAGTTGCAGCCAGGATAAACACAGTTTAGTTTAATGTTCAAGAAGTATCTAAACGAACAGCCATAACAACAACAACAACAACAATATAGGCTATATTCACTGTAAAACGCACAAACACACAAGAATTACTCCCTGCGTAGATGCTGTGACGTGATTTGTTTTGGATTCACACCAGTAGAGGGCGCGCCGCCGCCGCGCGCTCACAAGTAATTCCCGCAGGTGTTCAGTGATGAACACTCACTAACTGCAGTTGCATGCTAACCAACTTAAACTAACAGGTAAATAGTTTTTTAATTGTTTTTTTTTTAGTTTTCTAAAAACTTAAAATCATTTAAAACTGTTATCAGAGTGTGTACACCCTGAGGTCAGTCAACAATCTTTCCAAAGTCTAAAATCGTAGAAACAGCAACAGCACAGACATGCTAACTAATAATGAAAAGCTAATAATAATACATTTAGTTGGCAATGTGCTTTTTGCACTCAAAGTGCCACAACAGTGAGTATAGAATATAAAAGATGTAACAACAATTAAAATGAAATAAATAACAAACAAGTTAGTAAAAAAACAACTAAAATACACAAGTCTTGACTTCTTGAAACATTCCAGTTGACTTAGGGCAAAAATAAAATAAATGTGATTTAGAGTTACTGGTAAACCACTAATGTAACAGACAAAGAGTATTTGTGGAGGATTGATGAGCATAATAATAGTCAACACAGACTACTGCTGTCAACAAGCTTTTTCATTACCCTCTTCAGCATTGCTTTTTCTATTCATTTACTGGCAGTAATTGAAGATGGAGCCTGTCAGCAGTAGGACTGAAGGGTGTCCAAAGCTGTAGAAACTCCCCAGGGATCTCCAACCCCCACACCCTCATCCCCAGTGAGTGTTCTCACATCCCCAAACACCATGAGAACACAAATAATTAAAGATTAAATTCATTAGAGATGCAAGGTCAGGACAACCTGTCACTCATGAGATTTTAGCTATAAAAACCACAATGATCGAATGGATAAAATCAAGTACTGCCCTACATTTTTCTGGTTCAAGAAGCCATTTCACTTGGATATGTCACAAAAGGGAACAAAAGACTAAACTTACAATTCATGCTGATTCAAAAGGCCACTAGTGAAAATGTTTTATTAGAGATTTTTCTATTTTAATAAAAAGTGTTTAGTATAAGTAAAAGTGTTAGAATAATCATTTTAGTACAAATTTAATTGAACCCTGCAAATCATTGAGGATTTATTCAAATTAAGACCCCAGTTGTGTCTTTTCTTCATCTTATCTCTTCTCACATAGTCTCAGTATCCTACATTTACACGACAGAGTGCTGCAAGAAACCGCTCGATTGAAATCGACATACCCAAATAATCCAAAATGTTCCCGGAGAGGCCCTGGTTGTGGCTTGCCCAGGGACAGCTGTTGCTAGGCAACACATGACATCGCCACAGCAACATTCTCAGCCTCATCAGTAGAACGACAGAAAGTGTGAGAGAAATAGAGAGAAGGACAAAGTGTCTGGCTCTGAACTGTGTGGTTGGATTGGTATGTCATTAATATGACAGCTGTGTTCTGGATTTAGAGCTGCCCTCAGAACAAAAAAATGGGATTATTACTGAGAAACTGTCATAGAGCAGCCTTTGAATTATATATATACTGACACTGTTGTCTCAATGTTGCAAAACTGTTTGTTATGGTTGCTGAACTGTGGGATGTAATTTAAATGAATTTACATAATTTTCACAAAATATTCAATTGGGTTGTTGAATAATCTTTATATTAGCATTGTTTTGAAATTTCTGGTCTGGGTAAAATTAAATATATACATAAAATGTATTTAAAAAGTCAGCGAAAATAAAAGACGACATACTGAAAAATGTTTTAATTTGAACTGAATATAACAAAAAAAAAATGTATGACAAATTCATTGATCACAAATAATTTTAATAAATAAAAAACCTGGATTAATGACTTCATTTGACATACAATCATTCATTTAGGATCTGTGTGCTTGATACAGAAGGCCTCGGGATTATCCTTCACCCTTGACTAAGCCGTCTAAAAATAAATGAGAAGAGAGTAGGATGAACAGGCGGAGAGGATGGAAGGATAAAAGAAGAAGGTTAAAGAGGGTGCAGGTGAAGTACACATTCTTCTGATCCTTACTTGCTCTCTGCCAATCACAGTCAAATGTGTGCATGTACTTATTAGCATGTGTCTCTTCCTTGCTCACACAGTCTGATGGACAAACTCCACCCTCCATTTCTGTCTGTAACCATGTGTCTGACTATGATGAGCATGGCAGCATGTGCACTGTTGTCATGGCTGGTGAGTAAAGGCCGTTTCCATGTAGAGTAGCGCACACTCAACACAAATAGTTTCCACAATTACTAATAACACAACTGTTGCTTAAAGTCAACATTAAATGACATTCGCAACACATTTTACTTTCTAATGTGATTTTGAAGTGAAACAGCATTTTCAAGAAGAAAAAAAAATATTGAACAGGACTTTTAACCAGCAGGAAATAATTGGATTAAGTGAAAAATTGGGCTTAACATACTGGAAAGCAGCCAAACCGAATGTCTAAAATGCTATTTGGCTATTCATTTACATTATCCAATAGCCTGCATGGCCCAGGTGATGTCAGCGGAACATAGTTGTTTTATAGGTGGAACAAGTTTTTAGACTTTGATTATGAAGCTAAAGAGATTTTTTGTCTTTGGAATATCATGCACTGATGAATTCTTAGTTATACCAGAAAGGCCTATGTGTATTTTGGAATTAGTATTAATGTGCATGTCATGTTGATTTTAAACAAAGGACTGATAAAATGTTGTGTAACTACTTTAAATTTTGTTTCAAAATGTAATAATGAGGAACAGTTGGAGTTAACCGAGGCTCAAAGATCATATTGCAGTTACACCTCATATTACTAAAGCTGCATACTCCAGTGCTAATCTGTCACGATTTGAGAAGTTCAGATATGAGGACATTTGGAAACCATCTACAATGACAGAAATATTTAGGAACCATTTTGGAACATATTCGCATGCTTTGGACAGTCACGGAAACACTGCGTTGTATTAAACCGGATGTTCAGCGTTTGAAGGGTTAAACAACTGGCGACAGACAATGTAACAACTAGAGTGAAGAAGAGAGTGTTTCATTTAATTTCATTTATAAAACGGTTAGTTCGAATCCTTGATTCTGATTGGTCAAGAGCTGTGCTTTATTCATCGATAAAACACGGCTACGAGCCGCTTCATCCAACGGTTCTATTGATCGCTGCGCAACACTGCGGTTTTATGTTGTTTTTATTTGAGCTTTCGTGCATTTTACACATTGGAACAGTTGTTGCTGTTCACGCTCAGGGACTATTTATTCCAGGGGAAGGTAGGCTTTTAGTGATTTTACTTCAAGAAATTTGCACTAATACATTGTTTTTTACTTTAATATTGTGTGGCAACAGTTTTATTAAAGCAATAAGGTACTCGAGGCAAGTGCTGTATCGTGAATAAGTAACGGCCGAGGCGTTGTTAGGCACGAGCGAAGCGTAGTTACTTATTCACGATGCGAAGTTACTTATTCACAATACAGCACAGCCTCTCGTACCTTATTGCTTACTTATTACTTTAAAGTTCATTCAGGATAAACTTTATACTACAGTTGGCAGTATATACAGTAATAGGATGATGCGCAACGTTAGAGCTTTTGTGTAAACATTGCTTGAAGCGTTCGTCCAATCAGAGGCACTGACACTCCAAATATGTAAATAAGGGCGTCAACAGGGTTAGAAATGTACAGTGTGAAACGTCAGTTTATGAATGCCCAAGATTAATTGTTAACCTCAGGTAAATTATGAGCAATGCGAATCTTAAATCGAGATAACCCAGGATTTTTTTTACCCAGGGTTTAGAATGACCCAAGGTTAACTATGTCAATATGAAAAGCCCTTATGAGGGTTAATTTTAGGGGCATGGTTAGGGAAAATATACACAGAGGTTGCTGGCTGCTAAATAAAGTTTCCTAAATACTTAAACATAATCTGCTCTCTGTTCAGTGACACATCACACTTATTAGAATTTTAAGTGTGTGATAAGAAACCGGCCTCATGTGCATCTGCATGTTGTAAACACAATAGCTCTGCTCGCACAACCCTCTAGTCTTCTATAGCAGCATCCGAACAGAAATGGAACCTCATATAAGTGACTGATTTGGAACGCTCTACATAGGCAACAACTAAATGTGTCACGTTAATAGCACTCTGCACCCAAGGCACACATGAGACTCGCCTCACAATTAATTTCAGTACAGCCAGCATGAAAGAAATGATGTGATGATAAGTGAATATAGTGAATTATAATATTGCGAATGATCCCATGGTATTTAAAGCCACTAAGCCCACTTTACTACATGAGACAACTAAGAAGCTAAGAGGATGATATTCCTCAGTCACGTGACTGCAGACCCCCTATTGCTACTCTTTGTGAGTGAAGAGTAATAGAGGCTGTGATTAGACAGATTGATTAAGGTGCTTAGTGGACAAGATGTCTTATTTTCTCTGTGGACTAAAGTAGAGTAGAGGCCTTCTCTACCCCAGAATCATTTACTGAACCTCTCTCTCTTTTTCTCACCTCCCTCATCCACTGGTTCTGGTTCACTTCTGGCTCCTGAGGCGGGCAGGTTGTCCTGGACTGAGGAGGGGAAGTTGAAAGAGGAGACGGAGGAGAACACCTGGACGGAATGGTGAGTGAGAGAGAAATGAGGGGGATATTATAGGTGTAAGATAGGTAGATAGCAAGAACCTTTCACTGGCATTGTCTGGATGATGGGGGTGAGTAAATAATAGAGTTTTTATTTTTTGGTGAACTCATTTAAATGATTTTTATAGCTATAAAACAATATATTATTATGTAATACAATATAAACAATGTTCCCTTTGCATACTAGTCAGGGAGCCAAAGGGCCCTATTTTAACGATCTGAAACGCAAGTATCAAGTAACTTTGTGGGCGGGTCTTGGGCTCTTGATATTTTACCAGCGGGCATAAACGACTCTTGCACTCGACGCAAATTTAAAAGGGGTTGGTCCAAGGGTCGGATCTACTGGGGTGGCAAAGAAAAGCCTTGGCACCCCTGCTGCCACCCCAGCTGGCAGCAACCAATTCAAAGTTATGGCCGATTTGACAATTTACGAGCGCGAATCTCCAATGTCCGACTGCAGTGAATATGCTCCGTGCACAAATGGCAACCGTTGATGTTCAAACTTGAGTGTGTGAGCCAGTACTTACATGATCTGACTGCGAGAGCAAGAGACAACAGTGACTGAGTTCCATTACCAGAGAGATAAGTTTTCAACCCCACCTAATTTTAAAATCAATATCATTTTAAGTTTATTTCATCTGTGAGTTTATTTAATCTGTGAACAACTATAAGAGATAATTTTCGGCTTTCTCCGGCTCCCTGCACCAGCCGAAACCGGAAGTGTCTATCCACATACTCGCCTGCGTCTTCTACCTTAATGCCTTTCTTGTGATAATGCCCCTTATTTCTATCATACTTCTATCTCCTATTAAGTGAAATCATATTGTATAGCCACTTATAAAAAAACTAAATCAGATCCAAAAGCTAGCAGTGCACGCACATCCACAGCAAATCACTCAAGTTGCGTGCTCAACAGAGAAATATATATAAAAAAAGGGGGGAAAGTCGGCACACCTTGGCTCAAAAATTGTGAATAATGTAATGGACTCACACACAAGTGGTAACGTTTCAAGCACGTAGGCTCTTCTTCAGACAACTCAACGTTAAACACACCCCGCCTTTATACCCTCAGGTGACCCTAGGTGAGTATAAAGGTGTGCTAATCTTTTTCCCTTTTTTTAAAATTATACCTAATATGAACTGTTTCACCTCCAATGCAAGACACTGATTGCATGAGATTAAGTTTGCCTGTATGAGTTTGTAAATGGAAGCCTGTGCCCTTTGGTAGTGTATAGGGTGGCTATACAATTTTTCATCAAACTGTGTTAACTGTGATTAATTTCAGTATATATACGTCTGCAATATATTGCCACCCCTCAAAAATTCCTGCCCACCTCTCGCCACCCCATAAATATTTTTTCTAGATCCGCCCCTGGGTTGGTCTGAAATAGCTTCATTATTCATAGGTGTGGTTTGGGCATAATGTGAAATAAACCAATCAGAGCGTCATCCAACATACCCTTTAAGAGCAGGTGTTGCATGGTGGATTGGTATTATTATGACGGGTTTACAGCCGAGGAGACCATCGTTCTTGTCAAGGCAGGGAAAGATAGAGTAGAGAACTGACATTGTATGGGCATGGGAGATGCTTTTTTTCCTGGTTCTTGATGGACAAACTAATTTGTCAGATGTCCTTATATACATGTGTGTCTTGCCACTATTGGGCAAACAGGTCTGATCCGTTATTACTACAGTTAGCCTGAAAATTTGGGGTAAATGTGTAAGCTAGATTTAGGCCTTCATTTAACTACCTAACTACCATTACAATATCCATATTACCATTCTTTCCCCAATACGCTGGGGCAGACCTACCGGTATTCACTAAAGTCACTTTCACTTACCACAGACAATGATGAGCAGCTTTGAAGTCCATTGGTAACCGTTTGGTAACTGTTGTTGGTTGTTCCAAACTCATTAAAATTACTAGGATCGTGTGTAAGTGTGTGTTTGTAAGTGTGCCATGATGTTAAATGTCCAACCTGTTTTTAAGAATTTTGAGAATAGTCTAAAATTCTATTGAAGTTCTGAGCCTGTTGAGTCGCCAACTACAGTAGTAGTGAAATAATCACAGATCCATTGATTTTGGTTGGATTTTTTTTTTTTTTTTTTTTTTTTTTTTTGTGGAATGAGTATAGTGTTTGGTGAAAAGAATGGCATATTTACTGATGGCATAACTTAGGGGAATAGTTGATTGGCAAAGAAGTAAAGATGAAAATATTGGAAAAAAAAGTGAGAAAAAAACAGTGTCTTTGTCTTTAAACAGAATAAGGTGGAAGAAATGACATTGTCCAATTGGACAGGATCAGGTTTTGTCCACCTGCTCAAAAGAAATTCAGCACCACATGGTTCACTGTAACTGGTGAGATGAACACATAATTACTCAGGAGCAGCACTCATAAGATCACATTGGACCAGTTCTTGTTCCCTCCCTCATAATTGTGGGTCTTTGGATGCCAGTGTGCTGGTGTCCCTACCAGGATTCTTAAAATGAATCCTGGTAGGTTTATTTATCAGGAGGTATATTAGTTTCTGGTTCCATTGCCAATTCACTTTACTGGGTTAGTTCCTTTACTGTACTGTAAACGATTCTCTTATCATTAGTTTTGAGGGAGAAAGTATGGAAACTGTAATGAAAATAGATTGTTATTGCATAAGTACACTTAGAATTCATGTTGGATTAGGACAGAGGTCTTCAACCCTGGTCCTGGAGGCTCACTGCCCTGCAGAGTTTATATCAAACCTGCTTCAGTTGGTGATTACCAAGTGATCCTGAAGAGCATACTTTTTTGTATGTAACAACTCTGTTATCTCTTTTAAACAGATACTTTAGATGTACTTGATCTCAAAGTGACAGATCAACTAAATCTCTATCCTTGTGAAAAAGGTCACTTTTAGCATACATTTTAAAAGAGACTTATTACTTATTACTTCATTTTTATCACAAGGGAGTACATCACAATTTTAAAGGAGACTTATTACTTCATTTTTACTTCATCACAAGGGAGTACATCACAAAAGTTGTTTTATGAATCAGTGCTCAAAAGACGATTGTTAAAAAAATACGTTTCATAACTGTTAACAGAGTCAAATATCATGTGTGACTGTCAGGCATTCCGCTTTCATTCCTGATATTTCCATAAAATAATCCTTTAATTAATAAATTATTGAAGTAAAAAAAAAAAAACCTTTAAAGAGATGCCACATCAAGACCAACGAATAGGAAGAGGCCAATCTACTTCGAGTGAAACTAAACTAGCCAATGCAGATTGGCGTGCAGTCATTTGCATCAGCTGTTTAGCCATGCAGTGTGGGTATATAATGAGCAGAAGTTGCAATTGCACTTCAGTTTTTTGCTGAGGTTTTAGGCTGGGGTCTCAGTACAACATGGTTGTCACCCCGCCCGAACTCTGACGCACGATTCGTCCACTGAGAATGCCTGCAGGTCCCCTACCTTCTAGATAGAGGCCAGCAAAATCTTCATAGAGAGAAGATTTGAAGGCTCAAAGGGAGTGCTCAGAGCACCAGGGAAATGTCCCATGGGGGTAAGATCGAGGAAGGTTTAACAGTGTAGCCCCCCTAAGGAACCTGATGACTAGGTTGTGCTCTCCTACTGTTTTAACATCTATGTTGTAGAGACTCTGGAGTATGCAAGGTGGACATCTTTCAAATCTCACAGTTGCAAAAAAAAAAAAACAGTCCTTGAATTTACAAAAAGTTGGTTTTAGACACAAAGAAGCCACCACCAAGAATTATTTGTTTTATAATTCAGATTTATGTTTTAGCCAAGTAATATTTTTGTTTTTTTGTAAAGTAGAGCAGGTGTATATATCTCAGTGGTATAGAATCTCAGTCTTGGATATCTGTCACAGCTATGCTTGTTGAATGATCTGTCCTTAGACATGCATTGGCTAGAGTCTTGATTAGTCGTTTGATTCAACAAGTCTGCATGATTTCTGAGCCTAAACCTTTGCCTGTGTGAATTAATGTGTTGGTATGTGTGCGTGAAGCATAAATAGCATGACTAACAGATGTGAAGGAGGTGCTGTGATGTCATGTTGCTATTTATAGACTCCCTTACATTGTGAATTATCTGCATGTTTGTGCTTCCGGGGGTATCAGAAAAGAAAAAAATCTGTCCAATTGATCACAAAATGCTGCAAAAATGTTTCTACACATACAGAAGCCCAGACATTACACTATACACTAACAGTGAATAGTAAGTGTGTGTTTGTTCATATACAGCATGTGAGTAAAAAAAAACTGCCCTGAAAGACACAAAATCTGCTGGCTACTGGAATTATGATTTTATATTTTGTGTCTGCGTATGTATATCTATATGCTTTTATACGCTTCTATATGCTTTTTGGTATGCAATAATGAGAGAGAAAACACGGGGGAAATGATGATGTGTCTATAATTTAGGCACTGCACTTTTTCAGGCTAATGGGGCAAAAGTGACATTATCTTCAGGGTGTGGTGTGTGTCTATACACCTTGTTCTTCATTATAATAAGGAAACAAAACGATGATAGATGAGCTACTGAGCTGTGTGTGATGCACACATGTGCATGTGCTTTATCACAACTGAATTTCACAGCAGTTTCAAATAGCACTAAATGCTATTGCTAATAAAAACTGAGGACCCGCACCTGGAAATCTAGGATGATGTATCTGTTTCCTGTTCTCCTCTTTCTCAGCTGATCAGCTGGCTTTGACATATTAAAGAACCAGTACTGCACCTCCTCACTAGAGCTTTCCGATTAAAAAAAACTGAAGATAATTGAAAAAAATATTTTGAACAGATGCTTGTTTATAAGGGTTTTTTGTCTTAGTTTCTAACATCTAGTTCAAAAGTAAAATACCAACAAATAAAAATCCAATTTCGTCATCTTGTACACTAGCTATATTCAGGCAAGTGAAAGATATATAATCATGGTAGATTTTAATTAAAAGATAGAGAAATTGAGGTTCTCTGAATTGACGAATTCATTTAATTCACCAAAACATAAAATAGTCACGAACTGCCATAAAAGGTTGGGGAAAGTTTCATACAAAATCATACAATTTTATTACAATTAATTGCATTATTTACAATTTTATTACAATTAATTGCATTACAATTAATTGCATTATTTATATATATATATGTAAGCAATAAGGTACGAGAGGCTGTGCTGTATAGTGAATAAGTAACGGCTTAAGGGCGTTGTTAGGCACGACACGGAGTGCCTGCAACCCCTTCAGCTGTTACTTATTTCACGATACAGCACTTGCCTTGAGTATCTTATTGCTTTTATAAAACAGTTGCCACACAATATTTAAGTAAAAAACAATGTTAGTGCAACTTTCTTGAAGTAAAATCACTAAAAGCCTACCTTCCGCCTGGAAAAAATAGTCCCCGAGTGTGAACAGCAACAACGTTCCAGTGTGTAAAATGCATGAAAGCTCAAATAAAAACAACATAAAACCGCAGTGTTGCGCAGCGAATCAATAGAACCGTTGGGTGAAGCGTTCGTCAGCCGTGTTTTATCGTGAATAAAGCACAGCTCTTGACCAATCAGAATCAAGGATTTCGAACTAACCATTTTCTAAATATATATATATATATATATATATATATATATATATTGGCCGAGGATATTAACATAAAAGAAACAGTGTAATGTTTAATCTAAATTTGATTTCTTGTTTTTAAACCTTTGGCCCAAAACCTCTCGCATCCCCCTATCCTCTCTTTTTTCCTCTCTCATTTCTGTCCTCCTCTCCTTAATCCTGGTCTATTCCTATCTTGTCCTCTACTCCTTTCAGGGAAGTCGTTATGCAATGAGCACACATGGTGTGCGGTCGCTTTAATCTGGAGGGGATGACGTCTGTGTGTGTGTGTGTGTAGGAGAGACCTCTGTGCTCTTAATACTCCAACTGTCTCCTCGTTCATCTCTGTATCACATTCTTTATCTCTAAATCATTTCACATTTCTGTGAACTGACATACAGCTTTGATTCCTTTGCTGTGACCTTTACTGAGCTTGTTTTCTCACCCATTTACCACTCTCAACCCTGCAAGGTCGTTTACAAGGACACTCTACTCTTGCTGTTTGGCCTTCTGATTGGCTGTCTGTCTCTTAAAGCAAAAGTGCCTCCAGTAAGCAGATGACTTTCTGAATCAAGCACTGTAACCTCACGCTCCCTCAGCATCACGACAGACTGCAGAGTCAGCAGTCATAGCATCACGGCATCTGAGCTGTGCAATTACTTAAGATGTGCCCTGGTAAAAAAGCGCATTGCTCCCTAGAGAAAATGTTCTGTTCTCTGTCAAGCAGCACAAAACCATGTTCATATGATTAATTGGCTCAGAACACTGGCTGCTGCACCCAGATAATCTCACACATTCTTCCTATTTTCAATTTAAGAATAAATAAATTCATTTGGGGAACTTCCTAGCCCTTTAGATTCACTGTTTGTGTCTTTGACAGTGTCACCTAGTCAGAGCATTCAGGCTTAATTTAGACTATGTGAGCGATTAGATGTAGCACTACTGATCTGATCAGTGAACATACATAGACGTATATATTCTACCCTTAAAAAATGTCACCATTTAAATGTTTTTTTTAAAGTCTTTTATGCACACCAAGGCTGTTTTTTAAACAGCAAAACTATTAGAATTATGATTAAAATTTAAAATATTTTTTTAAAAATTTTTTAAATAATAGTTTTAATGTATTTATAAATGTAAATAATTTAAAGCTGAATTTTTAGCATCATCACTCCAGTCTTCATTGTCATGTGATCCTTCAGATCATTCTTATAACTGTTGAAAGTTTTTGTGCTGCTTAATATTTTTGTGGAAATCATGATATTTTTTTTAGGATTGTCTGATGAATAGAAACTTTCGTCACTTTTGATGCAATTTAATGCATCCTTGGAAAATAAAAGCATTTATTTCTTTCTGACCTCAAACATTTAAACTGTAGTGTGTATATTTTATAAATTCCATACATTTCTGTCATTACAACTCTCTGAGACAGGCGTAGTAATGGATATGGCAATCAGAGTCGATCCTGACCTCTCTTGGGCCCTGAAACAGAAATCTGTTATGGGGCCCTCCTACCTGACCCATGACCCATGTAAACCATTTGCCACTGCCACACAGTCACACCTGACACCCCAGTTCCCTTTCAGTCCCAATCAGACTGATTGATTGGGATCACGCTTTGAGATCCTGTCATCTTCGAGTACTATTAAAACGAGCCAATTTAATTGGTGCACATGAAATGCATTACACACTCCGCCCCGTGATGCGGGTCTATGATGATACGTCAAGTTGATGCACGCAGTAGTTGTCTTGCGTTTCAGAGTCGAATCGTTCGATGTCTCTGAAGAGTGCTGCTGTTTATGATGAGCGAGTCTTGTCGGTGTTCTGTGAAAAATAAAACCTCTCCCTGGTGCTGATGGTTTCTGGTGATCGCAAGGTTTGAGTTCTCTGCGTATTGACAGCTGGTTAGAGAGGTGGAAAAGTGAGTGCTTCACTATTTCAGTTCACTGGTCAGTGTTGCCGTGGTCATTCCTCTATGTGTTCTGGCACTAGTGATGGGTCCTATTTCCTGAAAGAGCAACATGGGTGTGTTTAGGTCTTTAAAAAAAAAAAAAAAAAAGATGTCATTCCACCTGTGCGTTTCTGGGTGTGGTCGTTCCCTTTTCCTCTCTGATGGTCACAATTGTTGCATCACATGTTTGGGCTTACAGCACACTGAAGCAGCTTTTGTGGGCGGTACATGTTCCCAGTGCGGGAATATGATTGTCGCTGTGTTGAGATAGAGATTTGCGACAGTCCCCATTACCATGCCCCACCCCCGGGTGCCATGTGGGATCAAGGGGGTAATCCATCAGCCGCGAAGTTGAAGCTGCCTCCGGGCCGCCATTGTAGTGGGTTATCATATCATATCAGCGAATAACTTTACATCTGAGGTGTCCAAAGACTCCATTTATCCATTATTTATTTCTAAAGAAACACGACAATGTATAAAAGGATCCATTACTTTGTATGTTACGTTATGGCCACGTAGAAGCCGTTCTTGTAAAAATAGGCTAAAAATTGCATCATAACCTCGACTGTCCATCGCACAGTAGAGAAGTTACCATATAGACAGGAGGAGAAGCTCACACAGCCTCACAGGCAATCTTTTAGTGTCTAAAGTCAGCCCATGGCATAGATAGAAGCAAAATGACAAAATAATTAATCAGAATACTTACCAAAAGTTGCTCTAGGTCGCGGCTTCGCCATCTCTGTGCACCATTCAAATTTGGTTCGGCACAGCTACTCAAAGATTTACAACTGTCAGTCAGTTTGCTCATGTGACATCTTCGTCGTCAAGCTCAGTTTGAGCCTGCGCAGAACGCTTGGCTATCAGGAAGTGAGTGCCCATGTTGAGCTTCAACTCTCTCCGTTGAAATCATCGGGGTCGCTGTGTCCATTTCTTTTACTGTCTATGTGTGGGATGGGTGAATGGAGGAGAGTTATGGAGGTCTCGCCCTGTGGGCTCCTCCATCACACTGCAGCCAATGGCTGTTGAACATGCTGGGTCCCTCTGTAACTGGACTGATCAGCCATTTCAATTGGGGTTCCCCTAGAGGATAAGATGTCGATAGCAGCATCAGAGGGGGAGCTGGCCTCTGGAGATGACGACTCGGCTGTGTTTTCTCCCTTAGGGAGTTTAACATTGCCAGTGCCAGATCCAGAAATGTCAGCTATGCTGAAACAGACTATGTTGGAGGATTGGTATCTCGGGCGGGCCGTGCTGGTTTCCAGCTCGCCACCCCAGTGCCTTTCTTTTCCGAAGTGTATGGAGAGCTTACCAGGTTGTGGATGGCACTTTTCTGTGGCAGAATCTGCCTGGATAGCTTTTCCCCTCACTACCCTTGATGGAGGAGCGGTGAAGGGTTGCAAGGTTATCCCTCCAGTGGAGTGGTCTGTTGCGACACAGGTGCACCATTGCCACACAGGTGCCATTATGTATATTTGACAGGAATACACATGCAACTTTTGCCCGTAAAAGGTAATGGGCGTTGTGATGTAAGAACAGGTTCGTTATGTGTGGGTGATGGAAGGAGACACAGGGTTGGCGAATACTAGGATTTGTGCACTTTTATTTACACAACTCTTCAGAGAGCGAGGTCACGCTCAAATAAAGTTAACTCAGAATGTCAAAGGCAAAAATAAATAATAGGCGAAATTCGCCTTTGGCTAAGCCACGCCCTACAGTGTAGATTGACCAATCAGAGCGCAGCCAAGAACGAGCTCCCACAGAGATCCGACACTTTTTCACAGTGCTCTATTGACTTTCAACACAGGCGTCTCATATTTTTGGTCTCGGCAGGCTATTACCGTCGTAGTTTTATCAAAAATATAGTAAAACGTTATGGCTGGGGCATTTGTAATACAGATACGCGTTTCCCAGAGAGGTTGGAGGTGGTGTCCGTTTTTTCACTTCCCAAAACCGAAGTCAAATCCTGACAAGTGTCGTCTTTGGATTAAACTGTGGACGTCCTCAGTCAGCTGACGTTAAACCCCTCAAAGATCAACAAGCACATCTTTTTTGCTTCTAACATTACTGTGAAGTTATATTAGTTAGACCGTTTTATAATGTTTTAGGTTATGATTTCGGTTCTCACACCGGTTGTTGAATACGCTGAGCACACGCTGCTAATAAATACAACGTTATACTCGTGTAGTCCGTTTGCTTTGTAATAACGATTATAGAAGTGAATAGAGACCTACCCAGCTTTGCATGAACAGTGTTGCTCCCTGATGTTGTTAGTCCCAGCCTCCGTCTCGATTAGTAGGATATGCGGTGGTTCATTTTTTGACTGGTGACCGGTAACGTTAAGCTTTTGCCTCTATTTTGGATGCCTTGTTGTTTCTTGCGTTTCACCTGTCTTGAATATAGCCTTCGAACGCATATTGCAGCCCCTTTTTCCTACTTCTATCAGACACTTTATTTGCGGCTTTATAAAGGTTTGATAACATTTCAGCAGGAAGAGTTGTCACAGCATAAGCCATGTTGATACCAAACCAGAGCCCAGATGAATTTTGACGGATGTAGCAACAGTAACTATGGGGGCGGGGCTTAGCCAAAGGTGAATACTCTTCCCACTGAGCACAGCTTCAAATGGTCACAGTTGTGATAATACTCTTCCCGCTGGAAACAGCTTTGCCGAACACCGTTGCAGTCAAACTCTTCTGCTGCCTATCACTGAAATCACAGTCAGGTGTTTGTCATTTGAACTTGACCCACTTATTCACATTTCTGCTCCGTCCCTGCTCTCCCACTACAGACTTCGCTGAACCACGCCCCCTCGCCACAGCAGTAAGTATCCAGACATTGTGTACTACAGTTTAGCCAATCACACACACCGGCCCAAACTAACCAATCAGAGCCCACTGCCTGTTTCTGAGGGAGTGGTTTCATAGAATCAGGAAGTCAACCGGTCGTTTATATGACAGAGGAGAACACGACAGACAATAAAGGTGAAATTTATGAAAAATAAGACTTTTTAAAAAAGAAGAAACACGAATATATGTTATTGCACCCCATAAACACAACCATGCATAGAAAAAAGCAGTAAACCACCCCTTTAAATGTATTTATAAAACGGTTAGTTCTGAATCCTTGATTCTGATTGGTCAAGAGCTGTGCTTTATTCACGATAAAACACGGCTACGACCGCTTCACCCAACGGTTCTCATTGATCGCTGCGCAACACTGCGGTTCTGTGTTGTTTTCATTTGAGGTTTCATGCATTTTACACATTGGAACGTTGTTGCTGTTCACGCTCATGGACTATTTTTTCCAGCGGAAGGTAAGCTTTTAGTGATTTTACTTCAAGAAAGTTGCACGTATATTGTTTTTTACTTTAATATTGTGTGGCAACTGCTTCTATAAAGCAATAACAACGCCCTTCAGCTGTTACTTATTGCACGATACAGCACAGCCTCTCGGACCTTATTGCTTACTTATATTAAGAAGGCATCTTTGAGTAAACTTCAAGTATCATTTGAGTATAATAATAATAATAATAATTATAATGCAGCTGCATACTAATTATATATACAGCTGCATACTAAACATGCAGCAAGGCATTACCAAACAAACACAGATTAATTTGTCCTGAACGGACGTAACAAGGCCCATGTCAGTTCATATAAATTATTTGTATAATAATATTTGATTTGTGGCTTGCACTTACTAATCATGTGCATTTCTGGTACTCAGCATTTTTTTAAGCGTTTACCTCTCCTTTTATTCTGATCCCCATCCTTCACCTTTTTATGGGGACTTAATTATTCTTCTCAACATCATTAATTTTCTCTCCTGGCTATAGTGGCCACATCAGAGATTGTAATGTAGTAGATTATGAGGGATTCAGTTCTCAAACACACATGCAGTGAATTAGCAGCAATGTT
Source organism: Hybognathus amarus (assembly GCA_030378365.1). Classification (NCBI taxonomy): domain Eukaryota; kingdom Metazoa; phylum Chordata; class Actinopteri; order Cypriniformes; family Leuciscidae; genus Hybognathus; species Hybognathus amarus. Next base: position 152,466 of record JAQIUQ010001280.1, on the reverse strand, counting down.
CTTACGCTACTCTGTGATGTAACTGTCACCGATTAAAATGTAGGGTTTATTTGACTGTATCCCTCTCTCTCCTCATCCTCATTTTCTGAGTCAGCACAATGACTAAGAGATAAGATCACCTGACCTATGTTGCCATGGAGATGGAGATTCTTCCCCTTCTACTTCTCTCTGCAGCAAGGGAGGAGGGTGCTTTCAAAGGTTAAAGAAGGATAGAGCATACATGGTGTCAGCCATTTTGGTTCTTCAAAAATTTTGAAAAAACTTTAGTAGCAATATGTCACAGACAATGCTGCCAACATTAACTTTGAGGGGCTTTAACTGTGGTATACAGTTGATTAAAATATGAACACTGTACCATATGTGGCAAAAGGCACTTTTAGGAAGACAAGATCAAGCTAAACCAGTCATTGCAAAACTAAAAATAAACACTGATTTACAGCAAATGTAATGTGGGTCCCGATAGCCAAGTATATACAAAGATCAAAAACAGAACAATGTGCCTCCCCTGCATATTATCAGAATTTCTAATTTCCGATGCAAATCAACCCATTGGCCCTAGGTGTGTGTGCTAGTGCATGAATATATTCAGAAAAAAATAAAGCTAAATGTGTTTATATAAGAGATGATGTTTGAATCTAGTTTTTTGTTTCTTCTGTGGCTGACATGGATTATTGTAAAAAAAAGGAATGAATCTTTAGAATACGTTTACCTTACTTGAAGTCTCAGTCATATACATACCTAGTAGTAGTAGTGGTAGAAGGGTCTGGTAGATGGTGGGTCTGAATATAATGTTCATAAACATGAATTTGTGCAATTATGTTCTTTATAAGAGACATGAATAAATACTTATAGGGTACATTATATGTTTTATTTGAAGGTGATATGGCATGTATTTGCTTTTGTAAACTTGACCTTTCCAGGGTCACTGACCCATAGGTCACACTTTGATTCTTTCTCTTTACCTCCATCTTGATTTCTTTCAAATGATCTTGACATTTTGTGTGCTGTTCTGTTTCAGTATGAAGTGGTATGTAGTTTAAAGCTATTCTTCAGTTAACCTGTTCATGAGACTGTACTAAGTTGTTTTCAGATTATAGCATTAAGATGTTTGTAAAGGAGAGTAAAGGAAAGAGAATAGATGGTATAGAGAGTAACTTGTGTAGTTAAAATAAAGCATAGAAGATAGATATTTGCCTCAAGTGAAGCGTTGGGCATTCTTATTTAAAGAAGCTACAATATATAATTTCATTTTTCCAGTGGGGAAAAAATCTACAAAACAGACACCACAGATAATGAAGATAACAAACTGGTACATTAAAATCAATCTGATAACTGCAATATTTATTATTGATTGAATAATGAAAGATGTTAGAGGCCTAGTATTAATCTAATAGAGTAACATACAGTTTTTGACACATTGAACATAGGTAGGTTTAAGGGTCTACTGCAGGGTCGACTGTAGCTGTGTTTTCTGGCAACACATTTAATCCATGTAAAAAAAACACTGAAAGAAACAATACGTGTTTACAATACAGAAATCATGCAATCACACCGCTTATGACTTAGCTTATAAGCCTAGTTTGTCCGATTTATATAAAAAAAGATTTTCACAGAGCACACGATGATGCTGTGCAACTTTGGAATTCTGCATTACCGCAGGAGGAGCTTTGACCGCATGCGATTGGTCGCTTGTACCTGCTGTCTGCGCGCTGGTTGGACACATTATATGTCGATATTAAGGCGTGCGTGCGTTTATTGGTTCAAAGCTTAAATGTGGGCGTATCTCATGAGGTACTTTTTTATGAGGTCGGTCAGTTGGAGAAGCGCATCTCTCACATCCACCGGCGCTTCTTTCCAGGCGGAGTGGTGCGGCAGCTGGCGGTGTCGCGGAAGGACACCTGATCATATAAGAGGGCAGTGCGGTTTCCGTAGTTTCGCCGGCTTTATCGCAACTACCAAGAGCAGTGCACGAGACCGGCATCCCTGCGAAATGCCCTGCCTCGCAGTCAAATTTCATTGGACCGTTTAGTTTGTCTGTATTTAATATTCATAAAGGTGTGCAGGTTCATTAACTTAATGTTGCAAAGAATTATAGGCTACCTTAATACTTTGACGTGAAATCTACGCGCATTCGGTCCCTCAGCCGAGGTAAAGCAGTGAAACTAAGTTTTAAACCAAGTATAATTATTCGTTTTTCTTAAGATCCTTTTGGTTGACTGACATTTTCTCTTCGTAAAAGGCTGTCCTGCTCTCCATCACTCTCATATTACCTGAAGAGAACGGACTGACTGCGCAATCATGGGGGTAAGGACGACATCTCTCTTTTACTGCATTATAGCAAACAGAAAAGGATAAAAACATTTCCCCATTTTCTTTAAAATGTAACATGCATAGGCTAGTTTAAATCGTAAAAAAATGCAGCGTCATGTCCTATGCTGTCAGACCTAAAGAGGAATGACATTGACTTGTACGCTGATTCTAGACTGCGACACAGGACGTTCTGTTATCATACGTTACGAATTATACGATATCAATTTTGAAATTGTTATTAGCCCTATATGGTCAGCATCAGATCCAATATAATTTCCTTTTTTAATATGTTAGAATGCTGTCGTCATTATCAGCGGATACGCAGATTAACATTTTAACGTTAGCTGTCATCTTAATTGAAAGCTTGTCGGTGTTTGAATGATAATATCTGAATGGTTATTTAACCTTGACGAGACAGTTTAATCGGGTGCAGCTACTCAGAGACTTTATAAAGGGCAACACTGCGCGGTCCTTGCCTCATGATTGTGTGTTGTCTATTTCTAGCCTACTTATTCATGCTCAAAAGTAGTCTATATTGTCAGGTTGTTTTACAGGTTTTAGGACTCTTCGGGTACATCTGTGTGGGGTCCCCCCCTCCAGCACCCCATTTAGCCTATCCTTCCGTCTGTAGGCTATTACTGACCGCAGCGCGCGACGCCTGTTCTAAACCGTTAATCCTGATCTTCTTAATGTGCATTTGGATCAACTTTATGGACACAACCGGCATTGCTGATGTGTTTCCGTGACTGGTGTCCACACAGACACACAGACACACACCCCAGAGCCGGTCCTTCGCTGAAGTCCACATGCGTCATAATGCGGTTACCGGGAATCTGTATAAAACCGGCTTATTTTCCTGCATCTGTGACATCACCTCGCGCGGGCCTAATCAGTAATCACTGACAAGGGCATATTTAATAGATGCAGTTCTGAATAATCACTCGAAAGGTCGGATTTGCGAATGCGACCAATGGAGATTCGCTCAAGTGCAGTGTTTAGTTAAATGTGGTGGGGTGAAACGAATGTCAGACTGAGTTGCGCAATTTGCCTCATCACGAGCGTGGTTTATCATGTTATATTCGGAATGACGTGGAGAGTAAAAGCTAGGTGCGTAGCTATAGCGCAGTGAGAACGCCGGAGATGAGCTGAGTGCGTATTTGAAAGCTGTTGCCAGGGACACAGACTGATCTGCCAAAGCTGTTAACGCAGAATACTTAGCAACATCGCAGAACTGAATGTCACGGACCCTCTGCAGCGAATGCGTCAAAACTGACGACTAGCGGTGTAAGAAACATGAGTGCGCACACAGTTTTGATAAGGATTAACATGAGCGCTTGTGAGTGAGTTTTGCTGGTTAAATGGGATGGAAGGTGGACAGATATACTGGCGCAGCTTTTTTAAGGTTGTTAGCGGCTTTTTGAACGTCGCTGAGGCGTGGCGTGCCGGTTGCTGTCGCAGTGATGCTCGTGGCGATGCACCAGCATCAGCATCCCAGCTGTTTTATTCCCTATAGGCCGCTTGCTGCGTCAAACACGAGGCGGGGCCACGCGAGTGGAAATTCCCGGTAGCGGCCTTTGATAGGCACGAGATACGGATACGGAAAGGGAATATATTAAATGAAGAAGTGACATTCATTGCGGTCATGTTCTAATGTGCTCTTAAAGGGATAGCTCATACAAAACCCCAAATTTTGTCATCACATGTGGTTTCATCATTCTCACTCAGCCTAACCCTTCTGTGGAACATTAAAAGAGGAAGTTAGGCAGAATGTCAGTTTCAAACACCATTTACTTTGATTAAAAAAATGTTTATATATGATCTATATTAAGGCAGTGAAAGTGAATCGTATAATATAAAATATATATTTAAGGCAGTGAAAGTGAATGGTGGCTGAGATTGTCAGTCCATCACCTTTTACCATTTCCATTTGTTCTCCACAAGGCTTTGGAGCAACATGTTGGTGATTTAAATAATGCATTACAATTATTTATTACAAAATAAATAATTGTGTAATATATATATTATTTGTTCAATTGGCAAATAAGTAAATTACCTAATAAATAGTTAACGTTAGTTTCTATATGGACACAAACACCAAGAACGATGTCACAACTTTTATGCAATTAGCTATAACATAGATTGAACATGTTCATGAGTATGTCTATAATCGATATTACTTACTGGCAACGTAAAACAAAAGTATTGTTTCATTAAGCTAAGAAAGATACAAATCAAGAATACAACTGGTTGCATTCCAGTATGTAAATGTCCTCTTCAGACACATGATGATGCACCAGTAAGTATGTAGTGTAGCCTATACACACTGCAGGTGAGTGCCTGGGGGGAGGGGAGGGGTTGTGCTGCAGCAGGGAGGGGAGGAACACAGATCCTGTTACATGTAATTAGCCTGGCTTGTGTTTCCAGAGTGTGTATGGGACAGGTTACCTGGGTACAGATGGCACAGATAACGAGTGACCAAGGATGAGGACACAGAGGTGTCCATAATGTGGAAATATAATGAAATGATGAATACAATTTAGCAACAAAATTGAAAAATTAAAATGTATTTTTGTTGGCTACATATATACACATAGTGAATGAAGTATAACGATTACGTAAATTAGATATATTATAGATAATTATAAATTATATACACATTTAAAGTATAAATTATATGTATATATCGTAAAGTATATAAAGTGATTTATGTATTTAAGAAGTCATTAGTTTATCATTTACCCTAGATATAGACTGTGTTAAATAATAATGCATTTAATACATTAATAATGTAATTAATCTGTGTATGCCCTCTGAGCATAACTGAGCTAACATCCTGTATATATCCGGATGTTCATGTAGCACCTTGTATTGCGCACATCAATAAATAGCATTTCATAGCTTCTTTTGTACTGATATGACTCTCTACTATTGATATGAGCTAATTAACTATCTATTTTACATAGGAATTAATACTTCAATGGATTCATGTTATTGGACCATATAAGGGGTATGAATGATGTTAAAGATGAAGTGTGTAATTTTTACTTTTTGTTTACATTTTGTATGTCAGCTTAAAAGTGGCTTACTGATAGTTGTATCTGCATAAAATGACAGACTTCAGCTTTAAGTGGGTTGGATTGGATCTGTTAAGTCTCATTATCACATTCTGTCCACGGGACGTCTGTTAGTGGAGCGAATACTCAAGGTCAGATTACCCTCTCCTCGTCTTTCCCCAGTGTTGATGTAGCGTAACTGCCCCATAGGTCAAAGCTTCTGTGATGCCGCTCCACCTGTGGGAACATGCATGGAGTGCCTGGTTCACGTTCCACATCCACACAACATCATTTATTAATTGTTGTTAGAGGAGCTGAGAAAGAACAGTCCAGTCTGATGGAAGGAATTCTGTGGCATCAGCTCTTCTTTTAACTAGAGCTGTAATGAGCAATCGTTGTCAGACAGTGTCAGACGAATGTGACTTAAGTACTGAGGAGAAGAGAAACTGTGTGTGTCCACTGTGTGTTCAGAATAAAGAAAGGAATCCTCAGACAACCCTTTTGAGACGTGAAGCATCTGTGTGTCCTGCTGTGACTGTAATTTGGGGCAGTGATTTATTGTTCCAATCAAGAACATGCACACAGATGCACACAGTCCCACACTCTGGCAAAGCTGATTCGCTCAGTGGATAAAGTATAGACAGATGGAAGGATAGAATAATGGATAGAGAAGAACAGGAGGGGGAAGTATAGCGGTAATACTTTAACAAGAAGGATTACTTTTTTGTTTACGGTGAAATGTTGAAATTATATTGCAACAACTCCCTCCTTTTCTATTTTTTTTCTCCCTTAAATGTGTGTGTGTGTGTGTGTGTGTATTTTCTCATAATTGGAATTAATTATTTTCATCATTCTTAATTGATTATGGATGTTTTTTTAGAATTCAGTGACCCTCATCCTTTTTTGTTTTTGATCTATTGTCAAAAACAGCATTCAGAGGCTGGTACTTCTTTCTGGTACCTTTGCTATAAGATATAATTGAAATATAATATACGCGTATATAATTGAAACTTTTTATGTACAGAGAAACTAGGATGGGCAATATATAAAATAATAAAATAAAATCATTATAATTAAATCATTAAATTCCAGAATTCCAAAAGTTTATTACCAATTAATCTAAGTGACTTTTATAATCATTTGCAAATTATTACAATAATAAAAAAAAAAAATAATATATATATATATATATATATATATATATATATATATATATATATATAAAAATTTTTACCGATATAATATTTGGAACAGTTAATTTGTTTTCTGTCATTGCTGTTTTCCTCCTTGTTTGAGTTCGTTATTAGTTTTTATGGTTACTCATTTGATTAGTCATTCTGTTCAGTTTGTTCTCTGTATATAGTTGTCCGTGTCTGGTCAATGTATACGTGTTGTTCCTATTCACCTGTTTCATCTGTGTTTTCCTAGTGGATTATGTATTATATACTTTATTTGTGATACATTGTCTTCGTCATGTACTTCATGTACATACAATCCGAATGTGACAGAAGGCCTGATATATTTTTGCTACATTTTCGATTTCATTCCCCCCACAATGGACCTACTCGCCGTACAACTCCTGTGCCTAGAGAAGCTGGACCGTTCGCTGGAGGACCATACAAGGGAGTTTTTAGATCTGGTGTGCACACTACTCTGACTGCTTGCTCGGCATTTTTTACAATGCTAGCCTCAGTCTCAGTCTAATGCACGCCTGCCAGCAGACGGTCCCAGTGAGGATTTTGCCGCTTGTAAGTGCTGGTGAATAGTGGTTCGGAGTTCACCATCGATCCCTGAAGAGGATATCACCAGTCCCACTCCAGACTCAGAACCTAGCCAAATACCACCCCGCTGTGTGGACATGACGCCAGAGCCCATCGCAGACGAAGAGCCAGCGCCTGCCGTGATGGAAAAGCCAGCACAAGAAGAAGCGAATGAGCAAACCATTGCCTCTGAGCCTAAATCTCACAACGCGCCTGACCTGGTGCGTGAGCTGGCAACATCAAGTGCCCCCGAGAAAATTATTGTGGATTATGAGGGTATGGAGAGAGCCCCGCCCACCGTCCCGCCACAGAGACGGAGTTGCTGTAGGACCAAAGTTTGTTGGTATTTGGAGAGGATGAGCCTCTAACCCGCGCTGATCCCACCCAGCCCTGTGTTCCCGCTGCCTCTGTAAAACTCAAGCGGCAACATTATAATCTGAAAAATGAAGCCTACCCGGAAGTGCGAAAAACTGCAATACATCGAAAATCCGCTAGAGGGAGGTCCCAAAAGGGAGCAAATATCTATAGATTCCATGTTAAAATGTCCGTTTTCAGAGCATAAATTCATGCTTTTACAGGTTGGTCCCATGGACTTTTATTGTATTTTCGATAGGTTCCGAGTGCCTGAAACTGTGAGGGGATGAATTTTTTTTTAACTCGTTGAGTTTAGATTGTATTTAGATATGCCTTCCGTTATCCAGATCCTCGACAAACTGAGGTGAAGTGACAGAATCAGCAGCTGGAGGCGGAGCCAGAGGATCCACCCCAGGCCTTCCGTTATCCTTCCGTTATCCTCTGGCTCCGCCTCCAGCCGTTGATTCCATAACGTCACCTCAGTTTGTCGCCCTGTCTCCTCTGCTGGTTTTGTCTTATTTTAAACCATTCTAAACAGACATAAGTTTGTATACACATAAAGAAGTAAAGATACATGTACAATAAACATTACATATACAATAAATAATGCATTTACATCCAATTTGATTATGATATTCTTTATTTATTTATTTATTTATTTTTTACAGGTGCACAGATTTTGTTTGTCTGGTATTTGCTTCAGTAAACTCCACAAAGTTAGTCTGACTATTATGTGATGGAGGCGATTCGTGTGGGGATTAGCCCCCCCAGTTTGCCCATAATCAGATTATTTTATCTGTGCTTTGTAGCCCAGACCTAGCCATCTCACGACAAAACAGATGGTACATCAAGTTCACTTACACGCACACTCATTCAGTCATAATGTGGATGAAGTGTTCAGTGTTATCTGCTCTTGAACAAGCACTTCATGATTCAGCCCAGAGTCGCGCGCACAAACACATCCCCTAATGCCAGATCAGAAAGGCCTTTTTCTGGATTTATCGACATGTGCAAAAAGTAACACACTCAATGTAAAATATACAACACACACAAACAGTCCTCTAAGGGCAGTAGTGATGTGTCTGCTGCCATAACAGTGGTTTTTGTACAGCTGTGGCGCTTGTAGATATTCATCAATAGCTGGACAGAGAAGACAAGCTCTGACAGGGATTTCCAGAACATCCTCCTTAGATAGAAGTAGATCGCTAGACCACACCAAGTTGTTTCTACTGCAGTTTTTTAGACGGATAACTAAATGGCTACTGAAGTGAGATGAGCTCCTTATGCTAGAGAAGAAGTAGAAAAGGACTGATCTTGCTGGCAGATGTGCTTCTTCATGCTCTGTGAGCATCAGACTGGCCTGGCCATTCCATTGGCTCTATATGTGCCACATCTTACGCTTATAAAATGCATAATCTTAATTTAAATGGTGTCAAATATGTAATGATTTTTATAATTTCATTAATGATGATAATTTCTGATGGTCTGATGGTGGTTTCATCATGGCTACAAGTTACATGCTGTTCATAACGTGGAGGTTGGTTCGAGGACTTGCTGTATACTTACCAAGGACGCATTTATTTGGTCAAGAATACAATAAAACTAATATTGTCAAATATTATTACCATTCAAAACAACTGTTTTGTATAGTAATGTATTCCAATCCTGTGATGAAAAAGCTGAATTTTCAGCATCATTACCCCAATGTTCAGTTTTACTGTAACTTTTGATCAAATAAATGCATCACTGATAATTAAATTGCTGTATTCATTTCTTTCAAAAAAGATTTGAATGGTAGTGTAAGTGAGCATTCAGTGCTTTGCTTAAAGTGCAACAGGACAAGTCTGTATTGCACAGACATCTCTGTATTAATGAGGATTAAGGAATTTGTGTGAAAGTATACAAATGTTTGCAGTATTATGAGAACATAAAATCAGTCCTCTCACTCTAAAAGCTTTTAAGGACAGGATGACACACAGACCCTGGAGAATCAGTGTGCTTTTTGCAATTCTATAAACACAAACATTAATGAAGGCTCCAGTCCCCTGGCAAACTCCATGAGGTTTGCTCTTCCCAAAGGAGAGGTTTGCTTTGTTATTCGCAGACTAGCTTGCATTGTCAAACTCGGTGGTGGATCCGAGTGATGCTTTTTTACAAAACTTTTCAAGGCCCCTTGTCAATCCTGACTGATATCACTTCTTGTTTTGACAATTTTGCTGAGTTGGTCTGACAAAAATAAATAAATAATAATAATAAAAAAGTTACCTGGAGGAATTTTTAATTTTTGTCACTTTTGCTCCAGTGCTTCTCTTATGACTCCAAGGCCTCCTATTGTCCACAACAATATTTAAAGCATGATGTTTTCAGTTGTTTGTGATTTACTGGATAATAATTTTTTTAAAGTAGTTTTTGATTACAATATAACTATTGTTCTCATAATTTTTACCCCATATGAATTTTAGACTTGTCATATCTAGAAAGATGCAACCCCATTTACAAATAACCAACTAGCAATGCACATCCTGATTTAGATTATCTTGTTGCTTTTTGAAATATTATTTTAAATATTTTAGTAATCTTGACCCCCCCTCCACCTGCAACAATAGAAAATATGAAAGGAAAGAAAACTAACAAAAATAATTTTCATCAATCAAAATTTTATCTCTCTTTTGCAAAGTCTACCTCAGTCACTCTGTCCAAACTTATGTAGGATATATAAGTCCCTGAGCTTCACAGCCACACACTTCTATTCTCTTTGCTTGTCTTACTCTTTAGAATGTGATGCAGACTGAATGAGTGCATCAGTTTCAAGAGCATCAATAATTTGTGAGAAGAGTTCAGAGGACAGACCTCATGCAGAGACTGTGTGTGTGTGTGTGTTCTGAATCAGTCAGTAGAAACGTCAGTGTTCTGGCGTGTAATTCCAGCCCATCAGCTCTGTTTCTCTCACAGAGCAGTACTGTATGTTTTTCTCACACAGTTGGTAACTTTACCACATGAGCACAATTATATCAGGAATTAGATAGCCACTGTTACCGCTTAATGCCAAGCTTAAGACTTCCAATAAGATTGATCTCAGAGAAAAGTCACTATCAGAAGTTTACGTGGGATGTCTAAAATGTTTGATATTCTTCACCATAAGCCAACAAAACATACAGTATAATAATTCCATTTTAATTAATTAATAAATTACATTTTATAAACAGCATATTTAAAACATTTTTTTCAGGCATCTTCCATCAGCTGGTGTGGTTTGGACCCTGATCTTTCTCATTTTCTCAGACCCTCTGTCATCTGACAGTGAATCTCTCAACATGAGCTTAACTTAAGTAAATATTATCTGATATCTTTTCAAAATTTCATCAGGCTTGTCCGTGAGAGAACAAGAGCGATCTTCTCCTATTTCCTCTCTGTTCTTTTGCCGCAGTGCAGGTATCATTGCAGATGTACATTGCGCGCACACGCACACACTCACACACACACATGTTTTCATGTTCTATGGGGAATTTCCATAGACATAATGATTTATACTGTACAAACAGAAAATTTTCTACATTTTTACACTTTCAAAAAATTATATATTTTGTTTGATTTTTAAGCAGTTTTTCTTCATGGGGACCAAAATAAATGTCCTCACATAGTCAAAAATTACAGGTATTACTATCCTTGTGGGAACATTTGGTCCCCATAGTGTAGGAAATACCCTGGTACTCACAAACACACACATCTACCATAAAAACAAAATGTATAGCATACAAGTTCATGGTATACTCTATTTATTTTATTTTTTTGCTTTTGAATCTATTTTCCTCTGGACACCTCTCTCATTCTGGTTTCTCTCATTTCTTTCATCGTTCCCTTTGTTCTTCTTGTGTATTCAGGTGTTTTTGATCAATTTTGTAGAAATGAAAGATGACCTGTTTGTATGTTTGTGGTGTTTCCACGTGTGTGTACATCAGCTTTCACACGTTTAGCCACTTTTACCAAGGCAAACACACAAAATAAACTACTATAGATGTCCTTCTATATAGTGACCAGATGTTTCATCTGTAAGATTAGTGTGAGCTGATAGAGGGAATTCTCACTTTCTATTCACTTCATTATTTAGTGCTGTCACCTACCGCACATGCACTCGCTTTTGTCACTGGATATGTGGCTGGATATGTGGCGTTGGTGTGTGTGTGTGTGCTGTGCAAGTTGGTTAGAAGGTCGCCGTTGCGTGCATGTCCAGTTGGTTTTGGGCAGGTTTTGTCGTGCTGAGAGTCATCAGACATTAAACGCAGCCGCTGATGGTGACAAGCTCTCACACCGAGATAGCAGCAGGTCAATATCTAATTACCCCACAGGAAGTGGCAAATATTCCTCTATCTCTCCCGTTTTCTCCATCTCTTTGGATTTCTCACTCAGTCTGCCAGCTTTCTGTCAGTCCCCACCCCCGCATGCTCCTCTCTCTTTCCATCTGTCTCCTGTTCGGTTTCTCCTCTTTATCCATCCATCTTCCTCTCTCACATTCTCATTATTTTTTAATAGGTATCATCACCTGACTGCATGCTTGAGTCTGCACCTTTCAGTCTAAACCTGGCATGTCAGCTGACCATAAACATGCACACATAAACCTCAGTCAAATTTTGTGCTTTGTTTTGGCTGTGTTTTACGAAGTTTAATCAAAAGAGATAGGTCTGATCAAATTTAAAAATTAATTAAAAACACAATATATGAAGAGTTCAGATGCAAAAGCCTCTAAATGCCATTTGAATTTTTTTTCTAAAATGACCATTTTTATCAAGCTTGTATATTTAAGTTCAGTAATTTCACTGAAATGACAATTAATAGGTAATCTTCATTGCCATTTAAGTGAAATTACTGAACTTTAATATACAAGCTTGATAAAAATGATCATTTTAGAAGAAAATTTCAAATGGCACTTAGAGGCTTTTGCATCTGAACTCTTCATATATTGTTTATTTGCACACACACACACACACACACACACACACACACACACACACACACACACACACACACACACACACACACACACACACACACACACACACATATATATGTGTGTGTGTGTGTGTGTGTGAGGCTGTCAAACGATTAATCGCATTCCAAATAGCAGTTTGTGTTTACATAATATATGTGGGTGCACTGTGTATAATTATTTTGTGTATATATAAATACACACACACATGCATGTATATTTAAGAAAAAAATATATATATAAATATTTATATATAAATGATATATAAATCTATAGACATATATATATATAAAATAATTATACACAGTGCACCCACATATATTATGTAAGCACAAACTTTTATTTTGGATGCAATTAATTAACCGCGATTAATCGTTTGACAGCCCTAATATATATATATATATATATATATATATATATATATATATATATTTAGTGTGGTTTGGTCAGACTCCAGCCAGACTCTCATAATTAATGAATTATTGGCCTGGTTCTTTTCATATATTGACCAGCAGGGGGCTCATCATGGGAGAGTGCAGGGTCTTGCCTCAGTAATTTCCTGGAAGGGAATTCACTCTTCACGTATCAACAGTAGTGATTCAAGAATTGTACTTTACTCCCTAGGGCCTAGAGGAAGGCATGCTGGTAGTTCTGGAAGCTAAGTATTGATCAGCCTGTGTGGACAGATGATACATGGTTTCCCAATTTAATGATGACAAAAATAGCACCACCTGAGAGTCTCATGGGAGCCATCTTGGCTCTGCGCTCTGTGCTGCGGTATAATAGGATTACACCTGCAGCCAACAGAAACAGAGGATTTACAGAACAGAGGGAATAATGATAGTACACTGAAAGTTCAAAATCTGTTCATGACAATAATTATCTAGAGGTTATATATTTTTAATTAGACAAAAAAAAGGAATATTGTACCTCTCCAGAGTCTGAAATTTGATCTCTGACTTTGCTTTGATAAAGAACAAAGTGTAAATAATCTGTTTTGAAGCTGATGAATTCGTTTTAGACTTTGATCTTACTGTGATCTGAAACAGACAAATTCAATCTAATCAGAGTGTTTTTGATGAAAGAGTCGTGTCACACTGTTAATGTGAATGACGGGAAGAAGGGAAGATCTGAATTTTTTCATCAAATTAAATTAGCTTTGTTTGACCTCTTTGAGGTGACCACATCGATAAAGAGAGCAATGGGGACTTTTATGTTTAGTCACCTCTCATGAAGCTCAAAAGCAATATTAGTTCAGAGTAAATTACTTGAAATGATTTTCATTATGTTTTTACGGTGGTGTTGATTAACTGATTATTTCTCTCTCCTCTATCATTTTTGTTTTAGTATGGACGATCGGATAGTTACCGCGTGGCCACCACGCAAGATAAAGATGAAAAAAGTTCTCCAAAGAAGAAAAAGGGGGTAAAAGATCTTGATGAACTGAAGAAAGAAGTTCCCCTGGTAAGAATACCACTAGAAAAGGAGTGTATTTGTAGCCATTTTGCCTTTTACATTGTTAAATGTCCCGTTTTAACTTCCATTTCAGACGGAACACAAGATGTCAATTGAGGAAGTATGCCGGAAATTTCAGACTGACATTGTTCAGGTAAACTCACACATAATTTAGTGTTTCCATGTTTGCTAAATCCCCCTTTTATAATTAGAAAGCCAATGTGTGTAATAGAGTCCCGAAGTTATGATGTCACTTTGTAGGACAACGGATGGGTTCCCTTGTTCAATTTTCCCCATAGACTTTTGGAAAATCACAAAAATAAGATCTGTGTTCAACAAAGAGTTGTGACCATTACACGTTTTGTCTATCAAGATAATCTTTACTTTTTTTGAAGCCTATGTAAAGTTTTAAACAACACGAGCAGACACAATAAATAGTATAAAGTATACTAATTACATAAAGTAAAAAAACTATATAACTGTGTTTTTTGTCAAATATTTAGATGCTTTGTTAACCAAAGACCTTATTTCAGATGATTTAGCAAAAACCCATTCAAAAAAACCCTAGACTTTAGGGTAGAGGGAACCGGAAGTGCTAAAATGCTAATTCACTTCCGCGTTTTGGCCTACAGAGTGACGTCATAACTTCGGCACTCTATTGATGATACATATTAGAATAGTGCAGGATAATACTCACTTTAGTTTAAGTTTATGAACACATCATTTGTCTTGGTAATGACTGCCGTGTTGTGATGCACTTCTCTTTATTGACCACTAGGGTGCACTATACTCTGTAAAATACATTGGTTTTCATACTTTTAGTAGGATATGATGGATAACTCTGGTACTTCTGCTGTAGTCAAGTCACCATTTAGCACTTTATACAAATTACAGTACAGATTGTTTCAAAGCAGCTTTACCGGGATAAACAGGAAAATAATGATTCAATGATGTAGTTAAATTCTGCTGTAAAGCAGCTCCTAAAAGAAAATAGTGTCATTATTCAGCAGAGGTCAGTCCAGCTCCTTTCAATAACTGTAAAGATTAATAATGTCAAAACTGCTTGTTTTCAAACTTTTTAATTAACTGAAACTAGTAGTTTCAATAAATGACGCTTGATGACTAGAGACGTCTAAATAACTGCATGTTCTTCTTTGCCAATAAAAACCAAGACATTTCTGGAAAAATTGATTGTTAGAATTTTAAGTTAGATCATTTAAAATACGTCTTTATTTATTAAATATATAATTTTACATTTTTAAATTTTATTAGCACATAATATGTCTTGGGAATGACTGTTGTGCTGCACATCTCAATGTTGACCATTGGGAGCATCATACTCTGTATAATACATTTGATGTTAGAAATTCATTAATTTAATATTACTTTTTTGATAAATTAACAAATGAGTTAAATCAGTTAAAATAATTTCAAGTAATCTTGTGGTCTTCTTGGAAGATTACTAAGGTCCCCAGGATTGACAACTCTTGGTATAACAGACCTTTAGAAGTACACAGCATACATGTTATGTTCACACTTTGAGTTCTTAGAAAAAACTGAATGTGTTTTAATAGTAACTTTTGCTAATGGTTGATTCTTACAATGCTCTCTCTGCAAAAGGGTTTAACTAATGCAAAGGCCAGAGACTATCTGGTGCGAGACGGGCCAAATGCTCTGACCCCGCCGCCCACAACACCTGAGTGGATTAAATTCTGTCGTCAGCTGTTTGGAGGTTTCTCCATTTTGCTGTGGACCGGAGCCATTCTCTGCTTCCTGGCCTATGCCATTCAGGCTGCCACCGAAGACGAGCCGGCTGGAGATAATGTGCGTATGCGTGACATGCTTGCCTCCTGCCACATATGCCTTTTCAGGGAATCTGCATATGATAACTGAATGTGTCTTCTCTGGTCTCCTCTCAGTTGTACCTGGGAATCGTGTTGTCTGCTGTGGTCATCATCACAGGCTGCTTCTCCTACTTCCAGGAGGCAAAGAGCTCCAAGATCATGGAGTCCTTTAAAAACATGGTGCCACAGGTACTGGGAACATTCAATGCATAAACTTATGACACAGAAAAAAAGAGAAACGGTGAGTTGAAACAACACTCTGTCCACAGCAAGCGCTAGTGATCCGTGAAGGAGAGAAGATGCAGATCAACGCTGAGGAAGTGGTAGCAGGTGACCTGGTGGAGGTCAAAGGTGGAGACCGAATCCCAGCTGACCTCAGAATCGTCTCTGCTCATGGCTGCAAGGTACGTGGTTTATAAACCCTCATTTTTCAAGAATCTCTGAAACAAATCTGTGTGCGATCTAGTGGACAATTGTGTGTCGTTGACCTCATTTGTAGGTGGATAACTCCTCCCTCACTGGCGAGTCAGAACCTCAGACAAGATCACCTGACTGCACTCATGACAACCCTCTGGAAACCCGTAACGTCGCTTTCTTCTCCACCAACTGTGTGGAAGGTACGGGATTTACTACAGTGTTGAACTGGTCTATCTGCACATAAAGTCAAGCTCAGAAGTGTGACTTTTTCTGTTTCACTGTTAGGCACTGCTCGTGGTATTGTGGTCTGCACTGGTGACCGCACCGTGATGGGCCGCATCGCCACGCTGACCTCAGGACTGGAGACAGGGAAAACCCCCATCGCCAAGGAGATCGAGCACTTTATTCACATCATCACAGGCGTGGCTGTCTTCCTGGGACTGTCTTTCTTCGTTCTGTCAATCATTTTGGGATACTCCTGGCTGGAGGCCGTCATTTTCCTCATCGGAATCATCGTCGCTAATGTGCCTGAGGGTCTGCTGGCTACTGTCACTGTGAGCACATGCAGTCGTCTAAGCATTTAAATACTGTTCAGAGGGTTAGGAGCCAAGAATCAAAAATATACAGTGCAACTAGTGTAGTCCAAACCGAACCTGTTCTTTTTAGTCAATCAAAAACATTCAGCTTACACACCGGGACGAATATCAGCTCGTTATTCATCAGCGTTTTTCTCAATGCGTTTTTTGTGTTCACACCAAGCGATTTTCGCTGACGACGAGCCGAGTGAACATGCAAATTAATTCCCTGACATTAGATGGTGCCAATTTGCTCAGCAATACCACTCCATAACAGTTCTCTTTTATCAAGATGTTTGTAGTCCCTGTCCCGTTCGTCATATAGTTCTTTATGTTCTAGCACCAACGAGAGCAGCAGCTCTACATTCATCTTGCCTGGCATCTTCCTCGTCTTATTTCTTCCTGTCTGTGTAGACGGCGACGCTACTTGGCATATATCTTCTTCGCCGTTGCAGATGTGTGCTCGGCAAGCTCTAAACATGTGAGCAAAAGCGGCAATCTCATTGGTTGGATAGTTTTTGACGTGGCGCGTCAAACTAAAAAAAACAAACTCAAGGTGTTTTTTAAAAAATGGCGCTTTTACGTGTGCCGTTTTACGCGTCGGTGTGAGCATTTACATTGGCACCATTTGTTTAGTCACGAGGCGTTAAACGTCGGAGAATAACGTGCACAAAATTCGTCCCGGTGTGAATAGGCCTTTATGAACCGTTTTACTGGATCAAAAAGCTTATTCAGGTTCAACTAAATCCCAAGCGAACAACCCGCATAACCCGTTTCTTTTTACTGCGTCAAAACATACAATGGATTTATAATAGCACTGTCAATAGATTACAATTTTTAATTGTGATTAATCACACCCTTTTTTGCGAATTGATCGCATATCATGAAATGAAGCATATATCATGTATCTTGTTTGACACATTTATCTTGTCATAATTTGCTGTATCCTGCAAAGCAAACTATCAGGTTGAAAGGTGATTCAAAAACTGTATTTTCTGCAAGCTTTTTTCAAGGTAAATTTCCAAAAAAGGACACTTGACACAAAAATGTCCATATTATTCATAAATTAATGCACATGTAACCCCTCCACCCGGGTCCCACTCTACCCGCTCCAAGCGGGCCTCAAACCAGGGTCTCCGGCATGAGAGTCGGGCGCTCTAACAAGGAGTCTAAAGACTGCAGCCTCTAGCGTCTGTCGCTAGAGCAACTATTGAGATCAGAGGAGTGAGGTTTACTTGCACAGCAACTACTAGCTGGCCTCCGTTACACTCACCCCTAAACCTCACTCCCATCCGGGTCACGGCACCAATGTAACCCCTCCACCCTGGTCCCACTCAACCCACTCCGAGCGGGCCTCGAACCCGGGTCTCTGGCATGAGAGTCAGGCGCTCTAACAAGGAGTCTAAAGACGTCTGTTGCTAGAGTGCCTGTTGAGATCAGAGGAGTGAGGCTTACTTGCACAGCAACTACTAGCTGGCCTCTGTTTACACACGCCAAAGCACACCCGGAAATTACAGAACAAAACATTTCAGAATTTAGTGTACAGTATTTGTACTATGTAACAGCAAAGAGCTTGTTCACTTTTTACATGTCAAGTTGCGATGCTGAACAGGACCATGTGAAGATGGAAAAAAAAAATCACTTATACAGTAGTACTAAACACAGCATTTTATCATCATTGAATCAAATCATTTTAAAATGCTAAGGATTTTCCTTAACGCTTAACACTGTCGGCCCTAATTTATAACATTTATTGCATTTATACTGCATCTAAAAAGGCTCTGAAAAGTCAGTAAAAAGTATGTTATCACCAATTAATGCAATAATTGTTTTAAATGCATTCATATTCATTTGACAATCAAATTTTTTTAATTTTTTTTTATTCAAACATCTATTGTCTCTTTAATCTCAGGTGTGTCTCACTCTGACGGCAAAGCGTATGGCCAAGAAGAACTGCCTGGTTAAGAATCTCGAAGCTGTAGAGACACTGGGATCCACCTCAACTATCTGCTCGGACAAGACTGGAACATTGACCCAGAATCGAATGACTGTCGCACACATGTGGTTCGACAACCAGATCCACGAAGCCGATACCACTGAAGATCAGTCTGGTTTGTTCCTTTCTTCTTACGTGGAGACCGATGATGATTTTGTCTTTGTCTTTATTTTTGAGTCTAAGTTGGTCTCTCTTTGCAGGTGCTTCATTTGATAAGAGCTCCGTGACATGGGTGTCTCTGGCCCGTGTGGCAGGACTGTGTAACAGGGCTCAGTTTAAGGCAGGACAAGATACTTTGCCCATCCTAAAGAGGGACGTGGCGGGTGATGCTTCTGAGTCCGCCTTGCTTAAGTGTATCGAGCTGTCCTGTGGCTCAGTCAGGAGTATGAGAGATAGGAACAAGAAAGTCGCCGAAATCCCATTCAACTCTACCAACAAATATCAGGTTTGTCATCAGTTTTAGATTTTCAAAATCAAACAGTAAATATCAACTTGAGTTATGATAAGTGTGAAGAACTGAGGTTCAACAACCAACCAATAACATTTCAACACTCCATAAAATACGCCATGTGAACTTCTCAAGCCTATTAAACTTGCCATTGTGTACTGGAAATATTGTCATTCTTCTGAAAATGTTTGAAATATTCTTGATTCCTATAAATCGTCTGCTAAATTACTTTATGTACATGCTACATCATGTTATTTGGGTCAAGTGTGAATGATAAAATGTCTGGAGCCTGTCAAAAATAACTGAAAGCACCAGATATGAAAACGGTGACTAGCATTACCACCAACAATTTCCACTTATCCATCTTTTCCATATTTCCGCAGCTGTCCATCCATGAGACAGAAGACCCCAACGATAACCGCTACCTGTTGGTGATGAAGGGGGCGCCAGAGCGCATCCTAGATCGTTGTTCCACCATAATGCTGCAGGGTAAAGAGCAGCCCATGGACGAGGAGATGAAGGAGGCCTTTCAAAATGCCTACCTGGAGCTTGGAGGACTTGGAGAGAGAGTACTGGGTGAGTAATACATGGTATCGTTACACAGCGCTCTGGAATAATCAATTCTGATTGGTCAATCACAGCATTCATGGTCAAATATTTTGCATAATGAAATTTGCATAAAATGTATAATTGATTTCAATGCACTTATGTATTTGATGGCTATGTAACAAGGAGGATAATTGTATGGTTATATAGAATAACCACCGTAAAATACACATATTTTAAAAGTATACATAAAAGTATATACACTGTATAGAAAATACAGATTTTTTTAGCCATCAGTGGAATAAATAAAAAATGTAATAGAAAACAATATTACTGTTGTTTGCTATAGTATAAAATCATTAAAGATGTGGAAACTTGCCTCCTTTCCACAG
Organism: Hybognathus amarus; assembly: GCA_030378365.1. Lineage (NCBI taxonomy): Eukaryota > Metazoa > Chordata > Actinopteri > Cypriniformes > Leuciscidae > Hybognathus > Hybognathus amarus. The sequence goes on along the minus strand of JAQIUQ010001280.1, from coordinate 132,332 downwards.
GATTCTGCCATGTCTTAATGCCAGAGGACCAGTACCCAAAAGGCTTTGCCTTTGACGCAGATGATGTAAATTTCCAGACAGACAACCTTTGCTTTGTGGGACTGATGTCAATGATCGACCCTCCCCGCGCTGCCGTGCCTGATGCTGTGGGAAAGTGCCGTTCTGCGGGAATCAAGGTCATCATGGTGACAGGAGATCACCCCATCACTGCCAAGGCCATTGCTAAGGGTGTGGGCATCATCTCAGAGGGTAACGAGACTGTGGAAGACATCGCTGCCCGTCTCAACATCCCCGTCAGTCAAGTCAATCCCAGGTAAAGCCGGGACCAGCACTGTAAATGCACACGGCACCTCAAAAATGCTTCAAAGTTGTGGTCAAACAAGCAAAAAGGATCCGTTACGATGGATGAAGCACAGCTTACACAGAAGTCACTTTAAAACAGGGTGTCCGCGGGTTTTAAAAAGTATTAAAAAGTGTTACATCAAAATGGTCAAATTTAAGGCCATTAAAAGTGTTAAATGTAGTCTGAGAGGTATTATTTTTCAAAAATTAGGTATTATTTTTTTTTTCAGACTATCAGGTGTCCTATTCTGTGTTTGCGTTAGTCCGTTTAAATATGGGCTTTAGCTTATCTGGGCACAATCAAAGATCTTTAATCTCTGTCTATGTTTGATGCTGACGTCATATTCAGTGGCTGGACGATATATAGAGGCTATATAACCCTGATATAAGTGATCACCCGGATTTAGACCTACCTATATTGTATTTATATAGAGCGTTCACAGGCAAATTTGCTTTAGCCTATGTAGGTCTATATATTGCTTTTATTTCCCTGGTATTGAAATCAGGCAAACATAAATGTCAGGCGACACGATTCCTGCTGCATGTCAATATCCACGGATCACTGGATCTTTAGTGAGTTGTAAGGAACACTACATTGAGTCCAACATTTAGTTTAAATTGATAAAATTGTTCGTTTTAGTCGCATTTTCGCAGTTTCCCCTATTAAATCCAGTCACGCAGCAGATCTTTTGTCACTCAGTCAGGTTGAGGGGGGTTGTACCAGCGGGAAAGTGACGTCAATGCATTCCCTCTATTGTTTGGTGTGTAAAAAAAAACATCAATGTCAACTGGATGGGAGCTAATGCACTTCGGTCGCAAATGCAATCTACTAAACATAAAAATGGAATGCGTGCTCTAAATCTATTCATTTCTGTATGTTATAAATGTCAACATCTGTGTAATAGAAAGGTCGCTGGTTAACACTTGCAATTCAGTGTCGTGATGGTTTTAAAAAAATTCTGAAGGTAGTAAAAAAGGTATTAAAAAGTAGTAAATTTAACTTAAGGATTACTGTATATACCCTGTAAAACCAAGCGTCTTACCTGTTGGTCATTTTTTATTAACATTTTGCGAAATCTGCGTTGGCAAATCTGTCGCGCTAATGCAAAATTCCCGGTCAAGTGGATTACTATTGAAATGAATAGCATTGTATTGTATTTATTTGTGTTTTTTGTTTGTGTGTTTTAGGGATGCCAAAGCTTGTGTGATTCATGGAACAGATCTGAAGGACTATTCTCAGGAGCAAATAGATGAAGTTCTGCGGAACCACACTGAGATTGTGTTTGCCAGGACGTCTCCTCAGCAAAAACTCATCATTGTAGAGGGTTGCCAGCGACAGGTAAGTGCATATACTAGCATTCAATACGGTTTATGATCTTTTGTCATTTCAATAATGTGCTGATTTGACCTTTCGTTCTTTCCCTTTTCTCCTCTGTTTCTTTCTCTGTCACTCAGGGAGCCATCGTGGCGGTAACAGGCGATGGTGTGAATGACTCTCCAGCCCTGAAAAAGGCTGATATCGAGTGTCGCTATGGGCATTTCCGGGTCTGATGTGTCTAAACAGGCCGCTGACATGATTCTGCTAGATGATAACTTTGCCTCAATTGTGACTGGAGTAGAAGAAGGTAAGACAGTAAGGAGACTAGTGAGTGCATGGGAGGACAGGACTGATGTTGTCAATCAAGATGTGTAAATCCATCTCTCCACTTGCAGGCCGACTCATCTTTGACAATTTGAAGAAGTCTATTGCGTACACCCTGACTAGCAACATCCCTGAGATCACCCCCTTCCTGTTCTTCATTATCGTCAATATCCCTCTGCCACTGGGCACCATCACCATCCTCTGTATCGACCTGGGAACTGACATGGTAGGCACTTCACTCTCACACTCGACATTCAGACAGCTACACACACACATGAATACAGTGTTTACCCATACACAAAAATCTACTTTACCTCCATAGGTACCTGCTATTTCTCTAGCCTATGAGGCTGCAGAGAGTGACATCATGAAGAGGCAGCCCAGGAACCCTCAGAGAGACAAACTTGTGAACGAGCGTCTCATCAGCATTGCTTACGGACAAATTGGTTAGTCTTCTGCTACTTTGAAACGTAGCTTTTACTTTATTTAAAGCCCTAAACAACTACAGCCCTGATGCCCTTTTGGAAAAGTAGTCATCTGTGCTACAAGCTTCTAATATTAGTGTTCCCATGATCATGGAAAACCTGGAAGTAAAAATGTGACTGAACTGATGTACTTACAGGTTTATTTTAGTACTAAAAATCAAATCATATTGTTTTGTAAAATTATTTGAATACATGTTTGTTATTATTACTTTAAGAGAAACACATTTTGTGTGGGCATCTGTGCAGAAAAAGTAAGCATATGTTGTGTATGTGTGCTTAGGTATGATCCAGGCTTTGGGTGGTTTCTTCGCCTACTTTGTGATTTTGGCTGAGAATGGCTTCCTGCCCTCACTGCTGGTGGGTATCAGACTCAACTGGGATGATCGCTCGCTAAACGACCTGGAGGACAGTTACGGACAGCAGTGGGTGAGTATTTTACTGTGTTTTATTGTGTTGTGACATCATAAGCGTTTAAACGTCATACAAGTCTCAGAGGTCCCTGCATGTATAAGACATTGTGTGCGTGTTCCACAGACATACGAGCAGAGGAAGATTGTTGAGTTCACGTGTCACACAGCGTTCTTTGTCAGTATTGTGGTTGTACAATGGGCTGATGTCATCATTTGCAAGACCAGACGCAACTCAGTATTCCAGCAGGGCATGAAGTGAGTTCAGGAAGCTTGTGTCCAGGAAGTTTGTTTTTGTATTCATTAGAGCATTTGATGTAACTGTGCTTGTCCTTTTACAGGAATAAGATTCTGATCTTTGGGCTGTTTGAAGAAACAGCTCTCGCTGCATTCCTCTCATACTGCCCGGGCATGGATGTGGCCCTCAGGATGTACCCGCTCAAGTGAGTTTAACAAACACACACACACACACATGCGCAAAATGGATGATTTCTGAAGGATCATGTGACACTGAAGACTAATAATAACTAGACTAATAAAGGATGATGAAAAATATAGCTTTGCCGTCACAAGAAAAATACATTTTTGACCATTTACCGTCATCACTGCTCATGTTTCCTGTAAACCGGGCATAAAAATTTATAAATGCAATATGAAAATTAACATTCAATGCATTGATTATGGATTTAATAATAATATTAAAACTGTAATCATATATTTAAATGGTTATTATTATTATTCACAATGTATTATGCATTCATTTCTTATTCAGAAAACAATCAATTATTGAATGTAAAACCTTGTGTACTGTTTTAGTCAATACTAAACTATACCAAAAACAATACCAAATTATTTGAAACTGTCCTTTCAAATAATTTGAATATTTTTTTTTAAATAATTTCAAATCTTACCAAAATAATCGAATCAAACTGAAACGGATTCAGATTTAATGATTAATTTTATAAGTAAAGAATCTACTTATACTAAAATAAATAATTCTACTTAAGAATCTACATTAGTAAAGAATCTATATATCACATGACCTTAAATTGATGCTGCATACTGTATACAAATGTTAAAATTAAAATTTCTACTACATGAAGTTTATATAAATACAGCTATGGAAAAAATTAAGAGACCACTGCCAAATCAGCAGTTGCTCTGGATTTATTATTTATAATATAAATAATAAATCCAGAGCAACTGCTGATTTGGCAGTGGTCTCTTAATTTTTTCCATAGCTGTATATATGCTACTTATAAGTATTCTGCCATTTATAATTGTGTCTCTCCTCATTTGTCTCTCGCCTTAGGCCGAGCTGGTGGTTCTGTGCTTTCCCATACAGTTTCTTAATCTTTGTGTATGATGAGGTGCGAAGCTTCTCCTGCGCCGGAACCCGGTGGTACGTGTTCCTCTCTACTGCCTCAAAGACACACACACACAGAATTACACATACACCCAATTGTATGTCTTACATAAAGTCAATACAATTGGGTCAATAAGGGTCTTTGTTTGAATTAGGGATACAATAAAACACTATTCAGTTGAGAATTAAGAATGAAAACGTCAGAATTTCTCAAATTGATTCCCTCTTTTTTTTGCAGGATGGGTGGAAAGGGAGACATACTATTGATCAACACAACTTCTTTATTCACATTCCTACATCTTCCATTTTGTTCTACTACTTCTCTACCCAACCGAGATGCACAACCATCCTCTCCCGCCCTCCTTTCAAAGAGACAACAGCTTTAAGCCAATAGCACGTCTCCCCCAAAGAGGAAACCACAATGCACCATCCAGACCCCCCCTCCCCCCCCATTTCCTATAATACTCTTTGCATGTATTTTCACACGGCTGTGTACATAAAGTCTGCTATATATCTAAAACAGGCAGCTGCATAATCATTATGTAGATTTGAAAGGAGCTTTTGATGCTAAAAAGGGAGTATGTACGCTCGCCTATTAAAAAGTCCGTCCTCTCCACCGCCCTATCCTTTACATCCTTGCCTTTTCCTTCGACCTGTCCCCCAGTCACACACGGATACACAGATCACACAAAACCTTGTCAGATCCCAATGAACAAACTAGACTCCGTTTAACATAGTAACATTCACTATTTCATTAATACTTTTGCTTCTTTCATGTTCTTTAATCTCTAACGGAGGTGGTTCGGCGGCTTTTCATTTTTATTTCTGTTTTTTAATCTCTACTTTTGTTTGATTGACGTTGGCATCCCCTCTCACTCTCATTGACGTTCGCTCTCTGTCTTTGTTTGTGTGCTTGTTTGTCCGCTACAATAACCCTGAATGTTCCAATACACTCTCAATCTCTGTGTTTTAGGGAAAATGTAAAAAACTACCACATCTGATTAAATAAATGAAGACAAATCTTGGAAAATAGAAACACTGAAAAAACTTCAACTTGATCCTCTTGTATGTTTTAACTCGTATGAAACACACAGGCAGTTTCCTATCAGGTTTTGCACAGAAAACTATGAAACTATTTAACAGCGTCTACGGAATAAACTCCACTGCCGTCACGGACCTAGACACACCAGGTTTTATTGTTTCCCAGTTAAACTGGCTGTTTTGGCACATTGACTGGTGAAGGTAGATTTCAATGTTTATCTGTCATATCAACTCAAACCATTTGATCTCACTTGAGAAACAAATTTAATCCAAACTACACAATTGAGCCTGGTGTGTGCGGGCTCTCACCGCTGGTTTGTCAGAAAATGCCATCGATATGAAGCGGTATTGGGTCACGTGGTCTGTATGTGCGTGAGTGTCTGCGTGCGTGTGTTTGATGAGGGAAAATGAGCGCGCTGCTGCAGTCGGTCATATGACAGACACGTGGATGTTGAGACTAAAGACAAAAGGACAAAACTATTGGTAGAATCATGCATATGAAAGGTCAAATCCAATAAAACATCTAGTACATTTAATACTACTAAGTGACGTCTGAGTCTTCCTTTTCCACATTTCTTACTGCTTCAAATATCGAATTAAACTATCCTTCGCAAGTTTGTGAAAGAAAGAAAGAAAGAGAACTTCAAGAATTGTAATATGAAATGTTAAACCATTAAAAATTACTAAAAAGAATGAAAGAATAAGAAATATAAATATGAATATATAAATAAGAAACCAATTTCAATACTGTAAAAAAATATTGTTGGTTTAACTTAAAGTAACCAACCTGGTTGCTTTAAAATTAAGTTGATTGAACTGGAAAAGTAAGTTAATACAATGAAGGAAATTCATTTAATCATCAGAAACTGAAAATAATAAGTTATGTCAACTAAATAAATTATTTAAGTGTATTTGACAAAATAAAAAAAGTGATAACTAATCTTGAAAATATTTGTTTACAGTGTAGTATATATAAATAATACTTAAATTAGCACTACTAAATGCAGATAAAAAAAATTGTATTTTTAAACATTTTTTTTACATTGGACCTAGGTCTAAACTCATATTTCTTTACATAGTGATATTTTATTTTACTGTGAGTAGTTCCTGGATTTTGATAATGAGGGCATATAATGCAAACCATATACGCAGCTCCTGGACTACCAAGAGACAAATGAACACTTCAATGATGACATAACAAACGATTTAAACGCTTTTTTCAGAGGTTTAACCCTATTTACTTTTTCTATCCTGAATGGTCATTTTAATAGCTCACAAAACACTTAAGTATCAGTTTATCAATAATTTGTCTTTTCCTAGGTTTATCAGAACTGATACTAAATAAAATATCGAAACAACTTAGAGAGCATTCCTTTTTATTTGACTATATTGTTCTACATTCTATTCTATTTTCCTGTAACATTCATCCAGTTGTTCTTTGCGATAGAACTAATAGGCTAAACATTCTGCTTATGTTTATTAGTTCAATAAGAATAACATGAATACATATATTTATTAAATAAAAATTACATAATTTTAGTAACTTGGAGCCCAATCATGAACATAATCGAAATCAACAGAATACACCAACATTAGCCACAATTTAATCTATTTCTCTCAATGATTGCAAACAAGACTGCCTATGTCAGCCACAGAAGAGTGACTGAAATCTGCTGACCGCAGCACTCATCATACATTTAAGTCACTGCAAACTACTGACTTGCAAAACTAGGCTGCCCAACACACACACCCATAATGTCCCTTGGGAGAATGCTATGGGCTCACTGCAGTGCTCCTCTTCCTCCCCCCTCTCTCTCTCTCTGCTGCACTGCTGTAATAGAATATCGATCGCTGCTCTTGCCGCAGTGTTTAAACGAGAGGAAGATTGCACTCAAGGTCATCACTATGGCAACCTAAAAATGAGATGGACTGTCACTGGCCTGTTGTCACAAAACAGGTCATGTAAGTCAAATTTGTGTGATGTGAAAAAGAGGGGACACAAAAGATGAAACGAGGCAATAATTCAAGTTACATTCCCATGAGCAAACATTAAATATATAACAGACTTAAAGGTATGGTACAGGCTGAGCATTTTATTGCACTTCCCATTCATTGACACAACAGAAGCAAGTTGTGAGATAAAAGACAAACATTTCCATAAAATGATGACATATATATATATATAAAAATCTTCCAATTGGAATATTGGCATTGATTACATTGAATAGCAATAATACACTATCTTTGCTCACGTATTATCAAATCATGCATGCGCTAAGTGTCCTAGCAAGACTGATGTAACAACTTATTAACAGCCTAAGACACATGATCGTGTAATGACTGGTACCCTATATATCAAAGAAATTGTCAAATCAGTACATTCTTGTTGCCAGATTTTTTCCCCATTATTCTGGATGAGCTAGCATCAGGTTTGGGTGAAATAGTTTTTACTCACTAAACTGCATTTTTTATTATTTTTGCTTAGGGTCACAGTGCATTTAGTTGGATATTTTGGAAATAAATAATGTAACAAATGATCATGATATCCAATAGGTACCAGTAAAGGCATTTGAGGTCTTTTAATGTGCTTGATCCATCTCGGGTGAAGCCAGTTTAACAGTCTTTACTTCCTTGCTGGCCAATCTGTGAGTAAACTAATTCGTACAACCAATATGTGGCCATGTAAATGACTAGGCAAGACATTTTCGGTTAACACGAGCAAAAAGGTCAAAGGTGAGAGGGTTAAACAGATTCCATGAGCAGCTCATCCACGTCAGACGACTCCATCTCACGAAAGGCTGCATGAGACCCGATAACAGCAAGTGTCAGCGCCTGAAAAAAAAAAAGAGTCAGAGAGTTTCAGAAAGACTGTTTGGGGAAAAACACAGAAGTGCAATGAGATGAAGGTGAAAAACTCACCTAGTACCCAGAACACAGCAGATCCTGCCCTGCGAGCCAGAACACAGGGAAGGAAACCCCTCCTGCTAAACCTAACTGGTGTCCCTGAGTCAACTCACGACCTGAGAGAAAGAAGCACTTAAATATACGAATATTTAGCACTTAAACTCTAGCACTATAAGCAAACAAATCAAATGACGTAAATTCAGGTTACATTAATCCAGATACACTTAAAAATGACATTTTCATTTTAAAAAGCTTTCTGTTCACACTAGTGTTTTCAAGCCTTTTTTCAAATGTTTCTTGTCCACACTAAAATGTCTGAAATGCTTCAAGGGATAGTTCACTTTGAAATAAATTTTAGTTTAAATTTTGATATTTTTAGGTCAAACCGTTCTTGTCTATCAGTCATATAATGCAGGTCTTATGGTCACCACCTCAAAGAGCATGCACAAAGAAGTCCAAATTAAACATGATTTAGTGACTCGTAAATGTAAGTACACATTGATGGCCTGCGACACGAAACAAGTGGTTTGTGTGAGAAAATGAACAGTTTTTATATTGCTTATACCTCTTGTTACCACTTCCACAAAGCGCCCGCGCCCTCAGATCACTTGTACGTGGCTGTGGTTACAAGAGGTAAAAACGATATAAATACTGTTCGTTTTCGCACACAAACCACTCGTTTCATGTCTTAGGCCATCAATGTGTACTTACATTTACAAGTCATTAAATCATGTTTGATTTGGACTTCTCTGTGCATGCTCTTTGACATGGTGACCATAGAAACTACTGCGGAAACAAAGACACCTATATCTTGGATGCCCCTGAGGTAAGCTAAAACATACCAAAAATTTATTTCAAAGTGAAATATTAAATCATCGTACTGCATATGCGTGAAAAACTTAAGTCATAAAAAAATGGCCATACTAACATTATTGTTCTGGCACGTTCATTCAAGCAGCAAAATATCTTAGCATTTACTGGTACATCCAGGTCTCATTTACCTGCCAATGGCCTAAAACGCACTTGCAATTCACAGGACAGTAATTATGAGGTAATTCAAAAAACTCTCTCTCTCAAAAAAAAAAAAGCATTCTCAAATGTATCTGGATTCATGTAGTCGGTGCATCCTCATATAGCCTTATATGCTACTAAACACTCTCTTACCAAAAACAACCAGCTTCTTTTCCAGTGTTTTCAAGTGGATTATATAGAAGGCACCAGCAAACACTCCCAAAGCAATAAAGAGCATCGGGGAACTGATACTGAAGAAGAAAAGCACAAAGAAACCAGGTAATTAGCAAAATATTTAAACACCTTAAAGCTTCCTTTGAATGTTTATTCTGCTAAATGCCTTCTAGACTGTGGACTTTCAGGTAAACTTAAACACACACACACACACACACACACACACACCCATGTCGTGTACATAAGAACAGAAGCTTGTTGAGCGTCTTTATTTCTATTACAGTAGAGCCTTTTAGGTCACTTGAAGAAGTTGCAAGCAAATAAAATCACGTTGTGTAAAATATGACCTCGTTTGTATGCAAAATTCTAGATGATTTCCTCAAGCAGTTCCTTACATGCAGTAGATGATGAGTCCCAGGAAGATGAAGGTGTAGTTGCTGTGATAGGTGTTCAGGTTCTTCACCACACGCTGACACAGCTCCCCAAAATTACGAGGTTTGGAGAACTGCGCTGGTCTACAAAGCTGGCCCATGGACGGATGGACTTCCGTCCTGCGGTCAACCCAATCCTTAATCACACTACCAGACAGACCTTTGGGCAGCCAAAGCCTGATAACCCAGACAGACAGGAAAATAGAATTACTGGTGTAATAATATAATATAATCATAACAACAAAAAAATCATAATCACACAGACAAGGATGACAAGGTTTACCATGTACAATTTAATTTAGAAGAAAGCAAATTTCTAATTATATATTTAAATGGTGATGGACTTACCTCCCCATTACTCCTGTCCCAGGAAGCTGTTCTGCCTCACTGCTAAAGGGGTCACTTGCTTTTCCATCCATATTAACGTGTCTAATAACACACAGATCTTAATTAACAGCCAAACAGGAATATATTACTGTATTAACTTTTAACTTTAACAATTACAAGCTACTAATTACATTTTCAACAGTGTATTTAGATTATTGTACTAATTACTCTCTCTGAAAAGAATTGCATTACTAATACTTAACTTAAATTACTTTCAAAATCCCATATCAACCTTGATCAGTTGAACAATACAAGGATCAAGGATGTAAATGTAAATTAAACTGAACTGAAAATTTTTCAAATAAAAATTAAAACTGTAAAAATTTATTGAACTGATTTAGTATTTAAATTGAGAAGTTTACATTATAACATACATTTTAACATTAGATGTTACATTTTGATGTTAAATCCACTGTTGTTTTATACAGTATTATTAAACCATAAAACAATAGTGGATTTAACATTCTTTACTATTTTAAGGGAAATAGTAATTAATTTACCTCATTAGTTACACTGAACACTGACTATATGGCAGTAAACCATAAAGGTGCTCTGAGATGTACCTTTTTTCAAGATGCATTTCAATAAATAGTAAAATAGTGAATGTCTTAAATTACATTGTGAGCTAATGGAAAATCGATGTCACTAACTTAATGGGCTGGTCCAGAAACTACGTCCACAACGAGAAAAAAATCAGGATGAACAAGTTTGTTAATCTTCTGCCTTACGTCAGATTTGTCCAAAACATGAAATTATGACATTATAACGTTACTATTTAACAACATAATAATTTTTACGGGTTGGTAATTACAAAAACACTCCACTTAATTAAATAAGTAACAGAAACTAACAAGCGCTCTATTAAATAATGCTGATTTACTCTCATCTATGAAAAATATTATAAAAGTGAGCTTTGAGATGCGACAGTGAATTTAGATACTGCGAAAAACAGGGCACTGAGAGGCAAATAAATCATAAAACAAAATTCATACTCACAGTACTTTCTGTGGATGTTTTCAATGTTGATGAACGGCGGATATGATGTGGTTGGCTAGCAGAAACAGTGACGTTTACGATTTTCTTCTGTAGATGTAAACACGAATCAAACCAATGACTGCCACCTAGTGACATGGAGGGCAGCTATATTATAAAACATAAAAATTATGAGTACTTGGAGAGAGCCACAGTTAACTGACAAGCTGAGCCATAATATCGCGGAAATATCGCCAGCGATAATTTATGCGATATGGCTCAGCTTGGCAGTCTAACTACGGCTCTTTGTACACAGTGTTTTCATTTTGTATTTAAAACTGTATATAAAACTTTTCATTTTGTATTCAACAGAAGAAAGAAACTCATTTGTTTTGGAACAACTTGAGGGTGAGTAAATTATGACAGAATTGAAGAATTTGGGAGAACTATTTCAATAGATGTTTTAAAATGTATGAATGAAGAAGACATACGTCATTTTTGTAAACGTAAATTGCTGAAACGTTTCTGCATGTCTTACAACTACCACGAGGACGTGCTTGAGAAATTAGACAAGCTCCTCATAAAGTAAATTGTCCACATCCTACGTTTTTGATAAAAGAAAATAATAATTCTAGTCTATGAATGGTTGTGTGTAATTTCTATTGTAAAAACAAAACGAAAGTATGAGTAAAGTAATCCACAGAAATTACTTTACTAAAAAAATAAGGGAGGGAACCCATAGACTGTTACTGAGCTTCCTTTCGACCATAGACGTATATGTCTTTGTTTTTCTAATTTCCCTTCCCAATATGGCGACATTCTGCGCATGATATCTCATAAACGTGACACGTGAACGGTTTGTTGACTGAACAGGGCTTTAAAGCCTCGATCTACAAAACATATGCGAGCGATTTTCCTCCATATACACGCATGAAGATCTGCGACTGTGCGGAATCAGTCCAGTAAACTGGCTGACGCTCGAGTGTTGTTTTTTACAGTTAAGCAGTGGGTGGTGTTTGAAGGGTTTGCTCAAGAGTATAATCAATCCAGATACATCGTTTGGTACAGGTAAGTTTTTTCTGACCTAAAATATGCGTGTTTTATTCACGCAGCAAAACATGAACAAAACAAACTAATAGAGAAAACCTTGTTGTTTAAAAAAATCCTTCCGGACGCTGCTAATACGACGATGTTGATAACAAGTGCACTTATGTGGCTGTGTGTAGTATGTAACATGTTGCTTGTGTGTTTTGTTTAATTTTACATCGAGTGTTTTTGGTGCAGTGTGATGTCAGGTCAAGGAAAAAATCTCGTAGAGGCGGAAGTCAGTTAGCTGCAGGAATGTCAGCTGACGCAGCAAACACAAACAATTGAACGTAGTCTCAATTTATTCGTTTAGAGAATTGAACGGTGTTTTGTAAATGTAGTAGTTAAACATAATTGAACGTCTTTTTTCACTTCGGCTTTAGGTCTTATGTTCTCTTATCTCAAACGTGACGTTACATAAGAAGAACACGTGACGCTGCACGAGAGGAACGTTTGACAGCGGTTGGAACGGCTGAGGGACGGACGGACGGACTGACTGAGGGCGGGTCACCACAGAAACGCTGTTCGAAACAAAATAACAGCGTTGTTTCCACGACGAACGTGTAAATAACTTTCTATGTTGCTTTGTACCAATTGGAGACATAATAACTGTATTTGAATGTTTTATAGAACTGTTATTTTAATCCAAAATCGACCCCGAAAGCTAGCTCTTTTAGGCTAACATAGGCTAACATAGGTGATATTTAGCGAGATTTTAACCGTGTCTAACCGCACTGCACTGTTTTTTGTAATTTTGAAATCCGGCCTATTTGCGTTTTTAAACCTTTACTTTATAATAACCCACTCTTGATGTTCTTGTGTTCTTGACCAGGCACATTTAGACGTTTCTCATGGCTTCAGCACAATGCACAAGATATTCCCTGTACTGGGAGGAAACTGAGTGCATGAACTACTATGGGATGCTGTCCCTCCATGAGATCTTTGAAATAGTGGGCTCCCAACTCACAGAGAGTGATGTCGAGGTTTGTCCTTTCTCCTTGATGAAACCTATCCTGGAAAGCATCCACTCGAAATCCAGAGGGATGGACTGAAGATTTACCTCCAGGGCCTGATGGATCTCCACAGGGTAATTCTCCATGTCCCCGGCTTCTGAATACATGGCGAAAAATACAGCCGCAGAATGAGCCATGCCCAATCGCCTGTCGCCACCGACCCAAGAGTGGTGTTCGAACTGCTGTTGGAGTTGGAGAGGCGAGGGTACTTGAGCGAGGGAAACCTCAGACCTCTATTGCAGTTGCTGCGGATTCTGACACGGCATGATGTTTTGCCCTTTGTGTCACAAAAGAAGAGAAGAACAGGTGAGTATCAGGGTTTAAAACTACATTATACTGTAGTAGTAAAACAGTAATGTTTATTGTCCAATACTGATATGAAACCTGTGCTGTTAGTGTCTCCAGAGCGAGAGAAGATAGACTACCCAGAGGTGGACAAACAAATCAGCCCAAACACAGATGGACCATCCTTTGAAAACACACAAGACCACCAGTGGAGAGCAGGTGAGCAGAAATTACAGCTAAAGCTCAGCACATTCATTTATTAAAGTTTGTTAAAAAAATTTGTCTCTGTTTTTTAGCTTTTTTGCTAGTCTAATATATATAAGATTTATATATATATATATAAAATAAAACAGCTGTTGTTGGCAAGTTGATAAAGTTTAATCAAGAGTTAAAAGGCTTATTTCCCTCACTCTTTAGCCAAATTAAAACATTAACGTATAATATTTAATCACTGTCATTTGTATGCATCAGTATACAGGGCTCCAGACTAACTTTCTTCACTAGGAGCACAGTGGCCCCCAACTGAAAATTTTAGGGACATAAATAATCATAATCGCACATAATCAAATGTGTGATTAATCACGAGTCAACTATGACGTTAATGTGATTAATCACAATTAAATATTTTAATCGTTTGACAGTACTAGTATTTATTTTATCTGGCAGTATTTGTGTCTATACCGGACTGTCTGATCTGATATCCATATTTAGCTCCACATATGTCATAAAATATAGTAAATGTTTCTCTGACTTAAAATATAATTGTATTGGCACTGTCAATGGAGAGAGTGCTAATGCTCTTCAGCTTATATTTTTGCAGAAAAGTATCTTTCTTTCTAAATGTGATGTAAACATACTGTACTTTTACTACACAGACGTGAATAAGTCTGTGTCTACTTTCATTTGTGAAATAACAGAAAATACCACTTTATTTCTGTGAGACTGTGCAATCTTGACCCAAATTAATTCACTATCAATGTATCACTTATTTATTGTAAAACATTGATGTCCTGTTTTTTCATCTTTGTTCCCAGTGATTTCTTTCTGATTAGTTTTCTGATAAAACTTTTATTTGTTGGTGAAATGATGATTTGTTTGACGTTCTTCTAAAGAGGCGTGTGACTAGTGAGTTTTACACTTGTACACTTTACACACAGTATGATTTGGCCATCTGAGACAAATTTTGCAAATCCTAAAATCCTTTTGTGATCTTTGTTTTACTCTTGTTGATGCACAGCAGGTCATCTTCAAAAGTGCCGTCAGAGCTACCCAGAGCCATATATTGAGAGAGTTCTGACACAGCCATAGACCGCCATTGTAACTCAGGAATGCAGAAGTAACTTGTGTCGTGGAGCCGCCCATTAGTTCCAACCACTGATAGTTCCAGCATTGAACTCCATTAATTTTCAGTGCTTCCGAAGTACGCTCGCTGGTAAATTAATGAAATTACTGTATTTTTTTCTTTTACACACATTAGCCGACCTCTTGAGAATCTAGTCTGTAGTTATATGATATGTAGCCAGGTCTAGTAAATGTTTTTTGGAAGATAATAGGTTAATTGCAGCGATAGCTTATGTGACCAACACTTCACTAATGTTGTTAGCTAACTTATGGTAAAATATTATATTATTATATATGCATAAATGGTTTAGGGTTATGCATATGTGTTTGTATAATGCATATAGGCATACATAAATTCACATGCATTCATATATATATATATATATATATATATATATATATATGTATATATACTGAATTAAATCGAATCCCAACAGTTATGGATCGTATTTAGGAAGTTAGTTCACTCATTAACTCATCATCGTCATATCTTTATTCAGGACATGCATATAAAATGGTCTATAGCACTACACAAAATAAAGTACATTCAAAACAGAAAAAAAGGATTAAAAAAATAGTAAAAATGACTACACAGTCAAAATTACATCTCATAATAAGAAAAATAACTATCTCTCCGGTTTCATTTTATGAAGTTAAAATTTACCGAACATTGCTGTAAATATAGTCGTTGCTATGTTATGGGAGCAGTCTATTTCCCTCCTAAATCATTCATTTGTACATACACAGCGTAATTATTTATATTTTATGTTGGTTGTCATGGTTGTAATTCTGAACGGGCCACCACGCAGACCTCTTTGCATGATCACGGTAGGTTAATGGCTGAATTGGAATTTATAAGCAAGATCACAGAATCAATAACCTTATACAGCCCAGTTGTGCTAAAATAAATATCATGAGACGTCCCATCAGATGAATGACATGGAAAAGTTAAGTTAGAGCCACTAAAGCCAGTGCAACTACCAATGCGAGCATGAACACTAGGCTTTTCCCTCCAAAAATATAGCATGAAACGTATCTAAGTTGTCACCCTCCCTCTCGGTAAATGTACTAAATGTACCGTTTAATAATGCGATCGCTGTTGTCTGTCCATAGAAGAACATGACAGCCGGGTCTGTTTTGGAACTATTGGGTCTTCCATGAACCACGTGACAGCCTTGCGGCAACATCAAAGCGTGTCGTAACTCTCTCAATACATGACTCTGGAGCTACCTATCTCTGTATAATGGCTATTGGAGCCCTCTGCTGGTAGGGAATCGTGAGATGGCCGCTCAGAAGACCATGGTGGCTTCACTGCCTGGTGGCGGTTTAGAACGTCATGAGCTATCCAGTCATTATATTGATCAGTGGCTCCAAACCGTATTGCGAGCACGGCAGAGAGGGACAGAGTGAGAGACTTTGCGTGTGTGCCTCATGAAGTGCATGTAAGACAGAGAACATCCTGATTGGCCAATTGATAAAAATCGAGAAACGAATCGAACCCTGACCTTAGAATCGAAAATGTAATTGAATCGAGGCTTTGGAGAATCGTGACACCTCTATTTGACTTGTTTACCGACATCCGATTAATGACCTTTGCAATACATTTTACCTCTGACAAACCTCTGCGGTGAGACTTCTCCTACGATGACCATCAAATTGTCTTTGTTTTTCAAGAAAAGCCATGACCAAAATGAACATTAGAGATTTCTTTGTAGTAGGCTTGCTACGATAGTGTTACCGGTGTTCAGAAGCAACTCCGGTTACATCAGTGGTTCTCAAACTTTTTCGTCGTGTCCCCTTAATTCTTTAAAGGTCCCGTTCTTCATGTTTTTTTTTAAGCTTTGGTTGTGTTTACAGTCTGCAACATAACATGTTCATGTTTCATGTGTAAAAAATAAACAGTATTTTTCACACAATTTACTTATCTGTATACCTTTGTTTTCACTGTCCAAAAAATGGGCCGATGACTTCCTTGCTCTATGAAGTCTCTCCTTCAGAAATGTGTAACAAGTTCTGATTGTGCCAGCGGTTGCTGTGTTGTGATTCGACAGCAGCTTATCGCACATTGCCCGGAAAGGTCACGCCTCTTACCATGAATTGGAGATGCATGCGCTGATTGTTATTATAAAAATGTCAAACATATTACCATATCAATTTGAGCCTGAATCATATTCCTACCTTAGTTACACGTGTGCATGAGTTTTGATTAGTAATATATGTTTCATAAATGTACATGTGGTAACAATGACAAAACGAAAACATCTGCTGCAAAGAAATAGAAAAAATACTGTAACACCTAATTAAATCATTTTTTGTTGTGTATAGTTCTTAAATTGTTTTTATCCAAACAACTTTATGTAAATGTACTTTATTTTTACCATGAATCTACCCATACAAGCTGCCATGTTGTGGAAAAGAAATTGTTGCCATGCATTACAAAAATGTATTTATTAAAAGTTGATTGTTACGTGACTGCACATTCAATTATTACTGCCTCAAATCAATGTATAGGTTTGTCGACGAATGATGCAGATTGCAGACCCTCCTAAATCCAAATCCCTCAAAGACCACGCCTGATTTGTTGTGTATTCCTGTGGGCGGAGATTAGTCAAAAAACTGTTCTACTTGCATCATTAAAAAAGGAAGTAGAGGGATGTAGTCCAAACAGGACGTTCACTGTAGGCTTTGAAAGGGGTCTTTAGTTAAATAAAATATCTTGCTAGGCATTGAACTTTTAGCTTTGTAAATTTACAGGTATTGTTTATGCTCTAACAGCAACATTACACACTAAAGTTTGAAAAATGGAATCGCGAAGAACGGGACCCTTAAAGAAATCTTTATATTTTTTGCATGCTATCTACTGTAGCCTAGCTAATATCTATATTGAATCAATATTGAAATCAAATCCAAGAATTTTATTGAAATCGTGAAAATTGGGTTATAAACTTAATAAATTTGTTTAGTTACTAAGGCCCTGTTTACACGAGAATGCTCGCGGGTGAAAACGTAAAAATATTTTATCGGACAGCGTTTTGGGGGCTTAAAAACGCAAAAAAGTGAAACCACCCTCCAGAGTGGAAATCTTAAAACGCTTCACTGTCGCGTTCCCATGTAAAGGGTAAAAATGCAAAAGTCTGCTAGACAGTGACGGTTGTACGCAGGCGCGCGGATTTGGTGTTGTTGTGTGGTAGTGCTTCACATTGCCACCTAGCCGCCTGGAGTGCATACTTCATTGAATTTCACGCACTTTTGCGTCACCCACATGCACTTGGATTTCCCACCCAAAACGCTCATCTAAACGGCAGAATAAAAAGTGATAACACAATGCCACTTTTGCATCTTCTCTTCTGAATCATTTCCGTGTAAACATAGCCTAAATGTTTTGACAATCACAATTACACTTTTTTTTTGATACCCCCAATTCATCCGCTTCTCTTGTGCAATTTAAAATATTGTGATAATACAGTATACGACCGGCACATGCCTAGGGAAGCACTACCAAGCTTCTGGCCCGACTCAGTTTTGGGCTCTGTCTGTGCTACAGGTCCAAGGCTACCCAGCCCTAGTTAACATGTGTATTAATCTGTTGTCATACCTGTGTCAGGGGCAGGCTCTTCTCTGACAACAACCACCCCTGTCCGACGGAAGCGAGGTAGAGGTCACCACTTGAGAAGAAAATCTGGGGGAAAGCCTGTAATCCAGCTTCAACCAACACCCAACAAAGTGACCTGTGGTAAGATACTTTTTTTTTAACATCTCTCTTACCAGCATTCTTTGAATATATGAATCTCTATGCCTTTTCATTTCTATCTCCTTTTGTTTGATTTTACAGTATCTGTAAAATGCTTTAGAGCTGATCATTTCTGTGTGCACCTCAACAGTTTATAATTAACCAATTCATTAGTGCCTGAACCTCTAATGCTGTCAGAATGAAAGCATCACACAATAGGTCAATGTTAAACGTATGTCATCTCCATTCATCCCTTTATGAATTCCCTGCACACTGCACTATTTTCACTTTGAGTTTCATTCTGACTGGGCTCAAAGGGTGCTCACACCAAAGCCTCTTTATGCTTTTGCTAGATGGGAGCTGTCCTGCCATCAGGGCATTGCTAAAATCTCTTCAGAACAGAGCACATGAGACACACTGAATGGCAATAATGGCACAGTAGGTAAGGAATACCAAACTATTTGTTAGGAAAGAAGGCATTGTGTGAGGCATTTATATTCTGCAAGGACTGTTTTTCTGGGACATTCAAGTCTCAAAATACCAATGGCCCCAACTTAGCTCATGCTCCAATTTGCTGTAAAGCATCAAAAACCGAACAAGTTTTCCTGTATAATGCCCTTGTGGGACCTGAATGTCTCATGATGACGTTTTATAGAGATACTCATGTCAATAGCAATTTTGCAGTAATTTATTATTTACTATAATAGGTTGTTTTTTTTTCCTTCTTAACGTACAAATACATATCCTATAATCATTGTATCTGCATGATTTTGCCTCCTTTCAACACATTTTCATCTTTGGCTTCACAGTGCATCTTCTGGTGTTACTAAAAATATAAATATATGTTGTTTATTTTTGACAGAAATCAGATTTTCACCATCTTTAAATGTGTGGATTCTTTCAAAATAAATTTGATGCATGAACCACACACTGAACCTCACACTTTCAAAACGTAAATTAAAATCTGGGAACTCTATTAAAAACTCAATAGATTATTATTTCATCTATTGTGATCATTGATTTTAAAAGGATAAAAGTATACAAATGTGGATGAGTTTATGTTACATTTATTCAAATATACTAATTCATGCATAAGGGTGCCATCTTGGTTTTTCAAACGTGTGTAAGTCAGGCTCTAGACACGTTCTTTGTCTGCCTCATTGCACAAAGATGAGCAGTACTGGTCAGTTTCACTCTATTGTTACAGATGCTTATTGACCCTTTATATTTGCCTGTACAAAGACTGCATGGCTCTGGTAACCTTCCTCATTGCGTGTGCTGCAGGGGGTTCTTAAACCCTCAATTGAACCTGCTTATGTCCTTGCTTATTCATGTCTTCTGCTCAAAGCATTTAGCCTTTGCTAAAGGCAACAAGCAAATCCAAAGTTGTGATGTTTTTGATTATAGTCTGTTATGTACTTAGTAGGGGTGTAACGATACCCTCATGTCACGATTCGATACAAATCACGATACTGAACTCACGATACGATATTATTGCGATACTCCAAGACATATGGTAAAAGGTTAACAAAAAATGTACTGTTGATTAAAATAACTTTGTTTTTCTTACTTTAATATTATATTGTGGGTTTAAATGAATAGGCTTGGACATGGTGCTTGTAACCCAAGGACAAAATGGACACCAGAACAAAAATATTCATGAATCTGAAGCTGAAAATACAGAATTATTTTAGATGAATATGCTCTGTGACTGACTAGATATATTTAAAATAATGTTGACCACTTTTTACTAGTAACATAATACATTTGGCAATATCAGGACCCACAAATATTCCCCATTGCATTATTATACATTATAATCAACATTCAACATTATATATAGTAGTTTAATGTAGTACTGACACTAAAACTTTGAAAAAAAATATAATTCTACTATCCACAATACATATTGTCATCTATCCACGATACGTATTGTTGCATTTTTGTATTGCGATATATTGTGGCACGATATATTGTTACACCCCTAGTACTTAGTATCCTAGTAGCAGTTGCTCTTATCAATCAAAAGTAATAATGTAGAGGTATGCAAAATAAATGCGTTCAGTTTTATCACGCTCCAGTCCAAAACGTTCATGCTTTGTCCTGTTCCCGCCTGTAAAAGCCCGTTCAGTCCCAGTCTGGTTAGACTCTGTCTTGTCTTTGTGACTTTAGGCTATTTTCCCCAATTTCCACAAACACGACTCTCCAGATCTCCAGTTACAGACTTCTAGATGCTGTTATTATTAGATAATTATATTTTGCGGTGGCCCACGAGTCATTTATTTCTCCTGCTTCCCGCACACATATCCGTATCTTCCTTTCTGCATCTATATTCGGCACTTCAAATCTTGAGGATTGCAGACCTCTATAAAACAGTAATTTGGTGCAGCACAAGATTGCTTAATGGTTAACGATCTTCATTTAAAGAATCAAAATTACAAAAAAAAGGTGTAAAACACCCCAAACACCCTAATTGGGCTCAGGTGCAGGACAGCAAAGTAACAAAGGAAAAAAAGAAGCGTGTAGTCCACACACAAAAAATAGCAGCTCCAACAAATTTTATTGATCACGTTTCAACCATCAGGGCTTCATCCTTCAACCCTTCATTGTGCCTGAGGAACAACTAATGTTCGAAAACGTTGCGTGATAAATACGATTTGTTGGCACTGCTACAGTATTTTTGGTGTGCGGATTTCATGCTTCTTTTTTAACATTTCTTTCTCAGAAAAAGATTGTATAATTAAGATTTGGTTACTGATTGCATTTGTATACCCAATAGACCTTAGTCAGGGTCAGTGTCGTATATAACTTTTGACAGGAATGAAAACGAGGCTGCGAGGGGGAGAAGTACAGTGCGTACGATTAATTCTACTGTTGTTTAACAACATAACGTTGTGTGAGGTGATGAAACATCATTCGGAAAAAAAAAACCTAGGTAAACAAACTACAAATATTAGCTTTAAAAGTTTAGTGGTCACTCTTACATGATCTCAGGACCTATACAGTGCGTGCCATTAAAACAGAGTTATAAGGGCCAAGGGGTTGAAATATTCCCCCACGAAGTGGAACAACCCTTCATGAACCCGATACGTCATCAGTCGTCGACGATGGCTCTGCCGTTACAGAGTTTTTACATGATTTCTCCATGACAACAACTGACAATCAGGGCAGCTGCTCTTAACTTTGAATAAACATGATGATTATAACATCCCTTCCTCAATGTCTTTTCTGATCGGAAAGGTAATTTATTATACCATTTCTTAATTTAATCGACTATAGTCAGGCACGTGCACACATAGACATCAAAGGGGGCTTGAGCACCTGCCCTTTTTATTCCTGGAGAGAAAGTGCCCTTTTTTCTGGGGTGCTTTTTTAATTTTTGAAAAAGAATATATATTCCTGTTTGCGCACAGCTTCCCTGTCAAACAAATATATTAATTGAATAGTGTGTATCTAAATATCAGGTCTGAAGCGCCGATCAAGAGTTAACGCGTCTGCTCTAGTGAGCTCGCGCTGCGCCGCCGTTTGGACTTTGAACCGAGCGGATAAACAGTCCGTGAGACGCGCGCGGTTCAAATGAGTTTCTGTTCCGCTTTTGGCACATAAACATTATCGAACATTTATCAAACTCGATATTGATATCGAGCATTGGCGATATTGACTCGAAATTGAATACAAAAATATAAATTTAAGACTTGGCTGAATGTAATTTATGACCTTGTATGGAAAATCCGGACGTTTTTATGACTTTTTATGGCCTTAATTTCTTATTATTAAAGTTAATGACTTGCATACATCAATAGTCTTTCCCCCTGAATTTTAGAAATCTAAATTGGTGAATTTAGAGGAAATCTACAGATGCAAACAGATGGAGGATAGTAGGTTTAAAACAAACTCCATCTAAATGTGGATTTTGAAGGTTTTATTTGATGATGATGATACAGTCTTCCCTCAAATGTGAAACTAAGTCCATGTCACTATCAGGTGCATCAAATATATACTTGATTGAAACTAGTAGCATAGAAAACATGAACATTGTGGCATGGTTTCCTTTGCTGCTCAATAAACCTGGTAAATACTAGGGAGAACATTGGTTTCTGTGTGAACTGATTATTTTGAAGAAATCTTTTGAAAATGAAACAATTGTGTGAATTTGAGGAAGATAAAATTAACTTTAATACATTTTATAAAAAGTCAGAGTTGTGTTAATATGTATATGTGATGCGATCTGGGAAAACCCGTCGAATGTCGCGCTGGAACGTTTTCAGTAAAGTCTAAAAATAGACTGAATGTCAGTTTTTTGTCAATTTGTTTTTTATTAAATTATTATTCTATAACATCTTGTTTATCATCTCTGAATATAACTTGGGGAAATTCATTAGTTTACTGCAGAAAAATAGTGATTTATAATGACCAGCTGAAAAGACTGCGTTTCACTTTAATAACATGCACACAGGTGGAGCGAAGGGGGAAACACCAGGGGAAACACAAATCTCCCGTTTAGCTCTCCTTCTCTTAACACTACAAGACAGTTCACCTATCAAAATAAACCACATAACAGAATAAAGTCCAGTCCTGGAGTGAACTACAACAGCACGCAAGTTTATTTATTTATTTTTATCCAGCGTTATCGTGTGGTATGATGCAGAGCACAAGAGAACAACAGAGTTTGAAGTTGCTCGTCTAAAAGACCTTGCTCGCCTCTCAATCGTCCAATTTCAAAACGGTTTTCACAGGATGAATTTTGAGTTTGTAAGCTTTAGAATGATACCCAATCTATGATGATTACTAAAATATGTGATATGTAAAAAAGGCAATAAAAAGGGGAGCGCCAGTCGTCGCGCTCAGCAGGATGTGACAGTTATTTAAACCTGTTTTTCTCAAAATTCTGTTTCTGAAAATCATAGCGATCAGCTGACTTAAGATAACCATAACTTTTGTTACAGACAACCGATAAAATAAATAAAAACAGATTTGGAAAGGGCTTGAACCAAGCTTTAATATGGTATCAAAACCTGTAATATGTCAAATTTCACCATGTGGTGGGTTTTCCAATCACATCACACACACATATATATATATATATACTTTTTTGTTTAAAAAAAGAAAAAAGAAAACTTTTTTGCCCTTTTTTTTCACTTGAGCCCCTGCCCCTCAAAATGTCTGTGCAGTCCCTGACTATAGTGTTATTATTTCTGTGTGAACTGATTATTTTGAAGAAATCTTTTGAAAATGAAACAATTGCGATGAATTTGAGGAAGATAAAATTAACTTTAATACATTTATAAAAAGTCAGAGTTTTGTTAATATATATATATATATATATATATATATATATATATATATATATATATATATATATATATATATATATATACTTTTTTTGTTTAAAAAAAGTAAAAAGAAAAAGAAAAAACTTTTTTGCCTTTTTTTTCACTTGAGCCCCTGCCCCTCAAAATGTCTGTGCACGTCCCTGACTATAGTGTTATTATAAGAGTAAATAAAGTGAGTGGTGGAATCATCTGGTGCTAAATTTAAATGTTTAACCGTTTGCGAAGCCATCTCGCCGGTGATTTCTGATGGATTCCGTGAACTTTCTCTTAGCCCTCCGTTTGGAGTGTGCCTCTGAAAAACGTAGCCCTACCCCTTCGGCCTACCCCTCGATCTCAACAAGAATCGGGGGACACCCTACCCCTAGACATGAACGCGCAAAACGCAGGGGTCAGGCCAAGGGGTGAATTGGATTAAGCCTAACTCTCACAGCCTTGTTTTCATCCCTACCTCAAATTCAATATGGTGTCTAACCTGACCAAGGTCTATCATAGTTGTAATCATTTGTGTGCACAAGACAATGTTTGTGACAAATTATGCTTTAGACTTGCTTCAATCCCCCTGCTTCCTTCATGGTTCGATTTTTCAGACAGAAAAGTACACTCACATTCTTTGCTTTTATTTCTATCACATTTTTCACCAACTTCTCTATCCCTTTTTCTGTTCCTTTTCTTTTTCCTTTGGATAAGCAGTTTTCCGTGTGAATAACTCCTGTGGTGTGCCTGAATGAAATGTCTTTAAAGAGATTATTGAATATTGGGCCTCTGAGACTGAGCTGCATTGCCTGTATTTCCTGGTGTTTCTTATCCAGTAAAACACTGATTATTGTCATTCCACTTCTTATTTAAAGCATTGATCCTCTCCCCTCTGTAACTGAGCTTTGATGCAGCAAAAGCTAATCTACTTTCTGCACTGACCGTTTGTTTCAGTGAGGTGAGAATCCTTTGTGCCCTTCCTTACCTTACCTCTCCCTTAAACATTAGCTTGCACTGTATAGTGAGCTCATAAAATGTTCATAAACTAACCTTCAATCTCAAATGGTTACATTTCAATTTGAATGCCCTCTGTTGACTATGAGATCCACACTGGAGATGCTTGTTATTCAGATTATGTCAGACGACAAGTTCTGCTATGCCATGAATGACCTTTGACCTTTGTTTTACTCCTGAACTAGCTGAACATGCTGTTTGCTGTGTTGACTCCACATTTGATCTTGGCAGGTTGACTCAAGAATGAGTAGAAAAAGCAGGAGAATGGATAGAGTGAAAGAGACAGAGCTCACAACAAAAACAAGTGTGTGCTGTCCGCTCTGTCTGATCATACACAGTCGAGACATGTGTGTGCTTTAACTCACGCGCCTGGTCCATGTCCTAAGGTAAAGAACCCCCTTCCTAACTTCGACCATAGGAGGAGGGGTGAATCTAATACTCTTGTGTTCAAATGTCAGTTTTCAGTTGTTACTGTCCACTTCCCCAGTTACATGTGCTAAACGAATGAACTAGATTTGGGAAAAAATGGGAACAAAATCCTCTCTGGAGGGGTTGTTGGCCTCAGTGTTTCAGCAGAACTGACTCAAAGAATTCATGAAAAATTCCTTGGAAATTTCTGGGAGTCCATTTTTAATTTGTCTATATTACACCAACATTACAAGACATCAGGTTACTCTGTTTTCAGTGTAATCTATGTTCAAAAACAAGCCATTCTACAGTCGATTTGGCCAAACTCAGAGGCAAAGCTCGGATTTTGCGATGTTTTGTCCTCAAAAACTCCTCTGTGAACCTTTGTTGGAGCAGTTCTGAAGAAAATGACCCAACAGTTCTTGTTTAGAGTCCATACCAGTGTTTTGTATGTGTTTTCAGCACTGAAACTTAAATATTTCAAAAGTTAAGTAAAGTTAACAGGTATCTTAATTTATTAAATCACATTTTCCCAGTGTTTGATTTTGTAGAATTGAAGTAGACACTGGTTGTAAAAGTTAGTAAAATAGTAGCCTGATGATAAGCTCATTCTCTAGACCTAAGAGGTTTGAACCTGCAGTCTCCATATGAATTAGAAAATTGTTGCTTCTCGCACACAAACAAGAAATTATGTATATGAACTTTGCCTGATTGACCAAAAAATGAGACATAGCAAAACTATTGCAACAACGTTCATCCAAAACTGCTTGTTCTCTCTCTCTCTCTCTTCCTCTCCTTTCTCTATGTCCACAGTTGAAAAACAGACTGACACAAGTGTCAGGAACAAAAACAAGTTGGCCATCCTCACATACTAAGAGAGGAGAGAATGAAGGAAAAAAAGTCAAAAGAAAAGCTTGACCCTGACTTACGTGTGCAGTCGGTCAGTCTTTGGCCTCGATTCTCTCCCTCCATCTTGGTTTGTTGTTCAGCAGAAAAGAGGATAAAAATAAGTGTGGAAGCTCTTCGCATGGAGCAACACCCCATAAAATGATGCACTTTTATTTTTTATTTTTGGAAAAATAGTTAGTTATTGTTTGTTTATTTTGAAGTAATTTACAATATTTTTACAAAATATCGAAATATTTGTGAATTCATGTTATTTATTACTATTTTTTTTATGTCCTGGGATGCTCAAAAATCATAATGCCTACAGTGGACAGCATTACATATACGAACAAAAAACTCCACTGTGCTGCTTCTTATTGATTCCTTCTGTGTAATGAAGCTGAAAGCAGAGAAAACCATTGTCCTGTATTAGTGTATGTGACGAGCTCTGATCATGTTTGTTTAATGGAACTAAAAGTGCTCTGTAAATGTGTGCTGTGTTTAAAAAGAACGTTAAATAAGTTTTGTGTTTCGAGTCTGCTTTCCAACCTACATTACAATTTATTTTTGGGAGCATTCTGGAGAAGGGGGGCCACCATGATCTTTTAAACTTAACACACACTAAGTAATGTTCCTGTAGCCACAAAATTTACATCTAAATTTACATTCTTGTTTTAAAGGGGTCATGACTCATGACATGGATTTTATTTTATTTTAATATTTTCCTTGAGGTTCACCTATAATGTTTAGCAAGTTTTTAAAAAAAAAAACATTTATTTTCTTTTTTCATTCTGACCACTTTGACTGAAATGATCAGTTTTTAAGGGGCAACTCCTTTAAGGCTTGTCAGTAAAGGCCACTGTTCTGATTGGCTCAACGTCATTGCATAGAAAACAGTATCAAGGCCCTTCACTGTTGCAAGTGTTTTGAAACCATAAAGCCGTCATTTAAACACAAAGCATTATGTAGAGAGATGATGTTTAAATATTCGATTGATGTCTTGCTTTGATGGCAGTCATATGCAAATATATTGTGACGTCAGATCACGCAATATCTAAACGATTAATTTTTGGAGCTTGAAATAAATGCTTTATTTGCAGTGATGAGATGTTCTAAGTTATGAAACTGGCAGGATGTTGTAATGGTACAAAGACCTTTGATAAAAGGTCAAGGATAAATTCGATTTGTCATGTCAGGACCCCTTTAACATACAGTATAGTACAAGTAGCGCCAGTAATAAATCTAAATTGGTTAGACCTCACATCATAGAGTAGTTTCCTTCTCAAGTGTTAAGTCTGGATCTGAAATGGGTAATCTTTGAACATTATAATTTAATAAGGGCCATTGTTTTTTTATTGTTTCGTTTTTTTATATAAGGATCAAAAGAAGTTTTATTGGCATGGTAAAATAAAGCATTACATTGCCAAAGCATTAGTTGGATAGAATACACACATAGTTACACTGTCTTTCATATTAATCCTTGTACTTGTCTCACTTGCATTTAAAAAATAAATAAATCTTGGGTTGCACTTTAAAAGGTGACATAGTTACATTGTACTTACTCAAATAAGTACCAGAGTAATATGAATTAACTTGCATACTTATTATAATAAGTACTTGTAGTAATGTGTAACTAAGTCACTGTAAAATAGTGTTACCAAATCTTGTAATTACACTACTGTTAAAAAAATTTGAGGTCGATAAGATTTATTTAAACAGAGAATGAGAAATATTAATTTAAAATATAATTTATTACTGTCAAAGCTGGGTTACTCCAGTCTTCAGTGTTACATGATCCTTCAGAAATCAGTCTAATATGCTGATTTGATGCTAAGAAACATTTCTTATTTTATAACTGTTGTGCTGATCTTTTTTTGTGGCAATGTAAACGTTTAATGCCACTTCAATTTAATGTCTCCTGAATCAAGTTATTTCTTAAAAAAAACAAGTCTGTCTGACCCCAAACAGTAGTGTAATTATATTTACTAGCTAAGCCCAATACTGTATACTGTACCTGCATTGATTATAGAATTAAGGTAATGCTTGATATTTCGGTCCAGTCAATTTTCATATTTCATATTGACTGTTGCTTTGTAAACGTCCCAACATGCAAAAGGGTGGAGTTTCTGGTGGGGCTTTGGTTGTAGAAAGGTTGGATTTGTGTTGCAGCAATGTTCTGAAGATTGATGGGTCCACTTCCTCCTCTGACCTCTGAGCTAATGACATGAAAGGAAATGACATCACTGCGAAGCTCTGGTTCAGGTATGTATACTCCAATCGTATTTTGCCGTCTCTGTTCCCTGTGCTGTTGCATGACACTCAGTTCTACCTCCACTGTTTGGTAAAGCCAACCTGCATCATTCTGCCTGTCAATTATGGCCCCGACAGAATTCAAATGCACATATCAAAGTATAAACCAGATCTGAAGAACTTTGAATGTGAGCCCATCTCTGGATTTAGCTCAAGGTGCTTTCAGTCCACCTGAACCTCCTGAACGGCCTCAGTTAATGTGCTTTCGTAACTCCCTCACATCTTTGCAACCACAAATATACAAGTACTATGTTCAGTAGACATGTTGGACTTTACCAATGTGTTTCCAAGTCCCTGTGTGCCTGCAAATAATTTGAGTGCCACCTCATGATGAATTGATCTAGATCTCCAACTCCTAAAGTGCAAATCCTGAACTAGCCTTCTGGTTTCAAAAGCCTTAATGACTACAAGTGAAGAACCTGGGTCGATAATCGACTCAATGTTAAACATTTTGAAGATGATGGCCTCCGTTATCAGAGTAGATCTTGAGAGCTGATGCCGTATCAGCAAGGAGTTCGAATTTTGTGCATTCTGGTTTAATACACTGTCTGAAACAGTTCAAAATTTAAAAAGGCAAAGGAACTAGCTTAAAGCAAATCTGTGAATCATTGCTATTCTTAGTTATTTTTATACCAATTGTTTTTATATAAACAAATGAACTGAATATCTAAGTCTCATTATGACTGTATTTCTGTCCTCCTTTTGACCCCTCACTGATCTGCTTCATTTCTCGTGTTCTCCCCCTTTCCTCTGCTGCTGTTTTTCTTCTTTGCCCCTTTGCATGCCATCCTTCATCCCACCCTCCTCTCTTTCTCTGTCTCCCATGCTCTTACGCTCTCAGATATCCGACTGCGCGTGCGTGCGAGAGTATCAGAGCACGGAGCGGCCCTTCGTGGAGGAGTTTCTTCAGACAAGCAGCAGCCGCTGGAGAGGCAGTTTGAACTGTTCAGCCGGAGCGAACCTGCTGCTCCGCAACGGGATCTGGGCTCTATTGTCTGTGATATCAAGTTCTCAGAACTTCCCAACCTAGATGCTTTTTGGGCAGACTACCTGAGCGGGGCTCTGCTCGAGGCACTGAAAGGGGTCTTCATCACAGACTCTTTGAAAAGGGCAGCGGGACAGGAGGGGGTTCGCCTGCTTGTCAGTGTGGATCAGGATGACTACGAGGAGGGTAGGGAACTGTTGCTTGGCAGCCAGACACAAAATGGGACAAACTGGGCACACAAAGGTGAGTGTGAGTTTGTAGGTGCATTCTAATTTGTGCATTTTTTTTTACTCATGTGGTACAATAATGATCATACGTCAGTGCTGATACAGTAGGATTTTCTTATATAGCCTACACCCTCTCTTGCCTCTTTATATTAACATGTAACCACCAGGGGGTGTTAGAAAGCAGTTTTGTCTTATCCCCTTTTCCCTCTACCAGGAGAGATACAGTGTTATTTATTTGTATTATCTATATACGTATTGTCGTATTTATTAATTTTTGGAATTGCCTTTTAATTTTGTGTTTTTAGTTTTCATTTTAATATTAGTTTTAGTTATTTTGTTATTTGGTTTTATCATTTAATTTTTTTAATTAAACATTTTCAGTTACAGTAATTGCCTTGAGTTTTTCATGAAATATTTATATTTCAGCTTTATTTAATTAAGAAAAATGATTTGGATAGTTTAAGTAAACACAGTAAACAAAAAAAAAAAACACTGGTGAAAAGTTGTAGATACTAAATAAGTTATTTTAAACTGTCACTCTTCTGAAGCCTATATATATATATATATATATCTCACCTAAAGGATTGTAAGGAACTCCATACTAATACTGTTTTTGACCCCCTTTTACCTTCAGTACTGCCTTAGATTTTGCTGAAAGCATTCTTTAAAAATGTTGGCCCATAATGATAGGATAGCATCTTGCAGTTGATGGTGATTTGTGGGATGCACATCCAGGGTATGAAGCTCCAGTTCCACCACATCCCAAAGATGCTCTATTGGGTTGAGATCTGGTGACTGTGGGGGGCATTTTAGTATACTGAACTCATTGTCCTGTTCAAGAAACCAATCTGAAATGATTTGAGCTTTGTGACAGTGCATTATCCTGCTGGAATCAGAGGATGGTTACATGGTAGCCATAAAGGGATGGACATGGTCAGAAAACAATGCTCAGGTAGGCCGTGGCATTTAAATAATGCCCAATTGGCGCTAAAGGGCCTAAAGTGTGCCAAGAAACATCCCCACACCATTATACCACCACCAGCAGCCTGCACAGTGGTAACAAGGCATGAAAATCCCAGTAACTGAGCAGATTGTGAAATACTCAGACCGGCCCGTATGACACCAACAACCATGCCACGCTCAAAATTGCTTAAATCACCTTTCTTTCCCATTCTGACGTTCAGTTTGGAGTTCAAAAGATTGTCGTGACAAGGACCACACACCTAAATGCATTGAAGCAACTGCCATGTGATTAGTTTATTTGATAATTGCATTAATGATAAATTGAACAGGGGTCCTAATAATCCTTTTGGTGTGTGTACTTTAGAATGCCATGTGTTTTATGTTGTTGTTGTTGTTGTAGTAGTTAATTTTATTTAATTGATTTGGTAAGCATTATTTATAATAAATATTCTAAATGCGTTTTACAGAGAACAAAGATATGGTCATTCTAAAATAAATTAGCATTAGTTTATTTAGTTAATATTAGTCACATTACTTTGTTAGTTACATTAACTTTGGCAGCTCTAAAAAAATGGCAGTTTTTTTTTTTTTTACTAATTTCATGGAAAACAAAAACAGTTATTTTATGGTATTTTACAGTTTGAACACCATACTCTAAGTACCTTTTTATGAGGATGGAATGTTTAAAATCATTAAATAAAGCTATACATTTTTATGAATAATATGACGCAATAACATCCGCAGTCAAAGGCTTTTTTGTTGTGATTTTAATGAATATTTTGTTAAAATATATATTTTTTAATTAATTAGTTTGCTTCATAGTCTACAGTATTGGTTTTGAAGCTATTCATGCATGTTCCCTTATGTATTAAGTGATGTATCTCACATTTCCTTCACAGGCCCTAAGAAATGTCATTTTCACATGGGACCTTCAGTTGTGATGGATGAAGATGTTTTGCCTTTTTATTTCATTGCCCATTGAGTGTTGGTGACCCTGCTGAGATGGAGAGCCTATTGGAGGAGACTAGATTCAACTGGGCAGCCGTTTTGTGGGACACAAGAATCATTTTCCTTCAGAAACTGTCCGACATTTCAGAGGTTAGGTTCAGATGTGGGGCTGTGTCTCTCCAAGGCAGGTCAGTTTAAACATGGACAAACACACAAATACTAAACACACAGAGGAAGAAAAACAGGAGGGAGGTTCTGCATCTATGAATACCATTTACTCTGGCCCGGGTGGTATAGATTATTTATTTATTTTATTTTGTTCCTAATGTGATGCATTCCTTATTCGCTTTCTTTGATAAAAGATAGAAAGAATGGGAATACACAACAAATATTTACTGTAACTTTAAGTATTTACAAATCAATCCACAAAAGAATGATGAAAAACAACAACATTAAAATGTATACTTAACAAAAGAGAAGGATTTTTATTTTTAGCATATCTCCTGTTTTGAAAGGGTTTGAAAGATTAGATGCTAACTTATTTCTTCAGATTTTGGGCTGGTAACGATGCAACAGAAGACCAAAGTCATACTTCCACCATCGGGCCGGCAGATATGTTGCGTAACCGAACTACTCGGAGTGGTCTTTTGTACTGCTTATAAGAGCCACATAGATGGCCCAGTCAATCAACATTGCCAAAATTTTGAAAGATTAACAAGATGGAGTAGAGATTCATACTAATCGATTGCGACAAAGACTTTCTGCAGTGCACCACTGTGAGACTACATTTGTCCCGACAACTCCATGTTACCATGCTATTTGTCTCAGAAACAAAGTCAGCAAGTCATGGATTATATGGGCCTTTAGATGCCTTTGTAAATTGCAGCTATAAAAATGATAGTTAATTATAATTAGATGGCGACTGCTGATTTGACACCAGCCTTGACACAACCAGACTTACCTCTGGTCCTGTTTCTATAATATGTTGCCCTTTTTGTTATATTTGTACTTTTATGACAAAAAGATAAATGTTCAGTAGTAGTTAGTAGTACTTCATTTTGGAACAGTCCTGTTATAACTGGGAGTGTAAAATTGAACACTTTTGTGTTTTCATGTTTTTGTTTAAACATAATACTTGATATTGTTTTGGAATAAGTAAGTACATTTAAGTAAATATGATTCTTAATAAAGTACTGTCAGAAAATAGTTGTGTCTCTGATATTGTGTGATTAAAATGTTTTTAAATTTTAAATGGGAATGTTAAGGACAAATTCCTCCAAGTATTGCTTATATTTTCCATTTAATTTATAGTATTAGTATGAATAACGTTATGCACCTGTGATTAATTGTACTTTAGTGGCCATAATCACTGAAACATTGTTTTGTTAAACCATTTAGCGATTAGAATATATTATTAATATATTACATACAAAATATAGACTATGCAATGTGTACAAACAGTGTATAGTTGTGTCATGTATACATAGTTTAAATTTTTACAATTATTGGAGTGCTATATGCAATAATATTTAGTTATTGCTGTTTTCTATGCTTTTGCACCCCCTTGTGGATTTGAGGATCACATGAAAATAACTGCGGCGCATCCTGTATTTTTTTTAATGGGGGGGGGGGGCTGCATGTTAGGAGCTGCTTGCTAGACTATATACCCTGCGTTTAAACACTTGCTGACTCAGATGGTTGGGATTTTAAATAATATTAGACCAACACCAAGCAAAGAGGGTCAGCGAAGAGTGCCCAAATAGATCCCAGCTGTCTTGAAAAAATAGGTTTTTGCTTCAAAACGAACATCTACTAATTGTGGTTAATATGTACAGGACACGATGCTTTCTTTTGAACTATTAGTATTATTATTGTTACCATATCCGTTAAGCTATGATCCAAACCTATTTTAGATTGGAGCCGGGAAAAGAGGATAGGAATGCCCATGGGCTGTTCAGTTAGGGCTCTGTCCATGGTGCTGAACAACTAAGACAGGCATGCCTGTCTGTCTATTGACATTAACTTTCTTTTTAAGGGAGCACAAAAACATTTTTTTTAAGGAACATGAAATTTTAAAAATGTAACCATTAATAAATAATTATACGGTGTAAATAAACTGTAGGTTCACACTTTTTGCTAAGAGCGTATTTTGGAGAATTTTGGAGAGGCCTACTTCGACCCTTCGCCGTGTTTTCCATGCTATTATTAACTTCACCTGTAGATGGCAGCTATATTAGTGCCTAATCCTAGTCATGCGTACGCAAAACATATACTGATGAGCCCTCTGACGGAATAGTACGTTGAAGAGTGAAACCATGATTAAAATCTAGCCTACACTCTTCATTTTTTTTTTTTTGCTTCTCTCATTCTCGCACATACAAATCCAAGTTGTTTGTTTTCAGCAAACGCGTTGTCATGGAAACCGTTAGGGATAAGGAGGGCAGAGAGACACATGAAGGATTTGCGCACGAACACACCCTCCACCCGACCCCATCACCTTTCGCCCCTAATTTAAAATTCAGACTCCTCACCCGATTCCTTTTCTGTTCCCCCCACGAGAATACCCCCACCCATCCCAAATATCTGCCCTCTCTCCCGTTTTGCTGTGTCCGACTGTTTCTAGTGCCCGAGCAGCTCGCGCGTGTGACGGAGATCGACACGTTCGTCGATGGAAACGCTGGTAATGTTGTGTGAAACAAACTGACATAAAATTATCTTGCACTTTTCCGTACTCTAACGGCATTTTTCTCGTTCTCTGTACTTTTATTTATTTTTTTACCCTGGCTTATATTTGTTTCTACTTTCTGATGTTTCTGTTAGTATAGGCTATATTCTATTAAAACGATTCGCGCTAAAGTTGTCGTATCTCTATTTAACCCGTCCAAGCTCGAGCCGGAGAGAGGCCGAAAGAGTTGTTGCCTGTAATGATTTCTTGCTCTTGCTTTTCTTTTTATTGATTAGATAGAAATGAATTCATGGGACAGCCCTTTCTCCCTCTGTTTGTGTTTCTCTGCGTGTTCCTGCGAATCTCGGATTGTGCACGCGCTGTTCTGCATGTAATTGGCGCAGGGCGTCGCGGGAATATTTGATTCAAGAAAAAAACTGCGCGCTCGTGTTTTACAATCCTGAACTTCAGTGGTGCTTTTTTTGTCGCGTGGTGATAAATGCACAGCTTTGTCATGAATAAGCAAAGCTTTCAGTAGCTATGCTTTGGCCATTTCTGCTGTTTTTGTTGTAAAAATACCGGCGGAATATAAACCTACTGTCCGTGAAAGGACAAAGATTAAGGCTATAATTGTTTTACAGTAACTGTTTTCATCGCTTAAATGACACACGGTCTGGATGTTGATGAATTGTAGCCAAATTCTAAGGGCTCATTTAGCAGTTTTTGACGAATGTTGACAAAGTCGTAGTTAAATGTTTCAAAACTCTGAAAGGGTTTTCATTTTATTGTCATGGTTCAAATCCTTCTATCGGGAGGCTATCAACATTTATTTTATTTCTGCAGGCCTTATTGTGCGCGCGAGCTTCTGTTGTGTCTCTTGACTTGTGGAAAATCTGGACATATGTTTACTACTTTGGGAAGCTTTTTAATCAATATGATCGATATTTGTTTGGCGGTGTATCCTTGTTAACGACATTGTAATAACAGCATCATGCGGCCTCCGCACGGCCGTCAGTGTCCGCAGCCACACGCTGAATCTCCGCTGAGGGGGAAATCGATGAGCACACTGAGTTAATTATGAGAAAATCAATTAAGAGGTGGAGATTTTGGCTATAAAAAGGCCACCATCGCCAGTGCAAAAGAAAAGGGGACTGAATGCACAAGCCTGTTCACATAGCCTATTTCTGTGTATAGCCTTCTCTTTTCGCTCTTCTCTTCATGTTCGGTGCGCGACCGTGTGGGGATTTTCTCCGTGGTTTATTACGTTGACCTAAGCCTAGCCTACCTTTTAAAAAATTCTGCAAGGCGACCATACAACTGATTCAGTATGAGGATAAATGTCATTCAACAGATCTTTTAAGATGAAACCTGCAAATTGCCTGAGTAAACAAAGTCCGAAGAAAAACAAACGTGTTTCGATGTGGACTATTATTTCCAACACTTTTTCATTTATTTACTTTTTTTTTTTTAAATAATTTTTGGAGCGAATGTGATGGACAGAAAGATTGAGGGGTTGTCTTCTAAGTTTAGGCAGTGAAGATGGTCTGTCAAATATTTGAACTGCCTGACTCTCTGTATATATGTGCTCTCACGTTTCGGTGGTTGATAAACAGGCACATGTTCTTTAACGT
Source organism: Hybognathus amarus (assembly GCA_030378365.1). Classification (NCBI taxonomy): domain Eukaryota; kingdom Metazoa; phylum Chordata; class Actinopteri; order Cypriniformes; family Leuciscidae; genus Hybognathus; species Hybognathus amarus. Next base: position 96,373 of record JAQIUQ010001280.1, on the reverse strand, counting down.
TATTTGCTTCAGATTAACGAAGAAGCACGGGTGCCACATATCTCTGATACGAAAAATCGTCAGGACTCATTATTGATGTCAATGCCATCTTTGCGCGTTTGGGAGTTTGAACACGATGCAGAAATCGTGAGAACAATTAGGTAGGCTACTGGTAGTCTTTTTTAAAAGTTTTGACATATTAAATGTAGGCTATTAATCAAGTATTTTTATGATTTTCTCATGCAAAGTTTTAATAACGATTTGAAGACGCAGATCTTGACTAAGCGGTACACAAAACACCACTGCATTCTGATATTGTAGAAATAGATAATAGAAATAGATAATATTCAAAACAGCCTTGTTTTTTACCCTGAAGGTATTATTGTTTAGCCTATCTCGGCTATTAAAACTATTAACAAATGTGCTATTTGCACGCATTCAATCGTTTTAGTTGTTTATGATGGTAAGTTAAAATAATACAAATCAAGAAAATAATTCAGTAAAATAAGCAATGCATGCATATGAAAATATTTCTGAGCCGAAAATGGTCTTATCAAGATAACCAAAACACATTTCGTCTTATCTCTGTCCTACCGGACGAAGTGTTCACGTGACTTTTCATAATTATTCGGTGGTAATTATTATTCGGTGTTATTTTAGGTGTGTTCTCAGATTATTGTAGTTTATTGATAATTATTGGATTGTTTGTTACACAATATTGTCTCGCGTTGTGGCATTGTGTAATCACAAACATTTTTCAAGCTAGTTTTGTGCCTACACCAGTTTTAAATTCACTAAATTAAACTCGAGCTATAACTGAAATTCTGAGTAGGCTATAAGATACTCTAATATTATTCTTGGTTTAGTATTTATACCAAAACTAATTAGCTTAATGTAAAACGCAAGTAAAGTGATGCATCGAATTGCCTAAATAACGTGTCCTCTGAATACATCAAAAAGGCCACATTAAAATATTTCCATTGAGCGCGTCTTCAAATATAAAAGTGTCAACTTTCCCAAAGATGTAACAGAAATAATAGTTAAAACGAAAACGCTCTCAAAAGAAAATGACAGCCTAAATAGTTTTGGTGGAGACAAGAATAAACCTCGTGAAAGTTTGCGCCATTAATTTAAATAGCCTAGATCACAAGTCATCTGTTGTCAATATGCAAATTAGTAATAGAGTATTATAGACATTATATTCATGCAATACAGAGAAAAGCCTACTTCAGAATTTCACTCAAAAATAGCGAACTAAACAAATTTTATAACGAGCTTTTACATTTAGGCTACTTACATAATAAACACAATGTTATTTACTGCTTAACTAAATATCTAGGCTACATATTATTTCCGCACTCAATCAGATTATTTTATTTTGCCATCCAAGACTTACTATAGCACGTGCCGCTTAATCGCGTCCTGTCGATTTATTCTTTTATTAGCCTATAATAAATGTTCATATTCCTTCGTGAGAGGAAGATAGTATTTCTGGCATTGTATTTATTTTCTCTCGTTATTTTAGAAAAACACTAGGCCTATGCTATAGCTTGGTATATCAGGAAAACATTTATTTGTCGTCGTCTTGTTCATATCACTCATATGCACACATTAGTAGGCTATATTCGTATTATTATTGTCATTATTCTTTCCTTTTTTATCGCCCCGCAGATATTCAGTGTCCGGTATCAATCTTGGGCTTTTTCATAAGCAGCTGTCAGCAACTCACGACCCCGCGGGTCAAAGGCCAAACGACCACCGGTGCAATTAAAACGGACAGAGATGGAGCGTAATGGTCCCATCCAATTTTCCTCTCACAAAAGAATAAAACTCATGGCAGTTTATTTCAGAAATGATGTTATCAAAAACATATGACCATATAGCCTACTAATACTGCTGTAAATTAGACATATGTCGAAATATAAAGTAGCCTACTAAAAAAAATAGTCTTGGTACTCAATTTTGCTTTCTGAAAATGTAACTTATTCTACTATATTATTCAGCATTCAGTATATTCAGGATCTATTTATTTTCTTTATCAATTCTTCAGATAATAATTTACAGAAGGCAAAATAAGTTCAAGTTCATGTTTATTTTTCATGCATCATTTATATAATATATGTGTGTGTGTGTTGTGGAAGTGTTTCATTTTAAAAATGTATTTATTTAGATAAATAAATAATATCTTAATATATGCATACGTGATTAGCTTTTCCACATTCGCAGCTGTAAAATCCACCTGGCGAAACATCAAATTCAGCAACTAATAAATTGTGGCTGTTGCTATGACCTTTGCAATTGTGGCTTTTGCTCCTGGTTTGAATGTGTGGCCGGTCTGTTTTCAGCTCTATTTTGTTGCTGCTATGTGGCTGTTGAACGAATCAAGATGACCACAATAATACACAGAGGGACACGCGCGCCGTTTATGAATGTGCGCGTGTGTTTAGAACCCAATGAGACAATGGGGTCAGAGTTCAAATTCAGCCCCAGACGGACGACCTTGCCCTTATGAATGACCCTGGGTCACACTAGCACGGGGGAAGGATTTCAAGGGATATAGAAAATTATTTGAAAGGGAAAACCGAGAAAGGAGTCGCAAAGGGTAAAAGGATAAATACAGAGGTGGATATCAAACATACATATTTTTCGTCCCACTTCCAAATGTATTCTCCATTCGCATCAGTAACACGAAAGAAAAAGTTAACCTTTGACCTCCACTGTGTTCCTCTATCCCCAGCTGCTATGAACTAGTATCTCAGTACGCATTCACACACACACACTTCCTTTATAACCTTGAGGCTTAAATACTGGAGTTGTCTTGTTCAGCACCTCAGGTACTGGGGGTTAGTAAAGAACCAGGGCTGATGGCTACTCTAAAGCCCCAGCAGGGTACTGGTTTGGGGGCCATGCAGGGGGCTGATGAATTGGCTGCAGTTTCACACATGACCTGTGCCTGGCAGCAGAGAGCTGGCTGTCTGGCCTGTTTACTTTAGCTACTCATCTTAGCCAATGACCAGGGGAGGATACAGGAGCGGGAGGGAGGAGGCAAGCAACCCTGAGGGTGAGGAAAATTACATGAAAAAGCTCGCAAAAATGTCTGTTTGTTCCTTTGTGCTCAGTTAAAGCTTATTGCAGCGCTCACAATATTCTCCATCACAAAAGTGCTTTGTTTTTAAACGTACTTTCTAATATCTCGCTTCTCTTCTAAATTCCCCAGATTAATTAAGCAAGATGTTTTGCATTTCTAAAATGGTTTGACACGGTTCCAACACTTTGAGCATTTTTTCTTTTTCTCACCTATAGCTTTTTTCTGTGTCTGAAGGTCCTTGTCCTGTAACCCATTTAAACAATTACCCCCACCTCTCCTCGTGGGCCAGATCCAGAGTTATACCTGTGTGTTCTCTCGCTGAAGGAGAACGGCAGGTTTAGCTGACGTTCCCTTTATCTGGCATGTGCTGATACTCAGTCAGTCGGCCTCTACCAGATGGGGTGTTTCAGTGGGCATTTTCTCTGTGATGGGGTATTTAGGGAGAATTTTCTTTATAGATCTGGTGTTTTCAGTTGAAGTATAGAGGGATTTTTCTTAAATCTGGGTACCTGGTATTTGAAATGACATTTTTCTTCTATTTTTCTGTGATGGTTTATAGATATTTTGGTTATGAATAATGGGAAAACTTTCCCTCTTTATGAGTTTTAAATCAAATTTGATTTAAATCAAAACAGTTTTATTTGATTTGTGATTTGGTGCTTGGATAACAATAGCTTAGATGAGAATTAATTTAGCCTAATTCTTATTTTAGATGTTTGCACAAAATCAGAAACATACAGAAGTAATAATGCTCTAATGGGTAAGAGATTGCGATGGGACTAAACTCTTTAAATGCAATTAAATTTAATGTTTAAGAATTAAAAGTATGATTAAACAATCATGGAATTGTACTGTTTTGCTGTAAAAAGTCAGTTTAATGTAATTTAATTTGGAATGACTTTTGATTGTACTGAAAAATGTAAGGCAGCAACTTAAAGGCCCATTTTTAAGACATTACTTTTCAGTAGACATATTTGCTGTTTATTTAATCACTTTTGGCCTATCATTGAGTTGCATTCAAGTTAAATTACCCATTGTGACTGAAGAAGTCAATATGTTTTGTTTTTTTTCAATGTAGATCAAATTAGCTGTAATCTTTTGTCATTTCTGTAGGAGACATTGACCAAGAAAATGACCAAGAAAACAAAACAAACATAAGAAAAGTACAGTGTGAAAGGGTATGAGGGATGAAGAAAGGAGAGAGAGCAAAAAAGACAGAACAGCTCTGAAAACAAGGCTTTCGGAAAGGGTCGAAAGGGACTGGATGCAGACGCTTATTTGAGAAAATGATCTCTAGAAGCTTCCTCACAGCCCCAAATACCTTCATTTTTTCATCTCTCTCTCTCATTTCACTGTAGGATCAAGAGCACGTAATCTGGTTGAGATTTCTTTGTCCAGATTCATTTGTTCACTGCCCGACTATCCCTAAATTGCTTAAACGTTTGGCCCCAGAAGAATTTTTCCTGTTTGTATATTTATATTTTTATGCTCATCCCCAAACACACACTGGAAACCAAATTAATACGAGCATTTTCAAGGGTTTGCTCCATTTAATTTTTTCTTTGAGAAACCCTTTTTGCATCCCTTTGCAGTGTTTAGAAAATTGAAAATGCCATAGGCTATCAGAACAAACTCTTCTGAGAGACGTAGAGAAATGGACAAAACGGAGAAACACGAGTAGAAAATCATGCATGTGTTTCATTGCAATATTTCAATTTACAGTTTTCATCAGTGCAAATTAACAGCCGTTTTGATGAAACTCACTCCAATTTAGTGACAATAAGGTTCCTTTAGTGAGTTCAAATCTTGTGAGTGATATAAAAAATGTGTATTGACCTTATCTTTAACATAAAAGCAGATCCATCAATTTGTAAATGTAATGTGTCATTCGTTTTAAGTTATTTTTAGCTGTATTCTCATCCTTGGGTGTCATCTGACTGACGCTTTTAAAAAACGTCTAAATCCGACTCACATGGCACCATTGAGCGTCAAAATAACATGCTTCTGTTATGGGTAGGTTTAGGTCTGGGGTTGGGTTAGGGTTAGACCACTAGGAGGCGCCTTCTGGCCCATATATATCTGTGTCTCATATTGACGCTAAAGGGTGGCATGTGCATCGGATGTTGTTTTCTGTGTACTGTGATTCTTTTGGTATTTCCCTATAACGGCTAATGATTAGAAGTCTCGCACATTCACGGAAACTTTACTTCTGCTTTGAAAAAATAATGCTGATATGTGAGATATTTATAACTTTATATTTAAAAAAAAGCAGACAATGTATTCTTACACTTTTCTTGTATTACTTTTTATTTTGATAAGTTGTTCGTACTTTATCTGTTAAAGGTGCTCTAAGTGATGTTGGGTGATGTCACTTCTTGTTAGGCTAGCTAGACCCTCCCCCTCCTCATCTGTGCACTAACACCCCCAAACCTCACCCCCAAATCCTTCTTGTCAGTTATTGGCTGGAACATTGTGTTATGTTTCGTGGTTCGGGTTGGCCTGTTTGTTTTTGCTGCCATTTGTGGAGCCTGGGGTGTATACAGAGACCATGTTTTTTACAGTGTGTTCAGGGGACAGGCAGCTAGCGGATAGCGAGGAGATGTGTTTTGGCCTAAAAACGTGTGACATCGCTTAGAGAACCTTTAAATCTGGTTGTAAGATGGTGGAAGAAATACAGAGGACAACATAATTCTTTCAAGCACAATATTAGTAGTTTTACAACGAAATAGAACCATCTAAATCTCAGTGGAGGATATTACATTGTAGGTGTTTTGCCAATGTTTCTATAGTTTTCTAGTTTTTTGCTAGCCTGGTAATACCAGACTCTGCTACTTCACTTAACTTGTAATTTTAAGTTCTGTTGCTTTTATATGAAAATAAATATAATGAACAAGACACCCAAAGTACTTATTTAATAACATTCCAAATATGTGTTTATCTATATTTTTCCTTTAATACAGACATGTGTTTTTATATTGTTTTAATAAAAATATCATGTGCATAAAAATATCATGTTTGAAATCACATAGTAACCCATATGGCACTGTCAGAGAGTTTATTCACCCATAACAAATATGTATACACATAAAACATGATATCAGAGTTTTAAAATCAAACATGTTAAAAGAGAAAAATACATCACGGTTGTTTAAACCAATGAACATTAAGCTGTGTCGTCAGCTAGTCGTTTCCCATCGTGCTTTTGATCAGCGCAGTCGGTGGAGAGCAACTGCGCGCGACTGCAGAATCCGACAGGTGCGCCTTGCGCTCGCGAGAGTTTTTTGACGTACGTCGGCATGACATCAGAGCGTTCTCGGACACATTTCTAACCGGCATGCATCTCGCGCTGATCACCGGTGATCGGTTCTGCGCAGATTTTGCTCATCTCAAACAAGGATGTCGAAACGAAATATGGTGGATTGTTGTTGTTATTATTATGATAATAATAATATGATAATACAGAGCGCACCAGGAGCGTTCACAGCCGAGGAGACCGAACGTTCTTGTCATGGCCGTAAAAGACAGAGAACTGACGTTGAATGGGGGTAAGTTATGTCCTTATATATGCATATAGTTATGGCCAAACAGGTCTGAGCCGTCATTACTACAATTAGCCTGAAACAATTGGGTAGCCTAAATGTCAAAGCTTGAAGTGTTAATATTTCTCCTTGATAATGATTTGCAAAAATAAAAACGGCTGCATCTGTGTTGATGAGAGAATCGCGTTGTGCAAGCTACATAATGGCCAAGCATGCTGGTTGTTGCAATACGTTGCAAATAGAGGGGCAGCAAAATAGTTTTTCGCCTAGAGCGGCGGAAGTGCGCCGGTCCTGGCTGTAAACACTTGATGATGCAAGCGAAATACCGGAGTGAACATTGCTGTAAACGACTTTTTTTGCCTAACCTACAATGTAAAACTCGGCGCTTAGCGCCTACGTCACGGCTCTCAGCTCTCAACTGTTCGTTGATTGGCCAGCTCTTTTCAGGCCTACACTTTTTTTAAACTTTCGTTTAGCAAATTTGCTATTTTGCAAATATTATATATTGCTTTTTGTGGAAAACAAAACTCTTTTTGTGCCATACTTGGCACCAAAATCATTTTCTACGTCACAGCAACTAATTCCATACTTTCACAATGTTCATTTGGAGAAATGGCCCTTCAGCCATCATCCCTTTCAAGCCATTGATAGACAGGGCCAGGGCCTGAAGTTAACTATTTCGGCCACCGGCCACTTTGGCAGGTGGATTTAAAATTCACCTGCCACAGATACTTTTTACCAGCCATTTTTTTTTTTTTTTTTTTTTTGCCTCATAAAGGTGAAAAAACGGGAATTTCACAATATTGTTCTTTAACTTGTAAGAATACACATTTAAGTGATGTCAAGTAAACATAACTCTATAAGCCCAGAAATGTGCCGCCACATTTTAGCTAAAGTTCTACGCAATGGCGGACTTCGTTGAAATGTAAAAATCCTAATGAATAACTCAATTCTCATTGGCTACCTGCCAATGTGGCAGGTAGATTGACAGTGTTACCAGCCAATCGCAAATTTCACCCGCATTTGGCAGGTGGTCGGGTGTTAATTTCAGGCCCTGGACAGGGCTCAACTTTATTCTCAGCTATTGAACTCTGTAGCTAATTCACAGTGATCGTTGACTTATTTTCAAACTCTCTTCAGTGTTCACCCAAAAATAAGTCATCATTTGTTGATGTCACCCCTTTTTCTCCAAACCCCAACATTTCAGTCTGTTCCATACACAAACTTAGTGCAGGGCTTATACTTGAATTCATATGGACTACTTTTGATAATACATTTGACTTTAAAGGCCTGGGTACACTTCATTTCATTGGCCATGAGTGCAGAAAGACATTTGGCGAGTGCACACTATCTGGTGGCTTTTTTCAAGTGCTTATGTTCACTTGCACATGTGCTGTTGTACACGTCACGTGGACGGCTGAAGTTTGCGGTTAATAGTGCTGACCATTCATTTCACAGCCATCCTTCAGAACCAGAATGATCGTTCTTAAGATTTCTATCTAACATGTCGTAATATTAATGAACACAAGAATAAGTATATAATTTCATTTTTTTTATTTTGACTTTTGTTTTGTTTTAGAAACAGTGAGAACTGTATTTAAATGTCCTATTTAGTGTGGTAAAGGGCTTGAATAGTTTATTCAAACGCTCACCACAGAGGGATGTGCGGCTGACAACAAGGAAATTAGCCTTTACTGACATCAGTCCCACAAGTGTTTGTTTGGACGTGCATACTCTTGTTTGCACATCTTCTCAATCAATAGGTTAATTGCAGCTTTGTCAATGTGTGCAAGAATGTGATTAGTTGTATGTTCAGCAATTGACAAGCTGTGGGATTTATTTTTATTGATTGCCTTCAACAATGAACAAGACAAGAGAGCGAGAGACTTTGGGTGGTATTGATTGATTGACCCCAAATTAGCCCCTTCTTTCCATCCTCCTCCCTTAGTCAAAGTACAGAGTCATTGAGGACAGACTCATCAAAACACTGTAAAAACTCACTCTCATCAGTCTTTTGCAAAGAAATCACTGAAATATAGCATATAAAACAGTCAATGACTATAACTGCAAACCATTGTTTGTTATTTAATTGAATAATTGGGCCCAAGTCAAGCCTTTCCAGTCATTTGTTGTGCTCTCTTTCTCTCACTCATGCTCTCTCTCTCTGTAAGCCCCCTCATTCCTCTCGTTAAACATTTCTTCACCTCTTAATTGTTTTGAAGGAAGCAACTGTCATCCTCATTAGAGCTCATTGATTTCCTGGTTGTTAGAGGATTGATTTTTGAAACTTCCCATTGATCCCGGGCTTAAATCTCTCTGCCGTTCTCTCTCTCACTCCCTTATATGGCCTGTTTATCCACACACAACAGAGTCGACGCCACTGAAATGGAAGTGATGAGTCAATAGAGAGGTGGACAGATAAATAGATAAACAGAGAATTTATAGAATAATCAACATCTGCCAGCTCATAGGATCTGAGAGAAGGAATGAGAAATAGTCAGCGAGATGGAAAGGAAGGTGATGGGATATCTATATAAAGAAAAAGAACTTGCTTTTTCTCTTTATTTTCTGAGTGATTGGACACAGCTGAGGGTGACCACTGATGAAAGGGCTGAGAGACCTTTCCTGACCAAATGTGAGTGTGTGGCCTGTGTCTCCTCTGAAACAGTGTGTATTCATGGGGAATAGAACTGATCTTGTCCATTTGCTGTGATGTGCTCACGGTGGAATGAGAGAATCACACATTTCTTTTCCCCTCATCAGGATTTTCATCTTGGAATGAGAATGTTTTTGGTGGGTTTAATGCAATTGATTTCTACTTTTTCTTTCCTATTCCACACATAAGCAGTGCAACGTGCTATCCCCGATTGCTTGGATTGTCATGCGTCAACACACCTCTCGGCTTTTTTCTCATCGTCTTCATGAGATGATTTCTGTGCCAAATTCAAAGGCTCTTTACATACATTCTCTGGTCTGTTTGAATTTCCAATAATCAATTATTCTTCAATTATTATGTGAATAAAAGCTAAAATCTGTTCCGCATAAAAAGCAATCGCACATAGGGAATAGTTTTACGATCTCTTTATAAACCTTTTGCAGCGTCAAAGTGGTAGTTGCGTAGGCTGTCCATGAAGGGACAAATCTTTCAGATTTCATTAAAAAATATCTTTATTTGTGATACAAAGATGAACATAAGTAGCCTGGATGCCAGCCCGAACTCCGCTCTCACCACATTTTTTGGTCAGGAAGTTCAGTCTGGACTCGAATCCATTGAGGATTAATTATGATCAGTCAAAAAATGTTCGGGCCAATCAAATTGCCAGGGCGGGCTTTATATGATGATGGACAGGTGATCTGAAGGGACGTAATCATCACGCTTATCAAAGAGCGCTAACTGTCTTCCCTCAGAGATGACTGCAGCTGGAGAATTGAGATGTATAGATTCTGCTGTCGCGTCTGTTGTAAAATAAATCGACAGCGCATTCATTTTACTAGATGAACAGAAAACTGAAATCAAGGCATTTGTCGATTGGAAAGATATTTTTGCCGTCCTTCCTACATGATTCGGCAAAAGTGTAACTTATCAGCTGGCTCCGATGGTCACTATGAAGATGGGACGTAATGAAAAGCCTGTGGTCGTTGTGGTTTCTCTTTTGGTCGCACTCATGGAGGACCAAGTAGAAGAAGCAACACTCGTTATTTTACTTCTAAAATAAGTAAGTTAGTTGACGTCTGTGCTATGCAAAGTAGTTGACTTACTGTATTGCTCTGGGGTGTGTTTCCCGAAACCATCGTTCCAACGGACTTTCGCAAAAAGCATCGCAAAGTTGTGTGGTTTAAACGACAGCTCTCGACCTATGGTTAGAGGCATCGTTTCTAAATTGCATGACATTTGGAGGTAATAAATCCTTATCTTGAGCAAAATAAGCAAGCTGACATTCAGTACAACTGGTGTCTTTTATTTAGAATACATACAAATGGAATTTACGTCTTTTAGTTTGTCAAAAGATTTAAAGTACCGTGTTTGAAGAGTGCGCATGTGCGAATGTGCTCTACTATGTAAGAACGAGCCAAATATTGAGTCTGGTAATAAAGCAAAACAACTGAGAACAATTAGAAATAGTCCTCAGTTGACATGTCTGTAATTTATATAAAACAAATCTAGCATTAACTGGATCTCAAACAGTTTCATTAAAAGTAGTTATTACTCCACCACGTGCGAAAACCAACGTGGTTGAACGATACTCTGCGACAGTGGGTTTCAGGAAACAGTCGTGACTAGCTAGTTGATTTTTCCAATGATGCATCGTACTATGGTAGTGAATTAGCGAACTATGTCGTTGTACGGGAAATGCAGCCTGATTGGTTGTTAGTTTACCGACTATCCAATTGAGTGCAGTTTTTTTTCCTGGTTCGGTTAAGACACGCCTCATAATCAAAGCCCTACGGAGCAGTTTCAGACTCACATTCTGACTAGAATATGAGTATGACGAAGTCAGGCTAAAACAGAAGTCTTACGGGTTTGAAACGACATTGTGAGAAATAATTTACTGAATTTTCATTTTTGGTTGAATAATAGGCCTACTTGTTGTTTGTTTACCATATCAGTTCAAGCCAAGTTAGATTCTGAAAATGCCTCAAAATCATTAAATAATTCAAGAAATAAATTCTTGAAAAGATAACCTTAAGTAATTTGGCTCAATTTTATTGTACAATTTTAATTTTATTTATATTTGTTATTTTTGTAAATATTTTATAAATGTTCCTAAAAAATATTTTATCATTATTATTAATAATAATATATTTCTTTAAAGGCCTATTACACAAACCTTTATCATTTCCTTTCAAATCAAAGTCTTTTAAACCATCAGATATTTGATTCTGTATGACATGACTGAGTTCCGGTTATAAAATATCATGTGGTGCTATTATAAAGATATTTATGGATTAATAAAATGTGATAGTTGTTCAGAAATACTTTTTACTAATATATTTTTACTAACTTTTTGAAAATATATTTAAAACCCTGTTTTATTTAAAAATGTGTACATACAAACAAAAATACAATTCTAAGAACTCTGCACATTTTTTTCAAATCTAGATTTTAAAAAGATTTTCTACTTTTCTTTGTCAAGGTTTTACTTACGCAATTTCATGCATTTGTTTCTATATTATTTTCTATATATGTGTTTTTTTTTTCTCCGTGGCTGGTTCTCCAATGTGGCCAGATTCCCATTCGCTTCTGCTGACCAATGAGTTAGCAGCACCTGCTGTGTCCTCAGAGAGAAAAGAGCGAGGGAGAGGGAGGAAGAGAGAAAGAGGAAATCGATAGGAGAAGTGATGAGGAAGGGAGGTGTAGATTAACGTCTGAAGGCCTTGGGTCTGGGGGGTGTGGGGGGCTGCCTTAGGACTTAGCCATGAGGCTGTAGCTCTCCTCAGTAAATCTCTATACGCCACAGGAGCTAAAACACCCCTAAATTATATATCCGCTGAAAAACATTAAAGTGATGCAGTCAAAAGTAAAAAGAAATGAGGAAATCAAATTTAGTGCCACAGTCCTGACCAATGTACCAACATTTCCTTCAAGTGACTGGTGCAAAATGCTTCTTGTATTGCATTCCCACCAAGAATCACTGGTTGTCGAAGGAGAATATTGCGGTTGCACGTTCACACATGAGCACTGCAGCACTGCGGAGGATAATAAATTTATCTAATAAATATCATTATTTTTGGACCAATCTCCCACAATAAAGGAAGAGCAGTGAGGGATGGCACCGGGGACTGGCTGGGATATTGGCAATATATCAGCATTGATTATTGAGAGTACTGACAGAGACAGAGAAGGAGAAAAGGGGAGAGGGAGTTCATAAAAACTAATAAAAGAGACAACGAGTGAGGAAGGAACTGAGGCTTTAGATGGATCTGCCTTTCTGCTCCAAAATAAGAAAGCAAAAAGTGTGTGTATGTGTGGATGACTGTAAGACATAAATGTGTATGTTCACTTATATAAGCACTAAAGTTGATGAGATAAGAGATGTGATAACGCTCAAAGGGGTGTCGCAGAGAGTCTTTGAGACGTCAACTCTTTCTGAGCTCTTTGAATATGTCTGTATGTGTGACGGAAAGAAAGAGAGAACGAGATGATGTAGCAGAGAGATATTATTGATTAGACTTCCATTTTGTTGATAAAAGCGAATCTAATTTGACTTGCTCATCTGTCAACGTGGCATCATTGTTTAGCAACAGCAATCACAAACCCACAAGCACACATAAAAAACTGCTTATTCTTACATTCTCCCAGCCTGCTCTTTTCCTCCATTAAATTAATCATACTTTCCACTCTGCTATATGTCTCTGTCTGGATAATGTGTGTTATAGCCTAAGAGAATTTATTATTTCCTGTGCGCATAAGCATGGAATATTTCTGCAGTTGTCAAGACATGACAGTTTAATCATCAATAACAAACACAGCAGCATTAATCATGCATGCGTTTCAGTTCCACGCTCGTGTGGAGTCGTCTGAAGATCTGCGTGCTGAAGCTGTCACCGCTCTATGGCAGAGAGGCAATTGCTAGCAGCAAACTGTGTTTTAAGGATGCTTGTGATCTCATCTAAATAATTAATTCCACAACGAGCAAAATGACAGGCAGCCGTTTTGTCAATTTTCACTGCACTGAGTGGAAAATTCAGAAGCGATGTTGTTTTTCAGTTGTCGATCAATGAAGTTTTTCTTCATTGGGTTTTTGATAAACTTACATTTGTTCAGGATTTCATTTGGATTTGTTATGGGTATGCATTTGATAACTGGATAACATGAAGTTTTAAGTTGTATGTGTGTTATATACGCTTAAAAATAAAGCTTCCGCGGTTTTCACAGTGTTAATGCCAACAGTTGTTTTCTTAGTGAGAACCTTTTTCCACTATAAAGAACCTTTTGTGCAATGGAAAGATTCCATGGATTACAATGGTAAGAACCCAGATACCTATATATATATATATATATATATATATATATATATATATATATATATGTGTATCAAAATGGAAATATCTATAATCATTTACTTGTAATCTTATACTTTAATTACTTTGATTACTATCTTTTATTATATATATATATATATATATATATATATATATATATATATATATATATATATATATATATATATATACATACCATATATATATGATATATTAATCTACTAATCATTATATATATATGTATATATATATATACTATATATACTATATATATTTATTTACTTTATTATATATATATATATATATATATATATATATATATATAGGCTTGAAGAGCGGTGACGGCGCTTTAGCACGCAGATCTATAAATTAACATAACTTAAAACTAAATAAATATATGTAAAATATTTATAATTATAAAATGTATGAAAGTAAATGATATATATATATATATATGAAGAGTTCAGATGCAAAAGCCTCTAAATGCCATTTGAAATTTTCTTATAAAATGACATTTTTATCAAGCTTGTATATTAAAGTTCAGTAATTTCACTTAAATGACAATTAATAGGTAATCTTCATTGCCATTTAAGTGAAATTACTGAACTTTAATATACAAGCTTGATAAAAATGATCATTTTAGAAGAAAATTTCAAATGGCACTTAGAGGCTTTTGCATCTGAACTCTTCATATATATATAATTTACTTTCATTATTATTTATTTATTTATATATATATATATATATATATATATATATATATACTTTCATTTTAAAGAAAGAAAGAAATTTATATATGTTCAGGGTAAGTAAAAGATTACAGATTTAGATTACTATTTTAGTATCAATAAAATACTATTTGTAAGCATATCACATTCACATTTTGGTCTGCGGTGATTCATTTGTGTAAGTTCACAATTATATATGAACATAACCTAAAAAAAATCTGTAGAAATTACAGTAAATTACAGTAAACTTGGCAGCTAGTTGCCAGTAACTTACTGTAGATTTAAATTGATGTTATTTACTGGCAACAGATTGTTCAAAGTTAAATGAACATTAAACATTAACAAGTCTTTATCTTTACAGAATAAAACTAAAATAACAGCATCATGCAAAGCATTCTGGGAACCAAAAACTGAAAAAGATTGATGAAGATTTCTGGTTCCCAGAATGCTTTGCCTTTGATTATTTTATAGTTTTTATTATGTAAAGACAATGACTTGTTAATGTTAAATGTTCATTTAACTTTGAACAAACGATTGCCAGTAAATATACATTAATTTAAATCTACAGTAAGTTACTGGCAACTAGCTGCATAATTACAGCAATTTTTTACAGTGATAAGTCACCTTTATATAGCGCTTTTATACAATACAGATTTCAAAGCAGCTTTAGTGTACACTTGATACACTTGTTCAGCTGAAGTCAGTACCGTTGTAAAGATCAATTATTCCTTCATTTGCTCATTTCATCTATAAAGTAGTTCTGCAAAAAATACTGTAATGTCATTGTTCAACTCAGTTCAGTTCTCATTCAACAGTGTCAGTACATCAGAACAATAATATTGTTGAATATTAAGTGTCCCCAACTAAGCAAGCCAGTGGCAAGGAACCCAAACTGGTGTCAGAATGGAGAAAAAAAACTTTGGGAGAAACCAGGCTCAGTCGCTGGGCCAGTTCTATCCAAGATTCCATGGATTACAATGGTAAGAACCCAGATACCTATATATATATATATATATATATATATATATATATATATATATATATATATATATATATATATATATATATATATATATATATATATATGGATATAATGGTATTGGGTTCTTACCATTATTGATTAAAATAAGAAAGGAACCCAAACTGGTGTCAGAATGGAGAAAAAAAACTTTGGGAGAAACCAGGCTCAGTCGCTGGGCCAGTTCTCCTCTGGTGTGTGTGAATAAGAAACAGCTTTTCTTTCCCATCACTCCAGGAAGCCACATAAACAATAGCTATGTATGTTTAGATGAGGAGTGCACAGCTATAGGAAGGAGGTGTTAGCTCCCTATCCTTCCAACACCATCTTATTTTCCTCTCCCTCAATTTCGCACTCTCTCTTTCCCTCCAGTCCCTCTCTCCTTCTCTTAGATGTGCACAACCACACTATATTCTACAAGAAATAATTGCTTTTGTCTGAAAGGAGTACTGGAGGGAGGGGCCCGAGCGCCCCGTTACCTCAGCGCGTCAAGGGGGTATGCGAGGGACAACCGGTCACTCCTTTTCATCTGTTTCACTTGACCTGCAGATGTCATCTGTCAATAGCGAGATTCGAGGATGGACAGGGACAATGAAACACATCCTTTTATTGAACAAAATAAGGATGGAAAGCGGGTTGTTGCAGACGTAGAGACCCCCCAAAAATGAACACAACATGGTCTTCAATAAGCACAGTAATTGTATCGCTTTTATTAGCAATGCAACAACAACACAATGTCTACGTCATTAAATGTGGCAAGTAGATTCCAAAATGCATCATTTGTGTTTTGGTTTACATCTCGGTCATTGCCAAGACTCCTGAGCCTGAGCTCACAGAGAGTTTTGCTGCCTAGTGGAATCGATTTGCTCCGATCGACTGGAGTGTTTAGCGAATAGATTTTTCTATTTAAAAATCTATATTGACAATAATCTTGTGTGTAAGTGCACCGCAGCATGGTTTGTAATTGACAGGTCGTGATGAATTGGTGGTAGGAGAGAGAAGCCGCGCCGCTCGCTGATTAAGGCCCCGGGAGGTTTGCTGGCATGTCGAGATTTCCTAGCACAGTGTTTCCCAACCCTGGTCCTGCACGGAGGCCTCCCCAACAGTACACTTTTTGGATCACTCTCTCATCTGACACACCTTAGGACTTTCAGTATTATAATGAGTATAATGAGGAATGTGTGCTGTTGGGGTGCGCAGGAACAGAGCTGAGAAACATTAACGCTGGCTCTCCTAAGATCAGCCAGTTTTGCTTCTGCTGTTGTTCTGTATCATTATTGGTAAACAATGTTTATTGATGGAAAAAATATATAACTGTCTGTGGGATTTTAGCGGAAATGAAGGGAATCTCCGGTGTGATAATCAGAATTTGGTCGATTTGTAGTTGTCAATAAGACGATAAGTTATAAGCCAATGCAGTTTATAGAAATATGAACACATCAGCTCACATATGGCTTTGTTAATCAGACAGTGAACACCTTTTTTATACCTTAACCTACTGTAGGCCTGCATTTTCAAACAAAGGTAATTATATAATAGGGGTTCAGTCAACCTGCTTTACTTACCCTATTAAATACATTGAAGAAACACATTTTTATTAGCAACTTTAAAAAAATCATGACCTAAATGTTGTCATTTATTATGCTCTTGTTTGAATGAGTCATGAATGAAAGACACTTAATGAGTTGAAGTTAACACTTTATTTAACTCTATTAATAACTATAAATTATGCATTAAAAATTACATGCATTTAATCCTCAACCAAACCCTCATCCTAAACATAACCCTATAGTAACATGTAGTTCGTTATTATTACTCAGTACTTAAAGGGATACTTCACCTCTGGAAAGATGAAGAAGAAATTAATGTAGAAGAAATTAATTTGTAGCTTTCTAGACTGAGAAAAGCCAGAAAATGTATTTTTGGCTTATGTGGATGAAAGACAACAACTCCCAGAATGCACTTCCTTCGCTGCCCTAGGAGGCCACGCCTACTGGTAACAGCGCAGTAGTTAAACAACAAGTCTAGGCTTTTAGTTAGTCTCCGTGATGAGTTTGCCCGGGATTTCGAAATTGCGCGAATTCGGGATGGGATTCCGCTTTTTAACCCTTTAGGCGCCAGAGGTTTTTTCCCAAAATGTTCGAATTTTGACATCTTAATTTCAAAAGACTATATCTTAAAAGTGAAACAAGATACTTTCTGTAAATTAGAGAAATATTAAGGATGACCCAAAGTTTATGTAGGGATTACATTTTCCCATCTAATTTGCATATTATGACGTCATATGGTGGCAGAAATCTTGGATTATAGAATTTTCATGAAAAGTCACATGTTTAAATGATAAAATGCAGCACTTCTTTCCCCCAAAATGTCCATCACCTTCTGTATACTATATGGCACATTACTGAAGGCTCAGGTTTATAATAAATAATAAACAAACTGTGTAAATCATTACTAATAAATTACTAATCAGGACCCCCTCGAAAATGAGACATCTCAAGGGGATATCCTTCGAAAAAATTTCAAATAAATGGTAGAACAAACCGTATGCATGTAGTGTTTGGCCTTTTGCTGTGGAGATTTTCCATTTACTACATGCAGTAGGCACTCTGATTCCATGTATGGGGCTTATATTATTCATATGACACACAAACACAAGTAGACAAGACCTGTTTCAGTTCAAAAGATCACTCGTTCAGGGCAAAGTGCACATCATAAGTGATGATACGAGCAGCGCGAGCGCGGCCAGATCTGCCTCGCACGCCAAGTATGCATACTATTGCGACTCCCCATCCTGCCTTCTGTACGATGAATACTTCGACCTCGTCTAACATACCCAGTGATAATAAACAAAGTCTCCACCACAATACTATCGTCGCGATCGCAGAGAGACTGATGAAATAGCTCACTCTCACACCATCTCCGCTTTTGATCACACTGATTCAATGCGCTGTAACTCGAACATTTTGTAACGAAACATGACGTTTTTTTGAGTCGAGGATGAAGTATGACATGTCTGCCATCCAGTGGAGGGGATGTCGAACGAAATTTGACACCCAATTTGACAAATTCGGCCATTTTATTCAGTGATGCATCTTGTCGAGTAAACTTGACTGTGGTGCCAAGAGGGTTAAGTTCTGCAGTCGCCATTCATTATGTTTACTGTGACGAGCAGGACGGGACTGAGGGCCGCGGGAGAACGGCGTTAGGCCGGTGACGTGATTACTGATGAGCGACACCTGTGAGACACACCGGTCTCAGATCTCTCACGGAGCAGGAATTGTCTTAGCAATTTTAAAACACACATCAACCGATCACCGTTTAGCATTCATGTAAACACAACATTCAGATTCACTAATCGGAATGAATTCAGTTAGATTGGAACAAAAGGTGTGCATGTAAACAATGAATGGCGACTGCAGAAAGCAAAAGCTGAATCCCGGACATCGACGGCCGGACATGTCCAGGAAAAAGAGAATGGTAGCCACACCTACTACTTAGCTTTCTCCACAGAACAAGAGCCTGCTAGCTTAGCTTCCAAAAAAGATGTCTGACACTTTGTGTACATTCTGTGAGTGAGATCCCACCGTCTATGGCAACGCATTCTCACTCCAAGGCGTCACCTTTTGACCATGCTTCAATATTCGACGCTTCAGGCGCCTTCAGTTACATGACGCGATCCTACGGCGTCATCTAACTGATGCTAAAGGAAAGCGTCAGTTAGATGACGCGGGTAGGTTTAGGTCTGGGGTGGGGGTATGGTTACATACGATCCTAGGGCGTCATCTAACTGACTCTAAAGGGTGCCTAAAGCGTCAGATTTTGAAGCATGGTCAAAATGCTTCCCAAGGTGTCAGTTAGGTGACGCCTTGGGATGAGAATGGTCTGTCTATGGGTGGGTTGAAAACATGTGGGACAGCCCCTACTACTGACTAGTTTTTAGCATCTGGCCAAAAAATCCTCTGATGACGCAAAATGACAATTTTTGCGTCATCAGAGGATTTTTTCAGACAAAAACTTCATAAATCTCTTGTCTCAGGGGGATATGAGAGTGGAAAGCATGAAGCTAATGCTAAATCCTGAAGTATCCCTTTAAAGTAGCCTATAATTACACCGTAATACTGATACCTAAAGTGTATTGAGTTGTTTAAAATATAGTTCACCCAAAAACTCCACCATCATTTACTCACTCTGATGTTGTTCCAAACCTGTATGATTTTCTTATGAGCACAAAGAAAGATGTTGAAAAAAGAAAAATGTCTTTTGTCCATAGAATGAATGTGGAACTTAATCTGAAAATGGTGTGCATGCATGCAAACGTTGTCACTGGGTTGGCTTTCTTTTTTTATTTATTTTTTATTTTTTCTATTTATATGTTAAAACTGGGTTTGCTGTATTTATGAACACCGTTGTGTTTGACTCTTAGGTGAATTAGTATTATTGGAGAGAGATGTTTGTTGCTCGTATCAGTCCATGTGTGACTTTACCTTTCAGCGAGGCAAGCACAGGGGTACGGAACCGAGAGAGAGAGAGAGAGCGAGAGAGAGAGAGAGTGGGGGTGGGGTGGTGGTGATGTGAGAGTTGTAACGGCTCCGCTTGCGCTTCAATGTTGCAGGCAGCGTGGAATCGGAGCGCGCGAGCGTATGGGAGGAGAACGTGCGCGAATAAGATATTGGGGTTCCCAAATAACGGGAACAGGCAGACAGACAGACCAAAACACGCAGGCGGATGGACGGAAATATAGGCAAGTGTTCTTAAAAACCAGCGACAAATCGAGCTCTTTTCCCTGATGTTTTCGTGCTTTATTCATTTGTTTGCCTTATTTAGTCATGTATCGATTGATTGCGTTTTAATTACTGGCGTGTGACAAGGTGCGTGGGAGGAGGGGCGAATCCGGCGAGCACGTTGAGTTGCCTTATTTTTCTATAGATTTTTAATTTAAATGAGCAAAATAAGCAGACGATTTTAACAACGTTTACTTTGTGTAAATGAATGTGACCTGTAGCTGCTAGAACAAGGAAGAGAGCTATATAAGAGCTAGACCAAAAATGCACCAAATATCCAAGTAATAACAATATCCGCTGTCTTTTATACGTTATATAGTCAGGGTAAGAAATCTTTTTTTCCTCTATTATAATAAATGCAGAAAGGTCAGTTTATTTTACAAGCAAATAACCAAAGTTAAAGCGACTGCAACCAAAGGGGTTAGCAGCAGGCCAGCTGAACAGTGTCGACCAGGACAGACACACTACAGGAGAGAACGGGAGAACCGAGATATGCAGTTTTACCTAAACGTTCGCAAACACAATTAGCCTTTGAGTGACAGATACATATATCCTATGTTCGGCAAGCAAGTCGAACAGTATACCAAATAATGTAGCTTAATACCAAAACAAATAGACAAACGTGAAGTAATAGTGAAATAATCCACGTTTGTCTTGTTTCAATCCGTCTATCCGCCTGTGTGCGCGCGCTGGGAAATACAATCGGGCTGCGCGCGCGTCTGCGTATCTATGCATGTAGATCAAAAGTAAACTACAAGCGAAAAGGAAAGTAGAAACGCTAAAATATAAATTCACAGTTTTATGTCAGAAACGCCTGGATCACAGACGGAACCCAATGATTTAAGTGAGACAAAAAAACTATATTGCCACAACTGCTAAATAGCAAAGAAAACCCAACAGCAAAAAGAGCATCCAATAAGAACCAGACAAGAAGACGGATCATGTTTGTTCCTTTGCCGGTGCCGTTTGTCTTGCCGAGAACTGCCTCTGATCTCCACGCCTGGCGCTTGAAGTCCCCGCTGGCTCTGCGCTCTCACTCCGGTAAGGCTTTCTTCCTCAACAACCACCTTTTCTTCCCTCCCAATCCCTGAATCCGGTGAAACCTCCCTAGTTCATCCCACTCATAGGCATATTTCCCGTAATTCACGGTGTGAATGAAACATCCTCCTGTGCCGTTTTCTGTTTGTGTCGCGCGCGCTTGCTGCCCTTTCCAAAATTTCAGTTTAGTCCAAACGACGCGAGTCAAGTTTGTCTACAGCAAAACTAGCACTGCACTGCCGCGCTTCGAAATGCAGGGCAGGTCGGTTTTGTTTTGTTAAGGTGTTTCCTGGATGTATTCCTGTCTCTCGATGGGCTCCGCATCCGTCCGTCTCCTTCTCTCGCCTCTGCCTCTGCCTCCGTCTCCCCGAACTAAACTCGCGGTGAGCTGGGAATATTCATGCCAACTTATCGATCTCCGCAGGATCGATTCCGGGGCCGGCGGATCGAGGGGAGAGAGGAGAGAATCAGAGCAGCTGCAGAGACCAGAGAAATGACCGTTTAAGCTATTTAGACATCTTATGTTGGGCTCACAAATATAATTGTAGCCTATAGTGTGAGGGGCATGTTTAGACAGTTAGTTGCACGTGTGATCGGCTATAACCTTATTAAATGGATGATCACATACATCGTGTATAATGTGATTTGCACCTTGTCTTTTGCTCTTAGAGACGGGCGAAGTGCAAACGGACGACTTGCTCCGTTAATATTTTCTTTGCGGGAACTTTCCGGTTGTTCGGTGGCCACATAAAGATGAAAACAGAAAAGGAAGGAGGATGGAGAAGGAGGGGGGTGGAGTAGGAGGATATGGGTGTTGTCTGAATTGAGAAGAGGCATAACTGCATAAGCAAGCTGCTGTTTACTGGGCATGTGACAGTCTGAGAATAGGCTACAATGGAAATGTATAAAGAAATTATTTTCTGGATAATTTATGCATGCACCCTATGTTTCTTTTATTTGGATTATATATGGGAAATGTACATTTCATTTTGTGTGAAATGTTGCTTCTTTTAAGTCTATTGTTTTTATTTTATATGTATATAATAATATACAATAATATTTGATAATATTTGTCTACTTTAAAAAATATATATTTTTAAATAGGCTACATGTTTGGTTGTTAAATGGTTACTAAAAATTAGGGAATTTATTTACAAATTATTGTATACATTTTTTAGAATTTGAATCAGTTATTTGTCTGCCCATATGCATATGTGATCTTTCTCCTTATGATGAAAATCAAGTTAATGTTTAAAAAGTCTTCAGATGTTACTTTTGTCCATTTGTACAATGGAAAGTATTGTGCCTTATTTTTGGTCAGACTTTTCGCAACCCATTTTACCTACAGTAGGATTGCATTGTTCTCGGTGTGATTTTACAGTTTTATCTTTTGCGTAACTTACAGATAGCCTTAGAGGTTTTCATAGGCTTTCTTTGGGACTGAAGAATGATACAAGATGGTTAAGGGGAAGGATAATGAGCCTTTTCCCTCAGAGATTAACAAGGCCAGGGGAGAGGAGGAGTTTCATGCCCCTTTCGCTGAAAAATAGCGAGTGTCAAAAGAAGATAAAAAAAGAGGGTCGAAAAAGAAAAAGCTGTGGAGCACTAAAGGAAAGTAGGTGCAGATGACAGTGAAAAATGGGAACAAGTATGGAAAACCGAGTTTGAGAGGGAGAGGTGATCTTGAGCTCTCAGATTGTATGGATGCGGTTGCTCATTAGTTATGAATGATAAGCAAGGCTGTAAACGCTTGTTTCATAGAAGTGGGTGATTGGCATGTGGAAAAATATTTCATTAAAAATGTATAAATTCTGGTTTGTTTCAATATTTAAACCTTCACAGTCAGCTAAACCTCTAAAAATGCAGTCAACTAACCCACTAAAATCTGTGTGCATCAGGCCTTATTTCTTCAATTCATGATGTCAAATACCATTACGGGCAGCTGAAATATCCATATCCCATCATCAGTCTCTTAATCACCATTAGAGAGAGCAGAACCTATTTAACTATATTGTCCAGTTACTAGGCTAATATATGCAGCTTTTACACCCTATTCCCATTAGAAAGCGGACATAGACAGAAAGAGATAATCAAGCCCTATTCTTGTAAGTGGTCTCGGAAATGATTGCCATTAACTGCTCCATTAAAGTTTTATGTGTGTTACAGTAACTGAGAGGTCCAAGAGGATGAGAAAATATTGTCAGTGAGAGAAAAAGAGTGAGCAAAAAAGAAAAAAAAGTTTTTAATCTCATCAACAGAGAGAAATAACTACTTTAGTCAAAATTACTTAAAATTAGTGAAAGATAATTGTCTCATTGGCATAATTATTTGTTGAAAATGCACTGTAAAACATTACAAGATCAATAACAACATGTGATATTTACATTACTTGAACTAAATTCATTGTACATTGTAAATAAGTAAGTCAGTTTAATGTAATTTTGTCAGTTTGTTGAAATGACAAACTGACAAAATTTTAAGGTGGTGTACATATAAATTACAATGACAGGTGGTGACATGTAGCTAGCTATTTTTTATTTATTATTTGGTATAGCTAAACGCTGTGTTTGTGTGAGCGAATGTGAAAGAAAGTGTGTTTATAGATTAGGGCGAGTCCTGGTGTTAAAATGATTCCCAATGACAAAATGTCAGCTTGGGTTTGTTTGTAACATAATGGGGAATCAATATATATAAAGAAGATGTCAATACAGAATGTTCTACTGCATTTCACTCTCTCTTTCTCACACACACCCTTCCACCATCTCTTGCTCTGATTGATATTCCATGTCGTCACGATGTTCATTTAGTGACAGTACTCCCACAGGTCTTTTAGCGACTGTTAGTTTTGGCAGAGGAGAAATGTGTTTGCATCTGTGTGGGTTGACCTTCCGTAGTGTATTAACACTGACGGCACCCTTTCCCTCATTAGCACTGCTGCTTTTCACCCTGTAAGAAATTCCCAGAGTTCTTTCCTCCCAGTGACCATTACAAGCACACACACACATTTGTGCTATTGTGTCTTCATACTGTAGACACTCACCTAAAGGATTATAGGAACACCTGTTTAATTTCTCAATAATGCAATTATCTAATCAACCAATCACATGGCAGTTGCTTCAATGCATTTAGGGGTGTGGTCCTGGTCTAGACAATCTCCTGAACTCCAAACGGAATGTCAGAATGGGAAAGAAAGGTGATTTAAGCGATTTTGAGCGTGGCATGGTTGTTGGTGCCAGACGGGCTGGTCTGATATTTTCACAATCTGCTCAACTGTGATTTTCACGCACAACCATTTCTAGTGTTTACAAAGAATGGTGTGAAAAGTGAAAAACATCCAGTATGCGACAGTCCTGTGGGCGAAAATGCCTTGTTGATGCTAGAGGTCAGAGGAGAATGGGCCGACTGATTCAAGCTGATAGAAGAGCTCCTTTGATTTAAAAATAACCACTCGTTACAACCGAGGTATGCCGCAAAGCGTTTGTGAAGCCATAACATGCACAAACTTCTAATACATGTTTCTAATACATAGGTATGCACACTTTGGCTATGAGCATGAACCTTTGAGGTACTAAAATGCAGCCTTTAGAGCTAAATAAAAGTTACAAGGGAGTATATTTTAAAAGGTTACCACCCCAGTGACAGCTTTTGTACCTTTTTTTCTGAGAGCGTAATATGAACTTAAAAATTAAGGTTGAATTTACATGCACAGTCTTGTCGATTGTACTCAATAAGCAGTGATGGGTGTAATGCATTACTAAGTATTTAATTACTGTAATTGTGTTACTTTTCCCTTTAAAATTGAAGGAATTACTTGCATTTAGGCTACTTACTGATGTAATTATTAAATGCTGTATTAACTAGAGTGATTAAAACAAGAAAGATGTAACATCAAAATTTAATGTCTAATAATAAAAAGTATGTTTTTAATGTAAACATCTCATTCAAATATTTTGGCCAGAATAAGAATAATTTATGCAATTTTATATTTATTTGAAAGAATTTAAAGAGCAATTTCATGTCTGTTCTTGATTTGTTCAACTGGTTGAAGTTGATTTGGGATTCCATAGATTAATAATGCAATAGTTTTTAGATAGAGTAATTAGTAGAATAATCTAATTACACTGTTGAAGATGTAATTTGTAGCTAGTAATTAATTATATTTTTACTGTAACACCCAACACTGATAAGAAGCTGTAATCATGTAGCCTTCATATACAGTATATAAACAGTTCATGTTTGTTTTAACATCAATCATTTCAAATTAAGTTAGGTTTTTATAATGAACACATTTTTCATAATTATTTGTTTGTGCATGAAAACATACTCATTGGTTTAATGACCTTCAGAATGTATACTGCACGTGAAGAGGTTGTAATTTTACATACTGGGTGCGTTTAACTTGAGTGCCATGTATTTACAATCTGCACCATGCATGGGACACTTTAAAGATGTAAAACTTGCATGAGCAATGGTCCAACATGAGCATCTAGTCTGTTTATGATGTTTTATTAACAAAGTTTGGGAGGAGCTCGTTCAGATAATAAACACGAGTGGAGAGCACTCAGCAATCATTGATGGTGTAATCATTGCAGTGATCGTGTTGATTCTTGCGTGCGGTCAGGTAAAAATGATGCATGCAGCCGCAAAGCCGTTCCAACCTCAGGTTTAGACTGTTCCAACCTCACATAATATTTTAACATTATTATTAATATCTCTTTCTGGCTCCTCCTTTCTTTCTCATACAAAACATATTCTGGAGGTGTTGTTGGCTACATGATGGCTGCAAAAGTAGGAGAATTGTTCAGACAGGCCCTTAATCAACACATCTGTGAGAGACAGCACCTGGTCAATACACCCCCTACCAGTACAGCAGCACTCACACAGATTCTCCACTGCTGTGTTAATTTAGTGTGATTATCTGCCTGCACATGTGTATTTGTGTGTGTTGGAGAGGGAGAGAGAGACATTGTTATATTCGCCTCAGACACAGAAATGTTGTGTGTGTAGATGGATGGAGGGATCGAGACTTGACTGAAAGATGAGCATAAATAGACCTGAAAGAATGTATTGATATTTTGACATGGCAGGTACATAGTGGCTTAACCGACAAACTGATGTACTGGGAGATATTTAAGATTACTGTGTGGGATAATTAGACAGATGGATTGACACAGCAAAACACTACTTTTAAAATCTGGCTCCCCCCTTTGATGCTGTTAGGTGAAAAATTGGCTTAAACCAGTTTAATTTGTCCTTTCAGCAGCTGCTGTGTGTGTGTGCGCGTGTGCACATTTTGAAAATGGAGAGTGTGTAATAAAAGCTTGCTCTTTGATTATGTCCTTCACTCCTCATGAACAAGCTCAAGACCTAAATCTGTTCTCTTCCTCCATTTCATTTAAGATTTATAGCGATCAAGGTCTCCTGTTCACATGTAGGGCTTTGTGAATTTATTTCAGGGCTTTTTTCTTTTCTTTTTTTACCCTTTTAATGGTCGTAAGGTTGTCTGGTGTCATGTTTTGATTATTAAAAATGCCAATTATTAGTATTATTAATCAGCTAAAATTCAAACAGAATTGTTATATAAATTATATGATCTAATAGATACAGTTTGAATTAGATTACATTAGTGGTCCATTGTTACAGTATTAACAATACGTGCATGTATTGTTTGGCATATTTCTTCCTGGATGCTTTTAGAAAATACCAGTAAACAAACTGTTAGAAGGGGTGACCGGATTACTCTTCCTTCTTTGTACCACTCCTTCATCCGTTCCATGCCCTTTAGTTTCTGGATCCTCAAGTTCCTGTTTCCCTTAGTACATTATTTACTAGGGATGCACCGATATGAAAATGTTGGCCGATACCGATAACCGATAATTCTTTCTATTTGAATTTTGAAAGCCGATAACCGATATATCGGCCGATAAACTTAAATCCAAATTTGTATCTAATTTTTTAATTTTGGGCCTGATTACAAAACCAAAAGTCTCAAAATTAAATCCATGTCCCAAGCGCACAATTATAATGATGTTCTCATTATAGTCTTGTATAGCTGATATGACAGATTTGCGCTGCACATGTTGTACCGAACCGTAATTGAATTTTTTGAAGAGATTTCAATCTTATTTCAAGAAATTTAAAAACATAAACAGTGCTCAACAAGTGTCCCAGCTGAAGGGAATAATACATTATTTATCGGCTTTAATATAACGGCCACATTTTCTTACCAGGCCGATAACGATAACATTAGAAATGAACATATATCGGCCGATACCGATATGCTGGCCGATATATCGTGCATCCCTATTATTTACTGTTAAAGAGATAGTTCACCCAAACATTCTGTCATCATTTACTTACCCTTATGTCGTTCCAAACCTGTATGCATTTCTTTGTTCTGTGGAACACAAAAGAAGATATTTTGAAGAATGTTGGTTGGTAACCAAATCGTTTTGCTGGCCATTGATTTCTATTGTATGGCCAAAAAAAAATAAAGAATAAAAACAAAACACTGAGACGGTCTTCTCAAAATATCTTCCTTTGCCACAGTTTAGGAACAACATGGTGTTTTTATTTTGGGGTGAACTATCCTTTTAATCCTCACAAAACAGCACAAGCTGCAGTAAAATTAGGTAACAAATACAGTTTTACCCCACTTACAACCACATACATTTTTACTGACAACACAAGCCGAAACCACCAGCCACCCGTATACCCGTACAAATCTTGTAATTGGCCACATGCTGCCTTGAGTGACAAGTATGATCATCAATCAAATTAAGATGGAGAGAGGGGAGGGAAGGGGCCCGAACTCCCCAGACAGGCTCCTGTTAACAGGGTTTCCTTCAATCCGGGTTTATCGATCAATACATGGCTTGCCAATTTGTACTCTGCACCTGAGTACATAAAATGCCTATTGCATCAGATTACTTTAAGTTTATATCCATTATGCAGCATGTTCTCATCACTTCTTTAAGAGAAAAATGTTAACATTCACTTGCTGTTGTAAAACGCACCAAAATACAGAGATGTTTTGACTTTAGTTTGACAACCTTACTCGTACATGCTTTGATGGGATAATTGGTTTCCCTGAAAGCAATTTCCACTGTGAGTTTATTACCAACAATGCATACTAGCTTGACTGGTGTCCAGCATTTGATGATGCAGATGGACATTAAACCAGGAATGCTAGGGATCACGGCTGCGTGACCGCATTTTCTGTGGAAAATATCCGAGGAGACGTACAAAGAAAGAGCTTAGGCAACATAGCAGAAATGATTAAAGTCGTAAAATATGTTGCAGATTATATACAAAGTAATATATAACTGCAGATTATATACACTCCCAGAAAAAATGGTGCAAAAGCTGTCACTGGGGCGGTAGCCTTTCAAAAGATTGCATATTAGTACCTCAACTTTTCTTCACTGACTGATTTTGTACCATTGTACCATTTCTGAGAGTGTATGAGGAACTATTTTATGGTTCTCCAAAATACAAAATTCTGACGTTGGTCATGACATTCAGTGGTCTGATATTTCCTAATGTCATCCATGGCAACGTTGTGACAAGAAAACTGAAACAGTGGTTTTATTTCTCTCGTATCACATCGCGTATTCTCAATCTCTTGCTGCGGCTCAGTTAATGATTGTGGTGAAAATAATCTCAGATGACTTAAAGGGATAGTTCACCCAAAAAAGAAAGTTTACTTAACCTCATGTCGTTCCAAACCTGTGTAATTTTCTTTTCTCTGTGGAACATAAAAGAAGAGAATTTGAGAAATGTCTGTTGTTTTCTTGTTTTTTATTTTTTGTCTATAAAATAAAACTCAATATTAACCAAAACTGTTTGATTACCAACATTCTTCCAGATATCTTCTTTTCACTGTAAAAAATAAAACGTAAATTTTACGGTAAAAAGACGGCAGCTGTAGTTGCCAGAACTTTACCGTTAAAAATACCTGTAGGAACGTGAATGGTTTTACAGACTTAACTTAAAATTTAATATATTGATATCTGTTTTAGACCATAGTAATACACTGACAACCAACAATTATCACAGCAGTGATGAGAGTTACATGACCAATCACAGCTCATCACGTGAATACTCGTATAAAGCAATACTTATTTAAAGAAGCTGCACAGTGTCATTCACACAAACATTAAACACCATCATGGTAACACACATGTAATAAAAAGAAAATGCAACAAACAATAATATAACAACATTAAATGTAACATAAAACGCTAATGTACATAACTAAATAGAAAAAAATCAACAATACAACTATGAGGAACCATAGTTATTTCAACAAAAATACATAAAATGTGAAGTGTCACGCAGGGAATTGTGGGAATGTCAATTTACGGTTTTTCACTGTAAATTATACAATGATTTGTTCTTTTTCACTTTCAAAAACTGTAAATTTAATGGTATTTTACTGTAAAATTATATCACAGTTATTTACCGTGTATAGTACGGAAACTTTCTGTTAACCAATTAACAGTTTTGCACTGTAGCATTTTTACAGTAGTTTACCGTTAAAATCACAGATATTTTTATACAGGTTTGGAACGACGAACTTATCCTTTAAATATTAATATTACTGAAATGTCGTTGCATTGTTTGTCTGTAGCTGGGCTGATTGTTTTGTACATAGTGGATTGTTTTAATTTTAGTGGAAGCTATGCAGTTAATATTGTAAAATCATTCCAGCTCAATTTAATCTTCCGTATCTGCATATTTGTTTATTTATTTGAGATAAATATGCATTTTTAATTATTTTATTGCTGATAGTCTCCCTGCGCTGTGGCCCTTATTTTGCGATAATAGCATCTGTCTGTTCATTATCCTTTTCAGACAATTATGTGATTTCTAAATAGTGTCCCTCACAAATGCAGTCTGTTCTCTCTTTATTGTGACGTTACAGTGTGGGGATGTTTAATGGGGTTTCTTTATAAAGGCTTATCTTCTACCCTTGTCTTTCTCTCCATATCTCTTGCTCTCTCTCCTCCAGTCTTGGTGTGGCATGATGGAGGGATTTTTAAGGAGATTTTTTTCCGTGTTCATTGGACGTTGATGAGCTCCTCTGTCTGTCGCTGCTGGCCTGTCATAGCCTCAACGCTGCTTATAGCAAAATCAATCGGTCTCAGTCACAGAGGGTGAAAGAGACGAGAGCATTAGCTAGCGCTCTGTTCACACACACACATTCATATATCCAAAGTTTATGGCCAACAAACACACACTTGGTTCAACTCCTGCCCTCCCTCACATCTTGAAGAGAAGAAGATGGGATGAAGGGATGGAGGGAAAACGCATGAAAGGAAAGGATGACAGAGGAAGAGAGGGAGCTGGAGCGAGGGAGAGATAGTAGCATTAAAATTCATGGCTTTTTTTACTCTCTGTGCTGAAAAATCAATAGTGTTTACTATGAATGAGAGGAGCGCTGGACAGCAGAGCTGGGGGCAGATAGACGTGGGGCGAGAGGGAATGGGGAGTGGGGGGTTGACTTCATTACTGGAGGCAGAGGCACGAGAGGTCAAGGTTAAAGACTCAACCTAGCGGGTAGAAGGTGGGGGTAGTCTACCATTTACCCACAATGCTGCAATAGTATTGTGGAGTCAGATACAAGAGCCCTATCAGTATAAATGAGAACATGTCGGTTTGGGATCCCTGCTTTCTCTATCTCATGCGCCCACCGCATACACTCGTGTTCGCGTGGATAAGCATCTGTAAATTCACATTTGGATGGTCCTGGAACTAGTTGGATGTTTTGTACCCAGCTGTGTTGCAGCTGATAGTGGCGTCTGGTACTTTTGTAAGTTTTAACGAAACCTTAACGCCTCATGCGATGCGAAACACTCTGAAAGCTAAGGGGAAAAGTCACATACCATCTATTAAAGAGTCTACATCAGCCTCTAGTTTGGAATATATATAGACAGTTAAGGGCCGTTTACACCAAGAACGATAACTATAAAGATAATTATATTCGCAGTACAGACCAGCGGATGATATCGTTCTGTTTATTCTAATTGTAGGTGCTTGTCTGCCACTTTAAATACTCAACTTTGTTACAGCAGGATGAATTCTGATTGGCTATAGATTCTGATATCTTTATAGTTATCGTCCTTAATGTGAACGGGCTTTTAGACTGATTTAAATCTCTGGTGTGGGTTAGAATTTGTTTATTTCAGTTTAAATTAATATTTCTGGTTTAGTACAAGTGAAGGTCAATCAACAGCACTTTACTTTATCATCAAATTGATTACATCACTTAAAAAAAGCTCAAATCTTACAGTGAGACACTTGCAATGAAAGTGAATGGGGCCAATCACTAAACATTTGAAGAATACTCACTGTTTTAAAAGTACTGACACAAGACAAACAATAAGAGCTTTAACATAATTTTATTGTGAAAAAATGTTTTTCCATGTTAAGTTATAGCCAATTTTACAACTTTGTTACCATGAAAGCGTAACACCTGAAACCTTAAAGCAACACTGAGATTTTTTTACCTTAAAATAATGTTTACAAAATCATTTCAGTGGTTTATCAAGTTAACAGGGTGAAAGGCACTTACACCTCTGCTTTGTGGTCCTATATCTGCTATAACCATGCTATGTAAGATTGCAAGATCAGGTCAAGTTTCTGTAGTTCTAATGAGACATAAGAAAACTACAAATCTGACTTGCTTTATGTCAAGCATTACAATAGTCATTATTTTGTTTTTCTTCGTTTCTGATGTTGCAACACATTTTCATGAAATCCTGCAACACACTCTAGACTCTACCTTGTCTGTGGACATCGTTTATTCCAAAGCCGGTGCTTGATAAACCACGAGCGCGAGTGCGACAGTAGGCATTATTTACGACAGCGGTAATGGACAATTCCACTTCCAACCTGTAGGGCGACCGCAGAAGAAAAGTTACTTGGTGTTGCTTTAAAACTGTCCTAAACATTGCAAGAACAACTTTATAGCTCAGATAAACTAAATTTTAAACGAATTAGGGTCGATTCACACTATAACGTATTTTTGCGATTAAAAACATGAGATGAGATTCAAGTTAAAAAAAAGTTCAAATGCTTAAAAATGCATCATATTGTATTTTTCTTCTGTTCAATGACTACGGATGCAAAAGATGCCAGTGCAATCGTCAAATGCATCCGTCTATAGTACGTTTTCAAAAAACAATGGAAAAGCAGTGCTCTGGACTCCAAAAAGGTTTTCTGTGTGATTGGCCCCTTACATGCTTTTTATATTCTGTTTTTATATTCTCCAAAAACTGGTCTGCTTTTACTACCATTGTAAGTATCTCGCCATAACCTTTATCTTTGTGATCTTAACATTATGCTACAAATACTGTTGACTGGGCTTAACTTCAATTGAACTCAGAATAATACTTTTAAGTATCAGATGAAGGGTTATTTTCTGAATTGAAAGTGAAATGGCTGTTGGGGTGTGCTAGGTCTTATGGCCTTGCAAATCTCCACCCCTTTATTTTTCTCATTTGGTGGAAAGTATATGTTTTCATGGTGATATATACAGTACTCAAGCAGTTTGATATTCAAGGAGACTCATGAATGATGTAACAGGAGATGCTTGTCTTAGGCCCGGGTGGATGTGGCTGCAGGAGTATATGGGATATAAATGGAAATGTGAACTTTTACATCAGCATAAATTTACATTAAAGCCATATGATTGGATAACATAGCACTGAATAATTTCCTCTATGATGGCTATCAAATCTTTATTAATCAGTTCGATAGTGTGCGAGTTTTCCTGAGATTAATATCAAATGCATTAGAAGCCCAGCGGCTCATTTCTTTCATTATTTTGTATTAGTAGACAGTAAGATGGATGTGTAGCACAGGTGAACAGGCACACAGGCTGTTCTGCAGGCCTTGACTTATATGCCACTGCTCTGCTGCCTTAAATAATGTAATAATGTAACATTCAAAACATTATAATATCTCATTTAGTTACCTTAACTTGCCCGAGCACATTATCCAATGAGCTGTATTTAATACGACGTAATGTTGTTCATAAGAGACTTTATTGTATGTTACTCTCAGCTCTTATGTCTCATCCTCTCTTTGGTGCTTTCCGCTTTTTTTTCCTTTGCACGGTATCACACGATGCTTTCTTATTCTCTTTTATTTTTTCCGCTCTTTTTCACCTTCTCTCTTTTTCTCTCTCTCTTTCTCCCTCCCTCTCTTTTTCTCCGTCGTCTGTTCCCTTAGCGACCGTTTCCAAGGCACCCACTCCCAGTGGCTAGGGGAACTGTGATGTCATGCATGCATAACTATACACACCTGAATTCTCCTGTTTTTAATCTTTCTGCTGGACTCTCTTCCTTTTCTTTTTCTACGCTTTTAGTATTTCAGACCCAGATGGCTCTTCTATTGTTGTATATAGCCTCTATTTATAAATTCAATATACAAACTGTGAGATTATAGTTATTTGACCAAGTATTTGTTTGTGCTATATACATGTAAATAAGTATTTACTCTGGTACATTACATTGCACCCAGACTCTGTGTCCTTGCCGTATCCATTGAGATCTGATTCATATTAAACAGGCCTTTATCAGTGCGGGTGCTATTGTGTGTGTTTGTGTGTGTGTGTGTGTGTGTGTGTGTGCTCATTCACTTAACCTTGACTCATCTTAGGCTGTAAGGTTTGTCCCCATGATGCAATCTGATCGTATGTCTAAGTAAACTTTAAATTACTTACAGAAAAAAAGACTTTTCTTTATTTAGTATGAAAAGAGATACGCTGTATTTTGAATTGATTAAATGTAAACACCTAATTCTGGTAATCACAAAAGCTGTGTCTGATTTAGTGGGATAGTTCAGCCAAACAAGAAAATTCATTCATCATTTAGTCACCCTCAAGTTGCTGAGCTTCTTTCTTTTGCTGAACACAAAAGATATTTTGAAGAACATCAGTAACCAAAAAGTTTACTTCCCATTCACTTCCATTATTTAGTTATCAAACCGGGTGTCAACCAAACAGTTGATGGACCCCATTTTTTTTTTCAATGGGGTCCATCAACTTGTTTGGTTACCGACATTCTTTAAAATCTTCTTTAGTGTTCAGCAGAAGAAAGAAATTCATACAGGTTTGTAACAAGGTTTGAGAGTAAGTAAATGATAAAATAATTTTTTTTTTTTGGGGGGGAACTATTCCTTTAACTCACTCCTGTGTTGACATCGCTCCACCACCCCACCTTCCACTTTTATTTTCTGTTAGTTATATTTCTATTATTAATTATCTTTTGGTCAGCACCCAACAAAACCATTAAACAAGAATGTGTGTTTCAGTCGAAGTACATTAATGCACAGTTTAAATTGTTTACAGCTACTGCCTATAGAACAAGGATAAATAAATCAGAAAAAAATATATATCAGCACCTATTTATTTTGCAAAATAACTTTTCATAAATATAAGTACATTTATAAAATATATATATATATATATAAATATAGCTGCGAGCAACGATTGCCGGGCCCAAGCCGGTGGCACCGCAACCCCGGTGCCTGAAGGCACCGGGATGGCGTGACCGCCGGCTTTGGCCCTCCATCGCTGCTCGCAGCTATATTTATATATATATATATATATATATATAAAGCCGGTGGCACCGCCACCTTGGTGCCTTTAGGGTTATTCTGCACGACGTGCAAAAGCGTAACCCCTGCTTTGGAATACATACTAGTATGTATTCCACAATTGGAATACATACTAACATACTAGTCAGAACTGAATAGTTGATATCTGAATGACAGATCACCATAGAAGTCACTGGAAAAAATGTGACTAGTAACAAAAGAATAGTTACTAGTCACCATTGAAATAAGTACTAGTGTCTAATGAATAAGTACTAGTATCTATTTAATAGGTACTAGCATCTAATGAATAAGTACTAGTAACTAATTAATAAGCATTGGTATGTAATGAATAAGGACTAGCATCTAATGAATAAGTACTAGTATCTAATAAATAAGGACTAGTGTCTAATGAATAAGTACTAGTATCTTTAAAAAGGTACTAGTACCTAAAGAATAAACACTAGTATCTAAAGAAAAGGCACTAGTATCTAAAGAATAAGCACTAGTAGCTAATGAATAAGTACTAGTACTTAATGGAATAGATACTAGTATCTAAAAAATAAGTACTAGTAGCATGAAAATAGAGACTAGTAGGTTAAAATGATTAAATGTTAAAACGGCTTGCCATACTCTATCTGTCGTTTCGACTAGTCACAATTACGTTACAGATATCTTAAATGATAATACAAACTATCCAAAATGTAATTACGACTAGAAAGACGTTGTTGATATCTACAATGTTAATTACGAATAGTCAAACTTAGCTTTTAAATGTTAAAAGGGCTTGCCATACAGAAGTGTAGGCTCAGAGAGACACTCAACATTTTCAAACCAAAATATCTGACTTTCTGTGGGTCCTAGCTCATGAGTGTAAATTAGAAAGTTGTCCGGCTTGAGGAGAATATATGAATATATGAAACGATGAGATCAACATGTGTACTGAGTTTCATATTATTACATGCAAGCGTGTTTGATTTATGGACCAAGTTTTTGGACCCCGTTCCAGGGGCGCTGTCTAGCCCCCTTGCCACACCCGGGTACCATCTTCCCGGCTCTGATGGCTGTGGGATCTGACCTGTGTGCAAAGTTTCAAGAGTTTTCAAACCCATTAAGGGCCCCAAAAGCCGCTAAGAGACTCAAAATCATCAAAAAAAAGGAATGTTAAAGTTTGATGCGTTGCTATGGCAACATTATCTTAGATATTGAATAATGCTTTCACAGCTCTTCATCTGGCGTGTGTTTACATTATACAGATGAAGTTTGAAGCAAATTGGGTAAAAGTAAGAGTGTGATTTCAAAGCATTTTGCAAGTGAAACACTTTCTGCTGCCAGTTGGTGGCGCTATATATTTGACTCACAATAGTCACATCCATGTGATCGGCCTCTTACAACGAACACACTGCTGAAGTTTCATCAAGATCAGTTAATGTATGCAGAAGTTTTAACACACTTCCTTTTTGATTTATGGACCAAGTTAATTTAATTAATACACTAATTATATAAAACTATTGTCAATGCACTACAATTAAACAGGTTATATGTCTTTACTTATAAAAAAATAAAAACAAAAACTTATTTAAAAAATACCAGGCTTAAGAAATGTATTTACTTTAGCAGGCCAGACACACAGTGAAATTATTAAGCCCCCTCCCCCTACACACACACACAGAGACTGTGTGTCAAAAGACTCAATCACACACACACACAGACTGTGTGACAGGCCTAGGCTCAGAAAGAGCATGATCATATTCAAACTACAATATCTGACTTTCTGTGGGTTTGAGTTTATTATTGTTAATTAGAAAGTTGTTTGGCTTGAATAGAACAATATACACGGCAAGTTTTGTAACTGTCAGTAAAACTAACCAAGTTATAACACACTTTATGTGTCCTTTTTTAGTCAAAAAAATCCGCCACGGCCAAACCGTTCGAGATATCGAAAATCCGTCCGGAATATAGCATCCTCAATGTCTTGACTTCATGCACACCGAGTTTGGTGGTGATTGGTAACAGCATGGGTTGTAATTTGATGTTTTTCTAGGACAATTATTGAAAAAAAAAAAAACATAATTCCCGACTTCCGTTTGAACTGTCGTAAAACTTAGAGCACGAAAGTTGTTTGGCCTGATGTGATCTATGAGTGTACCGAGTTTCATATTAATCCATGCACGTGTGTTTGATTTATGGACAAATGTTCGAATCCCTAAAAGAATGCATCCTAAAAGAATGGTAAAGTTTGATGCGTCGCCACGGCAACAGTTTCAAAGATATCAAGAATCCATTCATAGGTCTTCATCTGCCGTGTATGTACATTATACAGATGAAGTTTGAAGCAAATCGGGTAAAAATAAGAGGGTGATTTCAAAGCATTTTGAAAGTGACACACTTCCTGCTGCCAGTTGGTGGCGCTATAACTTTGACTCACAATAGTCACATCCATGTGATCGTCCTCTTACAGCGAACGCACTGCTGAAGTTTCATCCAGATCAGTTAATGTATGCTGAAGTTATGACACACTTCCTGTTTCACGTTTCTCGCCATAGTTTCGTTTCCTCGCCACGGCCAAACCGTTCGAGATATCAAAAATCCCCACACAAACTTTCATCCTCAATGTCTTGACTTCTAGCTGACCGAGTTTCGTCGAATTTGGATCAGGAGCTCTAGGAGGAGTATTTAAAAGTTCATTGCGTGTGTTTTACAAAAAAACCTCAATAGCCGACTTCCTGTTGGGCTGGGGTAAAAAGCAAGAACGCGAGGTATAGATGAAATTCTGCTATCGACATGTGTACCGAGTTTCATATTATTACATGCAAGTGTGTTTGAGTTATAATAACAATAATGATAGCTCTAAAATAAATAATAAAAGTATAAAATGTGATATGGATGTTATGTGTTTGTTGTCTATTGATTCTGAATGTATTATCAAAAAGTAGAAATAATACAATTAAGAATTGTTTCTGCGTACTGATTATCTGGCACTTAAATATAATAATAATCTGTGTCAGTATTAGTATTAGTTAAAATTTCTTTTTTTAATCAGTAACTAAAACAAACACTAAACAACAAAAAGTGTTGATTATTGCTCTTCTTGCATATTTTTCCTGTATTATTTGTTTTTAAACACGCATTTAATGCATTGCATGATCTATTGCATTAACATGTTCATACCTGAAAGGAATCTTGTTCTTTAAAACTTTGCTTTTAAAACTCTAGCTAAGGTGCACTGATACATGCTTTTTGGACAATGTTACATCACTAAGCAACAAAATGAGTCGAAGGATGTCATGAATGTTGTGTTGTTTCTGGAGTTAGCTGATGAGGGTCACGGTTACTAGGCAACGGTCGGCACAGTCCGCAGATATGCATTCAACTCCTAATGGGAGCGGAAAAAGGGGAGTGTGTGTGTGTTGGGGGTCAAGTTTGTCTGAAAGGGGATTAATATTTTGAGAAGGGGCAAGCAGTGGCTCTGTCTGCACGGCTTGTGTCTACACAGTTCATTTGATGTTACTCCTCTTTGAAGCTTTTGTTCCGGTGTTTCACTCATTTCCTAGGAAGAGAAGTGGCCTTGCATGGCTACAAAGTGCTCAACATATATTCAAACTCGAACTCACACATTCAGTCTGTATAAGTTGCACACAAGTTAATGATAATCAGTATTTTTTATTTTGTGTGGGCAACAATGGCAGCCCTGACCCACTTTATTAATATAGGCAAAATAATACATGACCAAAAGCAAAATAATTTATTGATTCTTAAAACAAGTTAATTTTGTAATTGTACAAAATCGTCTGAACATGACAGCCAAATTTAGACATTTGAATGCATGTGAGAATAAAAATCTTTTTTATTTCATGCACCATCATTTTATTACCTACCTCGCACATGTTCATGTTTTCACACTTGATTTTGTCCCTATCTTGTTCCCACCCTATTGACCCTCTTCCCCAAACAATTCTCTCTCTCTCTCTCTATTGATCGAACATATAGTGAGCTCTGTTCTTCACTGTGCTGCCTCCCTTTAATCAATACAGATAATTGTCTGCTCTCTCTCTTTGCCAAATACTCTCTCTCTCTCTCTCTATCAATGAACCCCCTAACCACCCTAAGTCTGGGATTCCCCCGTCTTAATGACCAAAGGTAACCTATTCTCTCTCTTTCCATCGAATTGGCGTGGGAGCGATTGACTCACGTGTAAACATGGTCCCTGATTGTGCTGCGTTGAAGTCTCTTCAACTATTCCCGTGCGGTGGATATAGAGACAGACTTTTTCGGTGTTTGTCAGGCTAAAAACATGTTATCAGAGATTCATATTGAAAGGTCACACCATACTGATACTTTAGGACTAGAAAAGAATATTAAAGATTTACATTTATATTTATTAAGTTTTAAACTTCAGTAGTCATTTTGATCATGCTGTTGCAGATAAACACATCACAAATACATCACTTTTTGTGGATAGAATAGTAAGATATAGACCATGCAAGATGTAAACAACACTGGTCCAGAAGCACTTCCTGTTTCAGTTTTTTTAACACTACATAAAAGCTGGGATTAAATACAACCAACAGAACATATAAAACTGAATCAAAAAGTTAAACAAACATCTTTAAGATGTTTTCTTTACATGTGAAATAGGGCCGACCAATAAAGGATTTTGAAGGCCAGATACCGATACAAGTATTTATTTATTTTAAAATCCGATATTCAGATATATCGGCTGATATATAGCTAGTCTATGATGAGCCATAATTTAGCAATGGATTAAATCATACTGCAAATTGTAAAACATACATTTTCAATATAACAGGCCAAGGAGAGATGATCCGTCTCATTGCTATAAATGTCACGCGCTATTAAAGAAATACTTCAGTCACATTGTCAAAAGTTAAAAGGACAGTCTACACTGTGACAACGTAATACAATTATTACTAGCTAATTCCGCTTCACTTTTGGCTTATTTAACAGCAGCAAAACTGGACATGATAGTCACAAATTTTGTCATGCTTATTTGAGTTAAGAGAACTGATGGGGATGTTCTTTTAATTGTTATTCAAGCAATGTATGTCTCGTGACCAACTCAACGAGTGTTGCCAACAGGGACGGTGTAGAGTGCCTCTGGTGGACAAACTATACAACTCCAACACTCATGACATGGTTCAAGTGTGTTTCAGTTCATTTTTATTTTATTTTTGAAATATTCATTTATCGGCCATTATAACTGCCAATACCGATAGCTTGGAAAATGCCTAATATTGGCCGATTATATCGGCCAGCCGATATATTGGTCTGGCTGTAATGTGAAATAAAGAAAACATTTACAAACTTAACAGGAAGTGTTTCTGGACCAGTGTTGTTTACATCTTGCAAAATGGTCTATATAATAGTATTGATAGAACGAGATCAGGGACATGTTGCATGTCAGATCTGAATTGAAGTTTCTCACATGAGCAGGCTCAAACCATCATTTATTTTAATATATTTTGATTTAGTGTTGTTTTGTTTTAATAATATTTTTAAATCACTTTTTGTTGATGGCGTTAATAGAGACGAGACTAAATTATTCTGGAGACTGGGATCTTTACATGTTGCAAGCCAGATTTGAATCTGCATTTCCCACATGATCACCAAGGCTCAAAGTTAAGGAGTCACTTTTATCATGCTGTTACAAATACTAAATTTTCAATATTATTATTTATTTATTTCATTTAGATTTTTACACACACACACATAATTATGTTACTTTGTATTGATAGATGCAGAAGAGATGATAGGAATGACTTGGGAGACCAGGACTTATTGCCAGCCAGATTCAAATCTCCATTTTCCACATGAACGGCGAAGGCTCAATTTCTGGAATATGTGCACTAGACCACTGTATCTTTTAACCCACTCTATAAGGACAGAGAAGATGTGCAGATATAACTTTAAATTCCCCAAGGTCAAAGTTTAGTCTCTGCGGGTTAAGCTTTTTCAGCAAGGTAATAGAGAATTAATATTTATAGTGTACTATGTGTGATTGCCATGGAGGTACCAGAAAGCATTTTCTTCGTAATGGCAGTGTGGTTTTGTTTGGTCGAGGTGTGAGAAAGAGAGCAAGAAGGGGTGAATAGGTAGGTGAGATTCTTGTTTTGCCAAACTCTGATTCAAAATGAGGAATTCTGTGAAGAGGGAGATTACCAGGTGATATAGGCCTCATTCCAGAGTGTGACATCCCACCGGGATCTGAATGCATAGACGTAGTAGAAAGGTATTTGGTGTTAGACACAATTCACAGGATCAGTGTACAGTCTTTGTTGTGCTTACTCTGTGTTTTCACGGTTTATGTGAACTATATAGTGCTGGACTTACACCAACATCACTGATTTCAACCAACACATTTTCATGTGCTATTAAGAATATAAAAGATGTGGAATAACAGTGAGCTGAAAGAGGGATAAGAGAAATGTAGCACTTCACATGTATTCATAGGCCATTGAAATATTGATATATTTTCTTTGCTTTGTGTCTCTGTTGCCTTTTTCTTTATCAGATTACATCTTGCTTTCTCTCCCTCTTTGCCAGTCAAGCCTCAAGGATAGAAACCTTGAATTAGAATTTCAGAGGCAAAGAAAGAGAAAAAGGGGGTAGGGTGGGGTTGTGCTCTTAGGGAGCGGTCGTTGAGAAAGTGCCTCTAATGGGCGTCTGTGCGCTCCCCCCTGCCTAGGGCCCCGATCGATACCGACTCTGAGCAATAAAGCTTTCCCCTGTCATCTCCACAGAATACAAAGCAGTATAGGGAGAGAGAGAGAGAGAGAGAGAGAGATAGGTGAAAAGCTGTTCCGCTAGCCAGACCGATTTCCTACACCCCCCCCCCCCCAGCCCATCTACCCCCATCTAACAACAGTAGAGCCCCTACCCCCTCTCGTTCCCTCTCTCCATCTCATAGTCCAGCTCTCCTTTCCCCAAATGTAGCACGGGTCCCCTGTGCCGGCTCTGACTAGGTTTCTGATATCTCCCTGCGCTTGGGAGGAGAGAAATAAATAATGGCAGATGAAACTCTTATTTTAGTTATTATCACAAACACAGAGACAAGGACAGATAGAGAGAGACGTCCAAGTGGGGCATAAAAGGGAAATTAAACAATAAAAGAGGGAGCTGGAAATGTATGGACAGACAAAGAGAGAGAGAGTGATGTAGTTTAGGAAGTGAAAGGGGATGAGAAGAGAACGAAAGGGGAATGAAGTGATACAAAAAGGAGGAGGGCGGAAAGCGAAGGAGAAGGGGATTATGGGAGAGAGAAAGATGGATGTTGTGATAAAGGTTGAAGGTGAGTGGGAATATTAATGAGTTGATGAGAACGTGTGAAGGGAAAAAACTGCATAGGGGAAATGTGAAAGACAGGTTAAAGGTCAAATTAGTCCTGAAATTGTAAACCAATCACATTTAATCAGCACTACAACACTGAAACTATCGGAAAAGACAGTTTCTCAAAACAGGGATATGCAAAACTTGGATTTTTGGATACTTGTCTTTAAAAACAATTATGAGAGCACTAGAAAAGCCTGAGATGAAGCGTGACGAGCACTAAATAAAACTTTTTACAATGAAAAATCTACTAAAATAAATACCAGTCAGCCTCACTAGTTGACCATCGTGACCCGTCCTTCATGTCAAAGCAAACGGTTCTTCTGGAAAGTGACAGTGTGGGTGTGAACGTGTGTGTGCTTGTCCTCCATCACCGTGCGGTTGTGCTTTTTCTGTGTGACAGCTCTGGAGTTGCTCCGTCATTACGCTGCTGTCAACCTAATAACATCTCTTCCTCATCTCTCAAAAACAACACTTTCTGTGTGAATGTGCGTCTCATCTCTTTTGTTGTACCCTCACCCCCTCCCCCTTCCTGCCCAATTCAATCCCTCATTTCTTCTTTTATTGGAAAAAGATGGGGTGAATCCTTCATCTCTCTTGCAATGCTCTTC
This sequence comes from Hybognathus amarus, assembly GCA_030378365.1. Taxonomy (NCBI): domain Eukaryota; kingdom Metazoa; phylum Chordata; class Actinopteri; order Cypriniformes; family Leuciscidae; genus Hybognathus; species Hybognathus amarus. The sequence goes on along the minus strand of JAQIUQ010001280.1, from coordinate 53,655 downwards.
TGTTATTATACTGGAGTATAGGGCTAGGCGGATTGCTAAAAAATATTATAGTGGTCATTTTCAGGATTTTGACGAGTTTTTTATATATATATATCTCAAAATGTATGTATATTGCTCTGAAATCGTTGTTTATGGTTCAGAGGACCCATAGTTTCACCAAAACATCACTGTAGCCAATTAGATGAAAAATATTGAATGCAAAAAAAAGGTCAAATAAAGTAAAAAGTTAAAATAATGAATGTTTTCCAAACTGTTTTAGATTAAATATTTTTTTAATATACAAGTATAAAAATAAATGTCTAACTATTTTCATTTCTATGCACAGTATAGCAACATTATATAACAAATATAACAATACAGCACTATTTCAGTAATGAACGTTTAATAAATTAAAGAAACTAATTAATACTAAACAAATAACGCAAATAAATATTATTTAGAATTTTACTGAATTTAAGGGAAAACTAAAATTATAGAAATGAACCAACACATTTTTAAGTTTTAACTTTCCAACTCAAAAAGGTTTTGTAAGTTTTATATATATATATATATATATATATATATATATATATATATATATATATATATATATATATATATATATATATATATATATATATATATATATATATATTTTTTATATATATATATATATATATATATATATATATATATTTTATATATATATATATATATTTTATATATATATATATATATATATATTTTTTTTTTTATATATATATATTTTATATATATATAATATATTATTTAGATATTATATATTATTTAGATATAATATATATATTATATATATTTTATATATTATATATATTATATATATATATATATATATATATATATATATATATATATATATATATATATATATATATATATATATATATATATTGTAAAAAAAATTTTTGGTTTAACTTAAAAAATGAAGTAACCTGGTTGCCTTAATTTTAAGTTCATTGAAATGCAAAAATGTAGTTAATACAATGAAGGAGATTGATTTAATCGATCAGGAACTCCAAATATTATGTTATCTGAACCACTTAAATTATATTTAAAGTTATACATAAAGTTGATTAGACAAAAGAAAAAATGTTGTGATTACAAATCATGAACATATGTATGTAGAAATATGTATTAGTCATTTGCACAGTCAATTTTTGCTGAATTTTCCCAAAATATCCCAGAAAAAACCTGATTCAAAGAATTTGCTTTCATAATCAGACACACTGTAAAAAAATAGGCTCATGATTTGTAATCACAACATTTTTTCTTTTTTATTAAATCAATTTGAATAATACATGTGGTTTAGAAAACATAATAGTTTGAGTTTCTGGTGATTAAATCAATCTCCTTCATTGTATTAACTCAATTTTTCCATTTTCATTGAACTTAAAATTTTAAGGCAACCAGGTTACTTCATTTTTTCTCTACAAAAAACAGTGTATACACTGTACATACTACATTGTGAAAGTAAAATCGTTGTATAGTGAATATTTGATCAACTGTAACTGTGAAGGTTGCCAGTTTGATTCAATATTGCAGCAATAAATAATCGCGTTTGAACGACCATTTGTAGAGACCAAGAACACAGGATTGGTGGCACTTTTTTCTTCTAACACACATTTCCTTCTACTTTCTAGTCTTATCTCCCAAGTTTTTCATTTATTTTCTCATCTCTCTTCATCTCCTTCATGTCCTTTTTCTTTCCTGTGAGATTTTACTATCAATTCTCCCACTGTGCATTTAGTTTTCAAGTGGCCTGACTCTCTCCTACATCCACGTTCTTTCCTGTTCTGCCGTATGAATTCCTCTTAGCTCCCCTTATTTCCCCCTCTACCTCTGGACAGTAATAATGCTACTGATAGAAAGAGGCCCAAGTGTGTGTGTGTGTGTGTGTGAGAGTCCGCGATTATTGTCTTGTCGGGAGTCAGAGGAATCAGATCGAATGAAGAAATATGGGGGTCTGTGTCAAAAACAATAACCACCTTTTCCCCTGACACACACACTTTCTCTCACACAGCTGCATTCACACACAGATATAAGCCTAAATATTAAACATGCACACATTCATTCCGAGGAAACGATACTCAGCCCTCACATTATAGGAAAAGTGCTCCATTTCAGATAGGAAAACTTATCAGCACAAGAGCTGCTCTCCGTTTACCATTTCACTGTCTGTCATGCAGGGGTAAAAACATACACATAAGCACACACACACACACACACACACAGAGACCTTTCACTGCTGTTGCCTGGCAACGTGGGCCAGTGACCAATCACAGTGCAGAGCAGTGTCCAGTGATGTCACGGCGTCTGCTGACCAGCAGGGAGAGAGACAGAAAGAGGGAAAGAAAGAGCAAATGTCTGGAAACAATTTAAAAGGAGCATTTTTATCATTACATTACGGGACACGCTGATAGTTTAACAGCTGGAGGAGTGAGTGGGAAGTGGAGGGAATGGACATTTGTGTTTATGGAGGCGAAGAGGTGGACGTATCAGCCTGGAATGGTGGACGGAAAGAAAGCGTCTCTGTAACTTTATCAGCATTAAAGACTAAGACACATTTCGGTTGGAGTGAACGCGATTGCATCTACAGCACGGAGAGTGTTTGCTGTGTGAAATAGTTAGTATCTAATCACTCACACACATACGCACGCATGCGACTCTGAGCTGTGACGGCTGTGAGATTGATGGCTCTCTTGAGGCCTGGAGCTTGCACTCTTACACAGACAGCTGATCAGATAAACATGGAGGGAAGGAGAGAGAGGAACGGATGAGGAATCATACTAGCTTTTAAAAATCACAGCGGCATATTTGCTGGTGGATCATGAGATGTTCCTGTTTGTTTCGCTGCAAGTCATCACATAAACTAAAACTGACTTCAGTTTCCACGTAAGCCATGTGATGAGGGGCCGACCAAATGGCCCGAGACCCCCGTGACATATGCAGACCATAGACTGTTTGAAAATGGTGTGACCTCGGGGTCATGAACTTTAACCCCACCAGCCGCACTGCATTCGCACAGGCTCTTGACCGTGAACCTGAGACTGCTCTCTTTGAGTGAAACCGCAAAACATAAGCTACCATCTGTATTCGTTTGTGATGTGTAAGAAAATATATCTATATTTGTATAGAGAGAATAAATGCAGAGTATAACCAAAAAATGTTTTCAGGCCTGTATAGGTATGAACTGTATAAGGTTATACACGGTCTTTTGTTATGTGTCTGTAGATTAATGAGAAACTCTTCACAACATTCATTATAAAGTGGGGCAATGCCGCCTCTTAGTGTTGAACACACAGTACTGCAGTCTCGTATATCACCTCATATGTCCTGGACTTGTCTGTAAATAATTTCAACAGACTGTTTCTTAAATTCACAGAAAGAACGAGTCGCCACATCTTATTCTTTTTAACTGTTTTATGTTTAATAAACTTGCCGTATTTAAATATATTTTTAATAGTGATGAATCTTTTGGAATAAATGTAAATGTTCGAATGTAATGCGAAACACTCTAAAATGTAGGGTTTAAAGAATATTTACTAAATTTACAATGTCATATTATGATATACTTCTACTTCCTACATCTCAAAATGTATGTATTTGCTCTGAAATCGTTGTTTATGGTTCAGAGGACCCATAGTTTCACGAAAACATTACTGTAGCCAATTAGATAAAAATATTGAATGAAAAAAAGTAAAAATAAAGTAAAATAATGAATGTTTTCCAAACTGTTTTAGATTAAATAATTTGTTAATATATAAGTATAAAAATAAATATCTAATTACTTTCATTTCTATGCACAGTATAGCAACACTTTGTAACAAATATAACAATACAGCACTATGAATATTTAATAAATTAATAAAAAAGAAACTAATTAATACTAAACAAATAACTCAAATAAATATTATTTGAATTTTACTAAATTTATGGTAAACTAAAATTATACAAATGAATCAGTACATTTTCAATTGTTCTTTTTAACTGTTTTATGTTTAATAAACTTTCAGCATTTAAATAGTAATGAATCTTTTGGCATAAATGTAAATGTTCAGATGAAATGCGAAACACTTTAAAATGTAGGGTTTAAACAATATTTACTAAATTTACAATATCATATTGTGTATATGTACATGCTAAAATCTTCCTTTCATGAAAGTACAAAGCATTTTTTAATATGTTGTATTAGGATTTTCTTTTGTATTATATTATATCTTTATTTAATGTTCAAATTAGTGTGATTAAATAGTCTTAAATTCTTTTCAATTTCAGAAAATGCAAATACTTGCAAAAAACTAAATGAAGACACACAGGACCAGTTAAAAGCCTTAAATCCTAAAATCAATTTTCTCGACTAATTTAAATCAAGAGTAGGGCTGTCAGAATCAGATGATTAATCACGATTAATCACATCCAAAATAAAAGTTTTTGTTTACATAATATATGTGGGTACACTGTGTATAATTATTTTGTATATATATAAATACACACACATACATGTATTTAAGAAAAAATATTATTTATATATAAAATATTCATATTTTCATATAATATAAATCAATATACAGTATATCCATGAAAATATTTCTTAAATATATATAAGCATGTGTGCGTATTTATTTCTAAAAAATAATTATTCACAGTGCACCCACATATATTATGTAAACAAAAACTTTTATTTTGGATGTGATTAATCATGATTAATCATTTGAACAGCCCTAATTAAGAGATTTTAATTGGCCCAAATAGTGAAAAGTATCTTTAACACTTCCAAAAAAGCATTCCAGGATACCTCTATTTGTGTTATTTCATAGCATATAATAACTTTACTAATTTTCTCAAATGTGAAAATAAATAATTAAATGAAATAAAAAATAATTATGTCCACACTGTTCTCTGATACAGGTTGGGACAGTTTAGACATTTCTATTTCCAGTCACTGAACAGTACAGGTTGTGATATCCCTGCTTCCTGCTTCAGACACATTGCAGTTTTATATCACAAATGGTGTATATGCTTGTTTTGCTTTCTCTACTTTGTTTTGGGCTCCTACAGGGTGATTCATGCCCCATTGTGGACGTGTGAGGTTGGAAAAAAAGTGGTGTGAGCAAGCGTCCTCATTCTGTATTTTCTGATGGAGGCTTGTGTTGTGACAGATGTATTGATATACAGTAGAGATACGTGGTGACACGGGTGTGCGAGAGAGGCCGAGAGAGTCACCGCAAGGACTCGTGAGCGACTCTTTCCAGCAACCCCAGCACTTTCCAGCGGCACAACTCTCCCCCTCTTTCACCTCTATCTCCACATCTGCTTATTTTTCACTGCTCTCACTGCCACCTTCCCACTCTCAACCTCATTCATCCTCTCTTAGTTCACCTGACCCCACTCCTCAGCCCACCGATCGACAGCGCTTCACTTCCTCCTTCGTTCGCTCAGCATCCTGCTCGCCTTCCTCAGACTTTTATCCTCCAAAAGCGACCGTCACATAAATCCGCCCGGTGAAACGACGACCTGCGACACACTTACGAGTTTAAAATGCATTGTATTGTAAAAGCAAGTGTGGCACGTCTGCTCTGACCCGCTCTGTTCTTGCTCTCTCGGGGTCAGGAAGTGGGCAAGGAGGGGGCGGAGGTGTGGGTGGGTACAGCGTAGAGAGGAGGTGACGGAGGGAGGAGAGAAGGAGGAGTGGAGAGTTCCCCCCACTTGTTATCAGTTTGTTCCTCCTCCTCAGCCGTCAAAGAGAAGCGGAGAGAGTGAGACAGAGAACGAGTGTGTGCATGTGTGAGAGAGGAAGAGGACCTCACTGAACGAGTGCACACATATTCATCAACATGACAAAGACCGGTCCTGTTGCATCCATGGATTATTCCCATATGTGGTTGCCAGGTATGTGTCCAGAGCATCTCTGTGGTTGCCAGGTTGGTCTCTTCTGAGTTTTATTGATGGGATTCGTTAGAAATGCAGGGACGTTTCTGGTCATCAGACCAAGAAGGTCAGCATGTAGAAACTGAAAGGAAGTGCTATGCAAAGTTACAGAAAGTCTGAAATTCCAGAATATATGTCTTGAATTTCAGTGTTTTTTCTAGAAATAGATGAGTTTATGTTACAGTGCTTTGCGAATGGATTCAGATGCATTATCTGCGATTATTTATTTCAAAGCACTGACATTTATTTTGTATAAATTGTTTCATTATTTTTAGTTTTATTTCATTTTAATCATTATTAAAAGTGTATTAAATTGTATTATAAATGTTAATATTTGGTATGCATGGATTCTGTGTTTAGTTACTTTTTGGAGCCATTGTGAATCTCTTTTTCTATATTGTTCCCAGACTTCAGGCTTTTCGGGTAATCAGGACGCGCTGCAGTTTTCACACATTTGAATTTGAGTTGAAATCGGGGCCAATGTCAGACGTTCGCCTCAGCCACTTAGAGTTTAAGATCATTGTCCTGCTGAAAGTGCAGTTCAGCCGACAGAATACGATTTTTGTGCTGTATTTTTCTGTGTTTTGTGCCAGTTATTTTTTCAATTTACTTTAAGATGCCCAGTGCCACAGCATGATGCTTCCTCCACCCTTTTCACTGTGAGGATGGTGTTTTTTAAAGTTTGGCCAGACTTAAATTTCCACAACAAATATAACGTTTAGCTTTTTGGCAGACCCAAGGTTTTCTTTTACGTATTTATTTTTATTTTTTTATTTTTTTGGGAGTAATGACATAGTTAATGAACTCTGTGGCTTTCTTGCAAGTCTCTTGTTGCCACAATGAGGTTTAGTGGCCATTTTTATACTATGCAATCTAATGCTCTCATTGTAGCATTTGTAATAAAATGAGAACTGGTCAATGATCTGATTTTTACTACGCACTGCTTATTAACTGGTGTTCCTCTGATTTCTGTAATGCAATCCTCAGAATAATTTACATTTCTCTACATCCATTTCAACGGCACAATTGATAATATTGTTCATAAAAATATTTTAATACCAGATACACAAAAAAAAAATTTCTTCTGAAAATCTGAGAGCTCTACACTGTAAAAAAATATTGTTGGTTTAACTTAAAAAATTAAGTAATCTGGTTGCCTTACAATTTTAAGTTGATTGAACTGAAAAAAGTGAGTTAATACAATAAAGGAGATTGATTTAAGCATCAGAAACTCAAAATAATAAGTTATCCGAACTCAATAAATTATTTAAGTTGATTTGACAAAAGAAAAAATGTTGTGATAACAAATCTTGAAAATATATTTTTTTTACAGTGTTAAGTACTCAAATTTGTGGTATTATGTGCATAAAATCTACAGGTTATTAGACACAAATATAATTTGTGTCTAATAACCATTATGTATTTTAATTTAATTTTTTGCTGATCCATCAAGAAAATGAGCACTTTCCAGTACTGAAGAGTTGATGAAATCATATTTGTTGACTGGAAATGTGAGGGAACCTCTGGGAAACCCAGTGTGAATTTCTTCATGGGGTTTCCCCTCTTCCTCCCAGATCCCAAACCGACACTTGACCTTATTTGCTCACAGGAAGTCTTTAATATTGAAGGGACTGGTATACTAGTGGACCACTATGAGTACAGTGTACTCTGTTATTATAGTGTGTGTAAACAGTTAGTATAGTGTGTGTGCCGTTAGTATGCTTCTTTTAGGGATTGTTGTCGTCACTTGTGAAGTGTCTAGCAGGTTAGCCAGCTTGAAACCAGTATCATGTTCCTAAAGAAATCTTGCATTCACATTACTGATTATCTGACCTTTCAAACTGACCAGAAATCAGCAGTCAGAAGACGTACTGGAACTCAGATACCTTTATATTCTAAATTTGTTGCTAATGCTTACAGTGATGGAGATTTGAGATTGCCCCGATTATTGTCACAAAATGACTCTTCTTCTTTGCATGTGGCATCTTCGTCTTTAAGTGTAGTTGAAAATCATGTAAAACACTATTAGCTTGGAAATAATTTCCAGTATGTGCACGCAGTGTAAGCACATTTATTTTAGTTTTATAATAAAATAGAGATCTTCGTAATACAGAAGTTATCAAATGGAGAAGTTTGGAAAATAGTAAGAAATAGATCTGCGTGTGTCAGCTACTGTATATTATTGACTGTATATGATAGCGGCACTTACATTTGTGTGTGTGTGTGTAGAGAGTATTAATAGCTGGCCCGACATGTAAGGGTTTGGTTTAACACGTTGTGTTTGGCCCAGCCTGAGGGGAAACAGAGAGGGAAGTGAGACATTAACACCAAAACCACCAGGCAGTCTTTCAACTTTATTTACTTTATGAATGATGAACTGCACATTCACTTCATATACAACTATATTTGAATTCTAGACCAATAAAAACTGCTGTGATGAATGTATATCAAATAAGCCATCATAGACTGCTAGTGTCAGTCAAGTTTGTGATTGATCCATGATTTAAACAATTGATTTGAGCTTTTTGCTTTAAATTAAAAATGCTAGGTTATTTTAACCCAATTATGGGTCAAATATGGACAAACCCAGCTGTTGGGTAAATTTATAAATTGGATTTATTAATCTAACAATTGGGTTTGTCCATATTTGACACAAAATTGGGTTAAAACAACCCAGCATTTTTTAGAGTGAATACTTGCCGCTCTGAAGACCTCTAAAGGGAGCTTAAAAGACCATTTATTTTTATCATTCATATGAGCTATGAAACCCAATCTTAGTAAATAGTCAGAACTTGTGTGAGGCAATCTGAAAATATTCTCAAACTTTTACCCTGAGCTATCAGAGCACCATTTTACCAACAGGCCGTTGGGTGGAAACCCTGATCTCTACGGCCCGTTGCCTGACGGCCTCAAGTGGGGCTTTCCTTCCTTTTTACTTCCTTTCACCAACCACTGTGTGTGGACCACGGATTTGATCGTCTGAGGAAGTCGGCAATTCGTCAGCTTTTTGGTGGCTTTTACCCGAGTGACACAACTGATGCAAGTGAAATTGGTTTCTTTGTAACTTTCTCTGGGATTATTACAAACAAATGAAAAAATGTAAAGTTGTACTGCCCCCTGGAGGCGCCAGACATTATTTATCAGTATCTAAAAAAAAGGCCTCATTGATTCATGTAGTTGGCAGGAATTAAATATTGATGAAAAGAACTCTGAAAGAGTGAGAAATGAAGGATGAAATGTGAGTGTTGAGATAAAGAGGATCAGACGAGATAGTGGTATATGCAGGTGGGTGATATTATTAGTCAGTCGTTGGCTTTATTTGCATTTTTCACAAAAGGGAAGTGAGTGTTTCTGTGTGTGAGTGAGCATGTGTGTGCATGTTTATGCACATCTATTTGATACCTCTGATGCTGCTTAGCTCCTTTGAACAATGTGTATTGAAAAAAATGGCACACAATTAAACTGAATTGGCTTGAATGCATCAGAAACATACGCACATGTTCAGTTGTGTGTTCTGACTTAGAATGTATGTATTTGAATCTACTTGCTTCAGTGTGGACCAGAACTTCATAAAACCCTTTCAAAAAATGCTATTAGAATTCTTATAAGATATATTTCACACACGTTAACTTTGCACACTCTGTTTCTCTCCGCTGAGTGTCTGGGAACAGTCCCATTGGCTCGGTTACAGTTAAATTTGAAGTGACACATCTGTGGCGAATGTATTAATAGTTGGGTTAATCATGTCTCCACTTGTTGGAGAATGAAGAAATCTAAACCTGACTCATCAAAAAATGTTTTATTGCACATATAACACTTGCGTTGGTTAAACTTCCATTTATCATCCTCAAAACATCATCACTCTTGTGTAAAACAGAAATTCCTCAGCTCATGCCTAATTCTATACCTCTCTGTTTTTTTTTCTTCAGATATCAGAATGTCAAAGCCAGTAGAGGTTGAGAATCCAGCGGCAGACTCTCCGATGGACAGCACAGGTATAAAGCTTCATTATATTTCTGTTTGTCTGAAACAGGGCTCAACTAAAAGGTTTTCCTGCTCAGATATTTACTTGCCCTGATAACATCTTCACTGGCCACAAATATGATAAGTATTTTATATGTGCAGCATTTTTTTTAGGGATGGGAAATGATTCATTACGATTAATTGCATCCAAAATAAAAGTTTGTGTTTATGTAATATATGTGTGTGTAGTGTGTGTAGTTAATTTGTATATATAAATACCCACACATGCATGTATATATTTAAGAAAAATGTGTTATTAATATATCAAACATCTATATTTTTATATAATATTAATTATGTATAAATTTATATAAAGTACATACATGCATATGTTTCTTAAATGTATACATGCATGTGTATACATCGCAATTAATTGTTGCCCATCCCTATTTTATATGTTAATATACATTTTTTAACAATATGAATAAATAAATTAAATGTTTTAACATTATATTGAATCAAAATTATACATGTATTTTGTTATGTTTGTTGCTAAGTCTTCTTTCTAAATTTAAATTTAACAAACCCACTAACTTAAACTTACATTTACCAAATTAACTAAAACATTGACTTCTCTTATTGTATTTCTCTTATTTTTAACTCAGACTCAGAAAGAAATGGCTCAGACTCAAATAATCAGGTAAGTGACTGGTACCAGTGCTATCTTTAATCTGAATACAGCATTAAAAAAATGAATCATATTTTCAATGTGTTTCCCTCCAACAGGTTCAGCTGATGAAAATCAACCCTTTCTCCCTTTCACCCACACCGAGTAGCGGCAACAAAGTGAGTAAATGTGTGTAAATGAATGTGAGTGTTTTAAGTGAGTTGGGCACAGATCTGCACATTTTCTTCTTTGTGGGTTATTAAAAAAACGGCCAATTAAAAAAAACGGTTCTGAAGGCAATTTGATTAAAAGTTAGGGTAACCCTATATTTTGACAGTCCCTTTTGACACTTCTGTTCACTATGAGTAACACTGCATGTGCTGCATGTCAACTAACTCTCATTAGAGCATTAGTAGACTGTTTGCTCAATATCCACTAAACTTTATTTTGATGCTCCCCAACAGACATTCTACTGACTTTAAGTAACCTTGCAAATACAGAATAAGTCAAACTTATTCTAACCCTACTAGTCAATCTATAGTCTACTAACTCTCTAATGAGATTTACTGGACATGTAGGACATGCAACGTTACTTATAGTCAACAGTGTCACTATAAGTAATGTTGTCTTACTTATAATAATGTTATAAGGAAAGTGTCAAAATAAAGTGAAAACTAGCCAAAGTTAGTTTTTATTTTAAAGAGCCCCTTTCATAGCATTTGAAATGTTCCTATTTTTGTTTTAGGAGTTCCCAAAAACAGTTTAACATGCATGCAAGGATAAAAAAAACACTTTATTTGTCTTATAATATGCATTTATTTTTAACTGATTTGCTCACCGACTCCCAAATGATTCCAAACCACTCCTTTGCGTGATGCTAATCGGCGGTGATTGGTCAAATGACCCAGTCAGTTATTGTTTGTTAGCATAACGCATAAACATATTGGTAACACTTTACAATAAGGTTCATTAGTTAACATTAGTTAATGTATTTACTAACATGAACTAACCATGAGCAATACTTTTGTTACTGCATTTGTTCGTCTTTGTTAATGTTAGTTCATGAAAATCCATCTGTTCATTGATTGTTCATGTTAGTTCACGGTGCATTAACTAATGTTAACAAGATTTTAATCAAGTATTAGTAAATGTTGAAAATAACATTAACAAAGATTAACAAATGCTGTATATGTGCTATTCATTATTAGTTCATATTACCTAATGTAGTTAACTAATGTTAACTAACAAACCTTATTGTAAAGTGTTACCAACATATTGATAAAGCACTGCAGTACTACAAGACGCTCTATTCTTTATGACAACTCCAATAACAGCGACAAACATTTCACATATTTTAAAAAAATTGACATTGGAGACCTAGAAGCTGCGCTGTGCGCAACTTACACACACACATGCGCACACACACACATACTTATTGCGCCTCCTCGCCCCGACGCTACAAAACCGCTCAAAACCCATAAAAGCAACAATTATTAATAATACTTACAGGTTGTGATTCATAGGAGAAAGCTGATCCATATACACTGGGGTAGTCTGAGCCCTCCTTCGGGAACAACCGCTTGCGAATCCACATTTGAATTAATTTATGTTTTTGAACGATTCGTAATTAAAATGATGAGAACACAATGGGGCTATACTGTTGTGGTATCGTTGCAAATATGAACTCTAACCACTGATTCTTCACATGCTCGTCCCTGGTAAATGAAAACAAAGTGGCTGAACTATCTTTGCATTGTAGAACACAGCGTCTTCTCGACATGATGCTATGATGAAGTATTTGAATGTGAAGACTTCAATTTTACACTTCCGTCTGCGCGCGCAGTAACTGGGCATGGCCAATATGTCTCTACATCACGATGTAACAGCTAATGACTCGTTTCATAAACAGTTCATTTCATAGACTCAGAGTCGACTCTCACTTTTGAAAGACAATAACTTTATATGCGGTGCACTTTCAGATATAAATCTTTGCAGGATGTTTTCATTCCCTTAGAGCTATATTCCACACCATATGAACAGTCATTTTCAAAAATCCATGATAGGGGCTCTTTAAATATTTTTACAGTTTACAGGTTTTCCACCTCTTTTTATTATTTCATTTTCCTCCCTTTGTCACCCTCATTTAAATAACCCCCCTCCCCGTGTCTCTCTTTTAACCCATGAATTCATCATCAACGTTTCTGTCTCTATGTCTCAGACTAAGGTGGAGGATTGTGGTGAGATGTCTCCCGCTGCACCCGCTCAGACGGCCCTTTCCCACACACAGCTGATGCTAACGGGTGGCCAGCTCGCAGGGGTGAGACAAACACACACTTACTTTTGACATGTGCTTCTTATGTGTGTCTGTGTGGGTTCCTGCGTAAGCTTGCTCGCCTTGCTTAACCTGTGCTTTCTTTCATCCACTTTTCTAACTCTTATTTTCACCACATTTTCCTTCTCTGCCGCTCTCTCTCTCTCTCTCTCTCTCTCTCTCAGTTGACTGCACTTTTGCCTGCACAGCAACAGCTGCTCTTACAGCAGGCGCAGCTCCTCGCTGCAGCTGTGCAGCAGTCACATGCGGCCCACGCAGCCAATCAACAGCAGGCCCAGCAGCAGGCCCAACAGCAGGCCAATCAGCAGGCAGCTCAGCCGCAGTCACATGGCCAATCGCAGAGCACACAAGAACAAACCGCCTCCCCCGTCCCACCTCCTCCTCACCAGCTCCCTCTTTCTCAGCCAATCCAGCTCACTGCCCAGGTACAGCCAATCAGTGCTGAGCAGCACCTGAGGCGATACAAGGGACAGATTCACTAAACAGTGCTTATTCTCAGTGAACTCCCTCCTCAGATCAGAGTGAAACTATCATGTCCTCTCAGCACTGTTTCTTTTCTCTCTTTCAGGACATTCAGCAGTTGTTACAGCTGCAGCAGTTAGTCCTCGTTCCAGGACACACTCTGCCTTCACAGTTTCTTTTACCACAAACGCAGCAAGGGCAGCAAGGTAGCTCATTTACTATGTGTACACTCATGCGGTGCCCTAAATAAGTTTCCTATATCAGGTCTTTTGTCCCTCTTCACTTAAAGCTAGACTTGTTGCATGTTAGTTGTCATGATCCAGTGGGTTAAAACAAAACTTATTTTAATAAATTAATACATTTATTATTATTATTATCACTTTATTTTGTCAATCAGATTTAATTTATAGGTAATAATTCATATAATCAAATGGTTGTGTGTGTTTCAGGGCTGCTATCAACACCAAATCTAATTCCACTACCTCAGCAAAACCAAGGAAGCCTGCTGGCCGGTCCACCCAGACTTAGTCTTCAAGCACAGGTACATCATCTAATGAAAGACTCACTTATTTGTGAGGTAAACATATGTCAGAGGGCACATAAACTGGTTCCAAGGGGTATTTACAAAGATATTTTAAGTTGTTACAAACCTGTATGAATTTCTCTATTCTGCATGTATAGGTAACAAACAGTTGACGATAACCATTGACTTCCAAAGTATATATAAAAAAAATATTAGTGCTTTTATTGACCCTTTACAAATATTATTGTTGTCAACAGAATAAAATAACTGATAAAGTAACTGTAAAAGAATTGTCATTATTTTTCAGTTCCTTTTTAAACAAGATAAACACAATAATGTCTGTAAACTTTGTAAATTTGTGTGGATTACAGTTGTAGTAAAATAAGCACTATGGTTAAAAAATTTGGGGATGGAGTTTAAAAATAATAATAATAACTTTTTTTATTATTTTTATTCAGCCAGGATGCATTAACTGTTCAAAAGTGATAGTAAAGACTTTTACTGTTATTTTGAACTTTCTATTCACAAAGAATCCTGAAAATAAATCACAACTCTACAAACATATTAAGCATACTTATTAATAGTTATGACCTATATATTACCTTGAATTCTGAAGGATCATGTGACTCTGATGATGCTGACATTTTTAAAGTATATTAAAATAGTTATTTTATATCACACTAATATTTAACAATATTACTGTTTTTACTGTATTTTTGATCAAATAAATGCCGCCTTAATCAGCGTAAAAGATGTCTTTCATAAACCTTCTTACACAACCCGTACAAATATCTTACCAAACCTTTGAACGGTACTATATTCTGTGCTATTCTCTCATCTTGATGTTTGTCTTGTTTGTGGCAGAGAGAAAAGGTTTCAGAGAGCAGCGTGAACACAGTGACGCAAGTGACCTCTCACTCTGAGGAGCCCAGTGACCTGGAGGAACTGGAGCAATTTGCCCGCACTTTCAAGCAGAGAAGGATCAAATTGGGCTTCACACAGGTACACACACAGACACACACACATAGAATATTTGTTTAGAGGGTATGCGCCTGTCATCACCATCGGCTGGAGTGCCTGCAGTTACTCAAGCCCATTCTCATCCTTTGGCGTCATATAGGTGACGCCATATGACATTTCGTCAAGATACTACGCACATAGCACCCTTTAGTGAGTGGCAAAAAGACTGAGCAGCTGTATTTGTTTTCAGCATGAAAGCACAACACATAGAAAGTGGGAAAGAGCTTTACAATTGACTGTACAACTAGATTTGACAAAAAATCGGAGGAATATTTTTACAGACTGCGATAGAAAGAGGAGCAAATGGATCGCTGCAATTCACAGAAACAACTGGACTCCAGTCAGCGAAAGGTGGATCTGCAGTTATTATTTTGTGTCAATATGCTGAATTTAGCTGTAAAACCATACTCACATATTTTGTATTGATATATATATATTAACAACTTATCAATGGAATATTTATCATTCCATATTCTGCATTATTGGATGTTTTTAACAAACACTGACCCAAAAAAAAAAAAAAAAAGTTTTAGGGCTGGACGATATGATGATATATAGGCTATATATAACACTGATATAAGTGTTCACCCGGATTTAGACCTACCTATATTGTATTTATATAAAACGTTCACAGGCAAATGTGCTTTATATTTAGGTCTATATTGCTTTTATTTCCCCGGTGTCGAAATCAGGCAAACATAAATGTCAGGCAACACGATTCCTGGCTGCATGTCAAGTGATGTCAATGCATTCCCTCTATTTCCTTGTAAAGTAAGTTTTGGTCTCTGTTTCCCTCTATAGGGTGATGTGGGAATGGCCATGGGGAAACTCTATGGGAATGATTTCAGTCAGACCACCATCTCTCGATTTGAGGCTCTCAATCTCAGCTTTAAGAACATGTGCAAACTCAAACCTCTGCTGGAGAAGTGGCTGAATGACGCAGGTAACCATCGCATCAGTCTCAAACGCATGTCCTGTATAATACAATAATACTACATAATTGGCATTTTGGCTACTTTATAATTTAAACATAGAATGTAAAAATAGACTGTCAACCACAAAATGTTTTATATAACATTTTGCAGTTGAATTAACAGTAAAATATCAAATTTGTTTCGTTACTGGTTTACTCAGAAACAATGTCGATGGACTGCACCTTGCCGAGTCCCAGTGCTCTCTCCTCTCCCTCGCTGGGGTTTGAGGGCCTGCCTGGCCGCAGGAAGAAACGCACCAGCATTGAGACCAACGTCCGCATCGCTCTGGAACGCAGCTTCATCACGGTAAGAACACGTAATCACAAAACCATTGCACAACATAAACTACCATTCAAAAGTAGGAAGTCTTGTATGCTCACCAAAGCAGTACAGAAAATATAATAATTATTTATCTAAAATTTAATTTATTCCTGTGATGGCAAAGCTGAATTTTTAGCAGCCATTACTCCAGTCTTCATTGTCACAATCCTTTAGAAATCTTTTTTAGGATTCATTTCTAAAATATATATTTATATTTAGAAAAAACACTAACCCCAAACTTTTTAAACGGTAGTGTATAACCAAATAAACATTCATATACTCTTTCGAAATGAATGTCCTCAAATGATCCCATCTGAAACCTCTGAATCGGTTGTGTTTTCTGCATTCAGAACCAGAAGCCTACCTCAGAGGAGATCCTGCTCATCTCAGAGAAGCTCAGCATGGAGAAGGAGGTGATCCGCGTCTGGTTCTGCAACCGCCGACAGAAAGAGAAACGTATTAACCCCTCCAGTGCCACCCCTCCCTTGCCCAGCCAACCCCAGCCCACCTCGCACAAACCCCCCTGCTACAGCCCGCACATGGTACGACCTGGCTTGCTCCCTTGGCTCATACCTCCATCTCAAATGACCCTGTGCCACAACACTCTACTAGTTTCACCTGCATGAGCAGTCGATAATAATCATTCCCATAATGGCACATATACCATCCATTCCTGAATGTGGTTTCACCCGCCCTGCATTGCTTTGCGTTTTAATGTGGAATAATCGTAATCCATTCCTTCATACCCAATTTATGCAACTAGTTCACTGTCATTGTTGTAATTCTATAGGAGGATTAAACCTCTGTTACTAACACATTGTAAGTATTTTTGGAGGAATATTGCATGTATTCACTAACTTTGAACCTATTTTTCTCTGTAATTGAAGTTTTGTATAACAAAAGTGAGTAGCATCTACAAACGGAGCACAAACCTTCCAGTGTTTGACACCGGCCTCTCTCCCTTTCCTCTTTTTCACCCATCAATACTCTTTGTTCACCATGTTTCCCTTTTGACCTGTGACATCATATACACATCTTCCTTACAGATGTCCAGTCAGGGACTATCCCAGACAGTGAGCAGTCTCAGCACAGCAGGTACGGTGCATAAGTGGACATCTGCAGATTATAGACAAATATAATTGTTTAGTATATATATGATGGATGCTCTATCTGTTATTATTTCCTTATGTCAGTGACCACCATGTCATCAGTTTGCCCTTTGACCTCAAGCGGACCCACCTTAAGCTCCGCCTCTTCACCTGTAACCCCGCCGTCACGTGGGGATGCCAGCCCCGCCCCTCCAACTCACAGTACGCTAAGCTTGAACACAGGGTGAGTTGATTTCTCTCATGTACACACACACACACGCTCTTCCTCATAACCTTTTACTCCCTGTGGCTCAGCAAATATAGGTACCTGCAGTGTTTGTGTGTGTGCAAATGTTTTTTTATGTGTGGTTTTGTTATCCGCAGTTCATGGCATAAAAAGAATGGTGACGTTTCTAACTACATCACTGACTTTGCTGCAAGTTTGAGGTGATTGCAACCAGCAGAGTCTGTGTTCTTACACACACACACACATATAAAATATTATACATATACACATATCAAATATTTATAAAATAAACACACATAGGTAAATTGGCTTTGTTTTTGATATTGACTATTTTGGACAACATACACACAGTGAGCACCATTGTCGTCACAATATCACGATCTTAGCAATTGATTGCAGTGAAATTATTTTTCTTTATTTACAAAGTTAAATATTAGATATCAAGATATTAAATACTTTATAATAATTATAATTAATAATTTATATATTTTTATAATAAATGATATCATTTTGGAAACTATACATTTTATTCAGTATTATTTGATATATTAATGTTCAAGAAAACAGCATTTATTTGATAGAATGTACATTTTGTAACAGTGTAAAAATAGTATAGAAATTTAAAAAATCTTTACTTTCACTTTTGATCATTTGCTTAATAGAAGCATTAAAGTATTTTCTTTTTTTAAATGACTGACCACAAACTTATTAATAGTAGTGTTTATATAGGCCTTGCCTTGTTGTAAAGTAAACACTCCTTTATTTAAATAGTTATTAATTAAATAAATTACATTTCAAAAATATTAATAATAAATCACATTTGTTTTAATACTACAAAAAAATGATATATATTTTTTTCCTTTATTTTAGTATCCACACAGTACACAAAGTGCTACAATGTTTTGCATATTTGTTCAGAGATTTTGCATATTTGCTCAGAAGATTTAGTAAAATCCCACTACATCTTAGTGTAAGTGTTGTTACTGTTGATGCGTCACTGAGTTCTGCTGGTATACGTGACCTGCATTGTATTACAAGAAAAGCAATGTTTATTCTGCAAAGATTTGTCTTGCACTGTTTTTCCAGCTCTTAACTATGCTTCAAAATGTTTTCTCTTTTTCCCTTCATTCTTTTCTGTTTTCCATTTCTTTCTGTGTGTTTTGTGGGATGGTTATTTGTTTGTGACTCAGGAATACGATGAGGAGCATTAACACAGGAATGAACCAAGCTCTTCTTGGCAGCAACCCACTTGCTACTATTCAAGGTTTGTGCGAAAGGGAGGGTGAGAGAGACTGATGACTTTACCACCTCATATCAGTCATGTGTTACTTTGTCCTCTCTGTTTGAGTGTTTGTTTACGTCTTACCACTCCTATTCTTCTTTGCTCACATTGTTCATCTGTTCACACGGCACTAGTGCATCCTGTTTATCGTGTCACTTGTTGTTGTTTGAGAGTAACACTGCGTCTCTTCCACAGCCCTAGCAGCCAGTGGTGGTCAGCTGCCCATTTCCAGTCTTGAAGGCAGCAGCAAGGTGTTAATTGGTGGTTCTGGGGCCCAAGGAGCAGGTCTTACCTCTTCCCTCTTCCTCAACCACTCCTCTTTGTTGCCCATGGCAACAGGCCCCGGCATGGGATTGGGTGGTTCAGCTGTTGGCAAAACCTCATTTCCTGTCGCAGGCGGCATGAGTCCCTCCCCTTGCTCGAGCCCCGTCTCTTCCTGCTCTTCCGGTGAATTGCTGCACAGCCCGCACTCGATCGGAGGGGCTAAAATTGAGTGATGTTGCCCAAGTCCAATCACAAACAGAGGAGAAGGGGGAGGTGAAACCTTACCTGTCAACCAAAGCATCTCTTGATCCCCTCGCTCCCTTTCGTTTCCTCTCGTTCATACTCTCTTTCTTCCGCTCTCCCACTCTACTGATGCCAAAAATACACAAGAGTAGAAGAGGGGAGAGATGGAGAGACAGAGTTGAAGGAGGAAGGAAGAAAGAGAAGAGGGAAAATGAAACCAAAAAAACACCATGAGGCTTAGCGGGACACAGCCAAATACGTAAATTAAAGGAGAAGAAAAAACTATGTGAGTAGTGTAGTGAGACAAGAGGACAAAAAGAGATCCTTGAGCACCAAAAACAACAAAAAGTACAAACTTTACTGTGTTGTAGAACAACTCTTTGAAAAAAAGAGGAATAGTGAATACCAAAAAGTATAAAAGGAACTTTGAGAGACTCGCTATGACAAAGAAATACAAGCATACCAAAATCTCAAATACCAAAAACAAACACCAAAAAATACGGATGGAAAAGCTTTATCCAAAGGACCTGTAAATAGCCAACCGTCCAGGACCAGACCCAGTGACAACAATCCAGCCATCTCTGAGCTCATCATCTCATTTTCCATGCAATCATATCGTTTTCTTTCAGTTTCTATGATTCAATGTTTCAACATAAAATATGAGCAAGTCGAGCTCAAACGCTCTTGTGTTTTCTCTGGTTCTTCCTCGTTCTAGTCTATTTTTTTTCTCAGAAGTAGCAGATTTTCCATCTGTCTTTATTAAATTATTGTTTTATCATCATCATCATTACGTCTTAATGAGCGTATAGAGAGAATTGGGTGTTTGGTCTTTGATGTTCACCATATTAGCACTGCTTTGCTTGATACACTTGTTTGTCCAATGACATGTTCGTAAAGTGTAATAAAAGTAAGACCAAGCTCCTCTCTCTATCACTGCTCTAAGTGTAAATACTCTCATTTCTCTCTTAATAATGAAGTGGTTGCATGCTTCACTCACTCACTTCGTCCCTTTTGAATACCAAAGCGATTCATTCATACATGATCCGTTCATCGTTCACATGATGCAGAAAGAGATCGGGAACCCAAACCTTGGCAAGGCCGCTCTGGTAAGACAGCATGTCTTGGGATCTGTCGCATGTGAAAGGGCTCCTATCCTCTCTGCTTCTTCTACAAGCCAAAAACTTGTGAAACTTCACAGCCAGCCAAACTTGCCAGAAAGGAAAAACAAAAATAAAGCAAGCCAAAAACGAATCGAGGCACTGTACAGTGTATCCCTTCATGCATTTCAAGACCGAGGTCACCCAGAACCGGGTAGCAAGGGATCTGGCTCCACCTTCTGTCATTCAAACTCTTTCTGGTCCTGGGTGGCGGGATCTTCGATGACCTCACTGGACTCATCTGAAGATGAAGATGTTTCGGGTTCATTTGGGGGTTGGGAGGGTTGTTTCTTTCGTTCTGTCTGTCCGTTTTGTGGGGCTCTTCTCAGCTGTGTATGTAGATTTGTGTGCTTTCATTTGGGAAAAAGAAATTCACGTATTTGCCGAAAACTCATTTTTTACGTTCCTTGTTCCTATCTAGTTGTGTTAGAGACTCTAATCAGGTGGTTGAAACAATACTGTGAAATCAGTTCAACAGACAAGAAACCAGGATAAACATGCTCAAGTACATCCAAAGAACCAAAGTCAAGTATAAACAAGCTTTAAAGAGAACCAAATATCCCATACACAACTATTCACATGCTCTCATCCACCTTACCGTTGTATTTATATCGGTGCCGAAATCTGTAGTCGGTGAAGCGCTGCAGGTTCAACGACATGAACTCAGTTCTCTAACGCTTATTGTATAGTCCGAATGGGTCAGTTAGTGCTTCTCTAGATTTTGTAGTAAATGATCTATGTTATAATGCTTACTAATTGCTTATGTATGGAAGAAAACATTGTGAAAAGATAAAAAAATGTTGATATTTACTTAGACCAAAAATTCACACTCTCTCTCTCTTTTGGGTTTTTCTATTTTCTTTCCTCCCCCGTTTTAAAGACATTGATTTTGTTATTTATTCTCCTCTTGCTCGTTTGTGAATTTTCTTAACAGACCTTTTTATTATTAATATTATTTTTATTTATTTAATATATTCCAAATGCTGTTTTGTAGTGGGTGTGTTTGAGGCACCAGATTGTATTCAAATGTAAACTTCCTTTGCCAAGGCGACCTTTCAAACCAAATCCATCGACAAATGCAACCGTCGGTCCGAATGGACTGGCCACTAATCGACAGCGTAGGGGTGGACACTTGTCTTCTCGACCTCTTAGCTGTTCCTTACTGGACAGAGCCTGTGGAGGGGAAACCTATCAGGGAAAAAGCAGCACTGTGGTTCTTCTGCTCAAATGTTTCGGTAGCTTTCATTCAATGCTGAAGTAACCTTCCAGAGTAAAAGCACGCACTGCCATGGCTCAGAAGGGATACGGTTCTGTAGGAACCTGCATTGTGTATGAACGTACAGTACCTGTCTCACCACTGCTGATGTTACTGATCCTGTTGCTATGGTTACTGTTGTGATGGCTACCGTGTCTGTGTGTGTGTGTGTGATGGCGTTGAGCGCAGTGCTGCCGCTGAGCCTTGACCTGAAAGCTTTAAACAGCTACAAAACCAAAAACTTTAGGAGAGAAAAGATGGGGGCATTTGGGGTTCCTGGAGAGAAAATACAGCAAAATGTATGTATTGTATGATAGCAGAAATGTATTCGTGCTCCATCTTCGTCTCTGCCTCACTCCTCCTCCTCCTCCTCTTTGTCCTACTTCTATTCCTGCTTTTTGTATTTATTTTATAGCGTGTCTGTTGTTCTGTCTACTGGCTATGGGGGTGTGGAAGAGAGATATTTCCTCATATACCTCACTCTCTTAACAACAAACCAAATAGATGAATGTTTTAAAACGGAGAAGCGTGGTCCATCCGTCTGTAGAGGCCGGTGACGCATGTTCGGATTGGCCAGGGAATGTTTAGATGAAAGATTAGCAGGGGTCAGTTGTATAAGCATAGTCATTATTATGTTAAGACTGTGTCTTAAGAACTAGTATGACCAACTAGCAGTAAGTTAGGGGTAATCAGTCTTACTGTTCAGTATCAAATTAGACCAATCTATGTTTTTATGTAACTGATTTAAAAAGTTTTAAAAACAGTCTTAAAGAGAAACATTTGATTACTAAAGACCAATTTATGCATCTGTGTCGAGTGTATGTCGACAGCTAGGCACATAGCCGACGCCGCATGAGCATTTATACTTCTGTGTTTCACATGGGGTGCCAGCCAAGAACGGCAGGACTTTTTTCCCACTTGGGTCCCCACTCCTTGTGGCGAGTTTTGTACGGAGGCGAAAATAACTTTACGAACTAATAATAATAATTAATTCTCTCACGAATTCGCTGCCATCTAGCAATCTTTGTTTTTGGCTAAAAATAATTACAGATGCCTATATTTCTGCACCTCTTTAATTAATCGCTTGGTCCATGTCCATGTTCGCTCATATTCTTCACTGAACTTAAAAATGGCGAGTGCAGAAGAACACGCTGGAAATGTGTAGGAAGAAATGAAATGCTACCAAGCCGACCAATCACAGATCTTGTGGTCTGAATTGTGGTGACATTTTGGGGGAGGTGCGCGTTAGTGTTCAGTGTAGGGTACACGAATATGCGTAGGCTGCGCCGTACCTCCAGCATAAACTTAACGCAGAAGTATAAACTGGGCTTAACTTTGTCAGTTTATACAACCAACTCAGGGATGAAGATGAAAGCACTCAAAGAACTTAATTATAAGATTGATGCTCTGCCATGTTCACTCACACCACTTTCCAGTCACCAAACAGGGCAGGACACATACACACACCTTTTTAATATATAGTACACACACTTAATGTGCATGTTTATGTATATATGATGACTGAGAGTGGGCGGGACCATGTTCAAAGTGTAAAAAGTCTCTCAGTGGCGTGAATCTATAGAGAATGATACCAAAGCAACAGGCCATTTGAGGTCCGAACACAACACACACGCTCCCTAAAGTCTGTACACAGTCCTTGAGTTTTGATTCCCATCGGTTTTCACTTTATTAATTAGTAACAATCGCATAAGGGTGAAAAAAAACTAACTAATCATAGCATTATTTGAAAAGGCCTGACCAAGAGAACTGCAAGTGTGCGAGTCTTTTCCATTTCACTTCACTCTCTGATTTATCTCTGTCAATATATATATATATTACATTAAAAAATAATTAAAAAATACCAGCTTCAGTCCAAAGGTGTTTAAAAAGATTTTTTTTTTAAATAGCAAATAACTTAAACACATCTAGTTAAACCAAAGAGATACACTAACACACCCTCAGCTGTTTTCTTTTGTCTCTTTCCTGGTCACCTAGCAACCCACTTTCTGAAGGTAAATCCTCAACTATCCAAAGTAACATACGATGAAGATAATGATGAAATGTATATTTTTAATTATTCCTTATTTAGGGACAAATCTTCACGATGATCTTAAAGAAAATACTTAGTATGTCTGTGATACTTTTTTATTATAATTTGGGGGGGTTAGTGATGTTGATCTGTCCCCTGAATCTTCTCTCTTGATTTTATGTTCACTGCTCACTAAAGGAGAGCGCGTAGGCACGTCATACGTGTTCATGTGCGCGTGAACGTATTTTACACTCTAAAACAGAGCAGATATGCGGTTATTTTGGCAGTGTGGATATGTGTGTGAACGTGTAGTAGGCTACGTCTGTTTTATTTGTATGATGTAGGCTACGTTTCCATGTTTTTACCCTTTCCAACCTCAGTTTTTCTCCTTTGAGTTGAGCAATTCCTTTTTTCTTCTCTTCTGTCCTCCGTGTCTCTTTTCCTCCTTATGGTGACCGGTTAGCCTTTCAGTGTAATTATCTCTGAAACCAAAAAATAGTTGACAAATAACTCGCTTGTTCATTGTACAGTGTTGTTCATTTAAAGTCATTTTTGTAACTGGAAGTGTTTCACTCATCTGAATAAAAACGGTAGAGAGAAAAAACTGCATGAAAATGTTGTTCTTCTTCTGAATTCATTTAATCGATGTGTAGGCTAAAAACGACATGTAGGCCTATGGTGTTGTCAGTCTCCCTTTGGCCGCTGGGTGGCAGCAGCAGCCACACACTCCTCTCATTCACACACTCTTCTCATTCACACGAATGAATCATCCGTAGGAGCTTCTGCCTCCACATGGTGCCTCAACTTAGTCACCTTCTCTTCCCCTTCCTTCTTTCACTCTTTCTAGATCTGTCAGTTTCTCTATTTCTCCCTCTTTTTCCATTTTTCACAGCTCTCGTTTGCTCGTCTGACTCATGGGACATCTGGTCTTTGCCAGACAGCTTGTCCTTTACTCATGTTCTACTCCTCTCCACTTTAGACGATTAAAAATCTCACCTTGAGATTTTCATGTTCTCACATCTGCTACTGAAAAATAAGAACATTAAGTTAACATCAACCAAACCTTAACTTTATTATCAAAGCTAAAGCAGTATAAAATGTCCCTCCTGCATACCTGCAAACTCACCAACTTTGTGAAATTGGCTTCTGGCAGTAGGCCTATCTGACTATCAAAAAAATCACCTGTTTTTTTTGTTTTGTTATTGTTGTTTTTTATAAAACGCAGAATTATGGAAGCCCGTTTCTGCCACAGTAAAAAATTACTCTGGTAAAAAATATATAATTATGTAAACCTTAATAATGAGAGACTTTCTCATAATAATGACTTAACGTAAGACGCTGCTGACTTGTTCTCTGGTAACCAGTTATTTTGTTCGTTTTTAAAAACTGAGATTAAAGTTGGAATATTACATTTAATCATTAAGTTTAAGTGTAACATAGCTCAAAATGTGTAGAGATAACACGCCACTTGACTCGAAACTAGCGTGTATGTTTACGCAAAAGTCATGATGTCATTGCAATAACCCAATGTAAACGACGACGCGCAGTTAGCATCTGGACTTACAACCTTAAAGACGCAATATGCGTCCTTTCCGATTCTTTCTTCCTGTATCCAAAGACAACAGCAGCAGCACGCGGATAATGAATAGTTTGAGGCAGATAGCGATTCGCCTTTGTTTGCGCTTTGATGCTGGTAACGTTACCATAGCCGTCAACCCTCCCGTTTTTTCCAGGTTTCTCATGTATTTTAGCTCTTTTCCTGCTGTCTTCCCGTTTTAGTATTTTCCGGTAAAATTACCCTGTATTTATTCGCTCTGACTTTGTGAGACAAGCTCGGACAGATTCGGCTTGAAGTCGTTCAACCACGGACGCAGCGGCGCACAGCACTGTCACAAAAAAGGCTGTACACAGCCATGCGTCTTTCCGGTCTTGTGCACCCAACGTGTCATTTTTTGCAGCGCTCGTGGGGAAGCGTTGAGTATAAAGGCTTTACTTACGTGTCAGCGTGCGCTCTGATCGGTAAAGGTGCACAGACCTCTCCCAATCAGCACTCGGCCTACCAAGCACCACTAACTCCCCGTCGGTTTCCCTCATAAGCTGATATTAGAGTATTTAAACATTTTCTATGATAAATATATATTTTTTAAATTACACACTGTCTCTTTCTCTCTCACACATATGTTGGCTAGTTATAAACTATTAGACTTTTCAATGTTTAGAGCTTTATTTTTAAAATTTGAGGGTAAGAATCGTGTAAAAGAAAAAATATCACTTATTTTAGCGATTGATTCCAGGAAATCTAACTTATTTTCAATGTTCAATGTTGACCGCTATGAACGTTACTGAGCTCGCTCCAAAAGTATGCTGTGCTGCGTCTCGCCATGTTTACTTCCGGTATACTGCACGCGGATTTTTGTATGCGCCGAGAAGTTTCTAGTCTAACGTTACTCAAAAGACCAAGATTCCTTGCGAATAGAACATGCGCAGCAGAACACAAATCACATTGGGATATGCCGATACGCGTTTACATGACCAAAAATTCGGGTTAGAAAAGGGCTACCCCAGGTATAATATCCCGGTTTTTAAAATCCAGCATATGAGCATATTCGGGTTTTTGCCGGTGTTTACATGGCCGTTCGCAGACCGAGTTATTGCTAATATCCTGTTAGCAATTAGCTGCATGTAAACGTAGCTAGTTGACTTGGCTTTTGGAGATGTCGTAAAAGTGACGCAGAGATGGCGTAGTTATATAACAGGTGAGTAAGATATTTTATTGAACAGATACATTGCTATATGTTGCTCTCGAACAGTGTTCATTGTAAAGCATTATCTATTAGAAGGGTCATTTCATTTTTGTTGCTGTGCTAGAATTTTTTTCAATGATTTACCATGCCTATTAATGGGTATAACTACAGTTACGTCAGCTTGAGATCCTTTCCAACTAAACTGGTTATATCTTAGCCTATGGCTTGTAGTGAATGTTTAATTAACAAAAGGATACCATATTTATCCGTACAGTCCCACAAAATCATAAGTACATGGCAAATCAAAATGTTATTCACTGCGTAAAGTCATAAAATATTTAAGTAACACATTAAAAGGGTTTAATATTCATGTTACTATAAACAGGGTCACTGGAAAAGGTTTAAGACCACTGGTATTTGACCATATATTGCTCAAACTTCCTAACACTATTCTATTTGCTAACGTAGTTTTGAACATACATTTTGTCTACATGAGCAGATGCATAAGTTGAACTGTGGAAACTGTGCATCACTACATATATAATATATATATATATATATATATATATATATATATATATATATATATATATATATATATATATAATACTTCAAGAACCAAGGCTGCTGAAAAAGTTGTTCCACTCTATTGATTAGTTACATGACATTTACCTCCGGTTTCACAGACGAGGCTTAAACTACTCCCAGACTAAAATGCATGTTTGAGCTGTTTTAACCGAAAGCAACTTGCACTGACATATCATAAAATATGTCAGTGCCACTGTTTTGTCTCACACCCGCAATGTTTTTTTCTAAGGCAAGTTTATTAAAGCTAATGCCTATAGTTGAACTAAGGCCTAACCCTGTGAAGCCCAGCCTTACTGTTCAAGTGATAGGCTCTAAACGTTTTTGGCATATTTCAAGTTGCGGATTTCCATTGAGAATGCTAACAGCTAATCAGCCTGCAGAAGCCATGAGATGTGTACAGATTGGTCACAGGACGCGTTCAGTCATCTCTGCTCCCACTCACAATCTGCCTTGGTCTGTACCCGGCCACTACACACACACACACACACACACAGGTGGCCAATCTGTCGCTTCAGTGCCACAGGTGTGTGTTTGCATGAGTGTGTAACACTGGTCCAAGATGGAACAGATGATGGTGGCATTTCAGGTGTATAACAGGAGCACAGTAAATTCCACAAACATGGGGCTGGAGCATATGCTCTTTTGTTTATGTTAGATTATCAACCATAACACTGTATCTTTGTTAGGAAATCCTGCAACAGTGATTCAAACCTAAACAAATGCACATGTCAGTGTGGAACTCGTCTGATGCCAGAGGATGTTTTTTGAGGACATTCTCACACAAACAATGAAATTCCCTTCCTCTACCTGTTTTCACACCCTGCCCTGAGCTGCCACACCTGAACAGAGCAAACAAAGCGTTAAACACTATTCAACACATGACACTGCTCTTAAGCAGCCATTGTCATTCAGTCTGAACACACAAATGGTCAGTGATCAGCTCTATTAGTCATACCTGTGACCTTTGTGAGGAATGTGTGCTCATGATTTAGCATTCAGAGCATTTAAAACCTCCCAAATGATTTATGACAGGGTTTTATGAAGCAGATTAAGCAGAAACAAACAGCATTGGCTGCTTAATTGCATTACAAGGTATTGATGTCCACAATACCTGGACAAATCTCAATGGGAATTGCTCTGCGTGACTTTTGATTGATTCATTATCTGTATTCTTGTTCAGTGCTTTGTTCTCATTTTTATGTTAATCTGAACAGTTTTACAGATTAAAAAAAAATAATAATAATACGTTTGTGAAGATTTACTTAAATGGTGTACACTCTCATAAGAGGAAAAATTTACTTTCATAATAGTTTTCTATAAAAAGTGTTTTAATTATATAGGGTGCGGATCGCCCCCTCACTGTAATTCAAAATGTTTAAATGGCATGACCCGCAGTGTTTCACTAAATGTTAGAGACAATCCTTATGCTTATTGGCTGCCGCCTCTGTAGATGCTAGTAACATATTTGGTGATGGGAAAATTAGGCAATGCACTAAATACACTGGTAAACTTCATAGATCATCCCTTCCTGAGTTTAAACTGGGAGTTTTGGTAATGCCATCTTGAACACACCACCACACTCTTGTCAGTTAATACCGATCGTAAGTGCATGAAACGCAAAAATACACAAATCTGAGAAAATATGGGGGTGTCCCACATTACACATGGACCCGGTGAGTCATTAGGAACATCTAGTGCCCACAGTATGAATTTCGTACCTACACAGATTTCCTATCTTTGCGATTTGCCCACACACAGAGAGAATAATGTACATCTGTCATAGCATGTTACAGTAGAAATGTCTAATGTCTAAACTCTTCAGCTCCACATACCTCCTAAAGTCAATAAATTAATAGCCGTATTTTGTAAACTAAATGCTGAATGGATTTTAAATAATCATAACAAGTTTTAGCAACAGTTCTAGCACCGCAGGAAATACTATTAGAGGAAAGGATCAATCAAAAAATGAACATAAAATAAATTATTGTTTACTCACCTTCATGTCGTTCTCTTCCAGTATGCAGGTTTTTGAGTTGTTTTTGAGTAATTCAATACACAGATATTGCTATTTAATCACACTTCAATGACCACTTCAATGACCACTTCAATGACCACTTCCAATGACCACTTCAATGACCAAAAAAAATGTAGGTAACTTGCTGCAGTCTGTACCTTTTCCTCTTTGTCACCATCTCTGTTTCAAAATCTGCAATTGCAGTTATTCGCGGAATTATCATCTTTACGTGGGTTGTAAATCGGCATGAAACAGCATGAATGAACACAGTGTTTTGAGGCGAGTGCAGCCAATCACCGCGCTGGGTGGATACTGTCATACAGAATCATAGATTCACTTTTTGAAAGTTTGACCAACATAAGAATTTTCACCGAAAAATGTCTTCTGAACAAGTAACATCCACTTTTGTTCTGGTCAACTAGAGGAGAAAAAGCATTCGACATGATAAGCTCTCGTTAGATTTAATCAACGCGATTTACAGCAACCGCGCAAATTATAGCCTACTTTGTTTTCAAATTGTTCATGTTAACAACATCAGCATTGCGTGACTAATGTTAAATTTAATGTGTTTTATGGTTACCTGTGTAGTTCAGAATTCATATTCTCCATAATAGCAAAACGAGAAAGGCACAACAAAGGAAACTCCAAAACTGTCTAAATTTAAAAAACGTACTGTTGCACAATTCTCTAGGCACCTAAAATCCGAAGTCTTTTGGGTTTTATAACTGCTGAATCTCCAGACAAAGCCCTCAAAAGTGAAGCCAAAACGTCTTGATCACCCCCCTGTGACCTAGTATAGCTCATAACCCCGGCCTCCCCATGTTATTCAATGGGACGCGAGACCAACTAAATTAAATTACACTTCACATATCCTTTTTCCAAAGATAGTTTCTGTCATTTACTGTTGTTTCTATAACGTTGATGTAATTTCAAGTGTTCGTTTTTTTAAAATAAGTTTGTTTTTAGTTAGTTATGTGATGATAAAAACGGTGCTCTGACGTCATGATTGAGAGCTGTGATTGACAGGTTCTCTGTGCGAGGTAGTCACTGAAGCACCAGCTGACTTTTTTCATAATGTTGACTATGTGGCTAGTAGTTGTATTTACCTTATTTTAACGAGGTTCTGCAATCAGCAGACATCATTGGAGAAGAACGAAGCAGACAGAGGCCACTTAATGAAAGTGCGGGGCGTGTGCTTGCGTTTGAGAATGAGGGCGCGGCCTCGATTTCGCGGCTTTACTTCCTGCTCACGACTGCGCATGACTGGTCCCGAAACACGCAGTTCTCTCTAATGGAAAAGAGCGAAGGGCGTCATCCATCTTTTTTTACAGTCTATAATCTCCACATCTTCTCACGCGCTGCTAGCCGATACTCCTTCTTTATGTGTGTACGAGTGTGACGTAATGACGTAAAGACGTGCTCAAATTTCCCGCGGAAACCCACCAGTACCACTGGAATTAAAATCACTATTACAAGCTAACCGTTTTGAAATCTAGCTATGACAATCAGATAGTTTTGACCACTGGCAGTTTTTTTTTAATAATTAGTTTTGATTATTTTTAACTTAAAAAAGTTAGCTACAGCAGCTAACGATGGAACTAAATGAACCACAGGTGAACGTAATCAGTCACTAAGGAAACTGATGCTGCGTTCCAGGCAGGTTTTTGAGCACGTAAATCACGACTTCAAACCACGACTTACGACTTTGTAGCATTCCAGGTCATTCACGCCAAGCTACCTCAGATGTAAACAAACCAGCATGGCGGACCTTACGGGGCTCACGCGCATTTGTAATAATTTCTAATGCCAAAGGTGCTTACTCCTTGTTTATTTGTGGGAAACTGAGGAGGAAAAATAGCGCATGAGGCAAGATAAGCTGTTATACCTTTTATTTGACTTTATTTGTATATTTGGAAATGTATTTGGTATTAATTTATCCTTGCACTCAATGGACTGAAAACTAGTTAACGTTATATTGTCCTTAAAGGGATAGTTCACCTTGAAATTAATTTTTGGTATGTTTTAGCTTACCTCAATGGCATTCAAGATGTTGGTGTCTTTGTTTCTGCAGTATTTTCAATTATTTTCAGGTAACCGTTTTTGTGTCTATGAGTCATATAATGGAGGTCTATGGGGTCCACCTCAAAGAGCATGCACAGAGAAGTCCAAATTAAACATGATTCAATGAATTGTAATTGCAAGTACACATTGATGGCCTAAGACAAGAAACGAGCGGTTTGTGTGAGAAAACGAACAGTATTTATATAGATTTTTCCTCTTTTAACCACAGCCACGTCCAAGTGACCTGAGGGCGCGGGAGCTTTGTGGCTGTCGTTACAAGAGGTAAAAATGATATAAATACTGTTAGTTTTCTCACAATCATTAGGCCATCAATGTGTACTTACATTTACGAGTCATTAAATCATGTTTAATTTGGACTTCTCTGTGCATGCTCTTTTAGGTGGACACCATAGACCTCCATTACATGACTGATAGACACGAACGGTTTGACCTAAAAATATAAAAATTGAAAATACTGTGGAAAAAAAGACACCTACATCTTGGATGCACTTGAGGTAAGCTAAAACATATGAAAAATGTATTTCAAAGTGAACTATCCCTTTAAGTGTATTCTCACCGTGTACCACCTGCAGAAACACTGCATCCGTAGGAGCTGTCATTGTAGTTTTGTATAGGTTCGCGGGCTATTTGACGTCAGAACTCGTAACTGGGTGGTAAGTTCACGGGCGGGAAGTCAAAGGGTTTGACTGCCGTTCCAGTGCACTTTCACGGGTATAAGGTTGGACAAAGGGTTACAGGTTGCCAGGAAACGCAGAATGACTAGCAAACAGAAATCAGGAAAAGCAGAACAGGGAACAGAATGAAAACTAAACCAAAACAGAAACATAGCTGCAAACAGTGATGACGGGCCCAAGGAATGTGGCTTTAGGAAAAAGTGTTTTTAAAAGTGGGCAAAAGTGCCACACCTCCTTCTTCCAGTTGGTGGCACTGTGACTTTGACTCACAATAGACACATCCATGTGATCGGCCTCTTACAACGAACACACAGCTGACGTGTGCAAAAGTTATAACACACTTCCTGCTTCCCTTTACTCGCCATGAATTAGTTGCCTTCCTGTGGAGCTGGCGTATGACTATGAGTGCTTGTTTGACCCAAAGAATCTATAAGTCTATGAAGTTCGGTTACAGTGAAAAGGGATGTGCCGCAGAGCCCTCAAAAACAACCATATTAAAGGGTGCACCACCCAAATTTCATCTTGTATTTGCAGCTGGACAATCTGGAAAATGCAGAGTTCTTTCTAGTTAAAAATGACATGAAAGTCTTTAAATTTCAAATAATGTAAATGCTACTTATATTCACTTACAATTCCATAACCTGTTGTCAATTCAAATTCAATTCTGAATGGTGCAAAACACTGTGTATAGACACATGCTTAAATATCCATAACAGCTTACAGCTAGATCTTCAGATATTTGGTCTGAATATCTGAATCTGATGCATGTGTAAAACAGAAGTCCATTTCTGTTATCTGTGGTACGTTCGTATAGTGATTTAAGAGCTTGAGTTACATGAAGTTCAGCAGCTGGCATACTATCGGCAGCAGTGAGTAGCAGCCCCGTCGTGACCTCGGTTTAGGCCTGTCATGCTGCTAGAATTGGACCTCAGATTCAGCTCCCCGCCTCTGAAATGACAGCTGTACCGGATACAGATCCATTCACGGGAATGAAGGTATGGAAGCTTTAGAGAAACAAGTGATAGTGGAAACAGTAAACTGTGCCAATAGGAAGAGTTTGATCCTAAGCAAGATACTGGAGACACTATCAGACACACACTGTGTGCTTAATATAGCAAATGACATAGTGCAAGACATACCTCTCTTTCCCTGCTCAAATATTCACAGGCTTGTTACTCTGAGGGGCTTCAGGATGGGTGTGCAGACTGTGCATCGCATTCTGTTCTTCAGCTTGTACTCTTTCATTTCCCTCTCATTTCCCGCTCTCTTCATCCCCCTCTTTAACCTGTCCTCCTGTCTCCCCCTCCAGTCTCTGTCCTTGGGCAGAGCAGTGTGTGTTAATCCTATCTACTCTTGTGCGAAAACCAGCTGAGAGAGAAAGAGAGGGAGATGGAGAGAGGAGGGTGAGTGGGAGAGAGGGATTGTCAGTTCTGTTATAGTGGTGAGCAGACAAAAAGCGCTTTAAACTATGGAACATGACCCTAAAGACTGAGGGAATAATACAGAAGAAAGAGAGGAGGGGCACTGAAGGGAGATGATGAGATTCCTGACAGTTGGAGCGCCAAACTTGAAAATAAACATGTTCTTTGATGACAAAGAGCCCATTGACATGCTTTCTCAGCCTTTCAATCTCACACGGACACACAGATAGAGAAACGCAAGCAGATAGGCTAAAACATCTAAAACAGTTTAGTTTTTTGCAAACTTTCAAATTGTAATTCTTCATCTGTGATCATCAGTACACATAAGTCTCCAGCAGAAATGCCTTCTTGTCTAATAACATTCAGGACAAAATAAATAAAATATTCTAGTCATGGCAAGTTAACAGTTATGTCATCTGGATGACTTCTTTCTATTTCTATACAATTCTTTTATCATATTATTTAGTCATTTTTGGTTCAGCATACACTCAAAAAAATTATTTTAGCTCTTTGTTCAATTTCATGAATTAAAATGAGCATATACGACACAGTCCTTCATAGAAATGATTCCAGCTTAATTTCATTAAATGTAATCAATGTAATCTTTTAAAAATTTGGTTTACCAATTTTTTTTAAAATTGAGTCAACATGAATATTTTCGTTCGTCTTAACGGATAGCCTACACTCTGAAAAGGCAGCATCTGAGAATATGTTGTTGTTGTTTTTTTTAATCCCATATTTTCTACATTTGATATTATGGAAAATAACTACTATGAAATTAAATAAAATGCAAAAGAATTTCGTTTTTTTTTATGCAAAAATGTCAAGTAAATATTGGATGTCCAATGATCATTGCACTCGCTGAGCAGCATCTTACAGCACTATATTCACACATTGCATGGTGAACGAGTCTAACATTAAAGGCGTGGTTGATTATGATTTCACTTTTCTAACTTTAGTTAGTGTGTATGTTGCTTGTTTGAGCATAAATAACATCTGCAAAGTTACACTCAAAGTTCAAAGCAAACATCACAAGAATTGACATAAACCCCACCCCCAATTTATAGATTACCAAGACAGAATGCTAATCATCAATGACTAGAAGATAACTACACAGAAGCTAAGCTAAATAAATTTATCAACTAACCATAAATTTCATAAATCATAAATTTCATAAAAATTTCATTGTCAATTCTTCTTGAGTTTAAATACAAAATAATTTATTAATTGTATTATTTATATTATTTTTGATTAGTTAGGTTAAGATTTGATATGTAGCAGACACAGGAAATGTGTTGTTTATTTTATGTGATTTAAAGGGATACTCAGCTTTTTTTGGAAATAGGCTCATTTTACAACTCCCCCAGAGTTAAACAGTTGAGTTTTACCGTTTTCGAATCCATTCAGCCGATTTTCTGATATTTAGAAAACTATCAGTAACCAGACAGTTTCTGGTCTCATTGACTACCATAGTAGGCTATATATTTTTCCTACTATGGACGTCAATGAGTATCCCTTTAAATGTCCAGTATACTTGAATAGAATTTGACAATTATTCTTCCTAGAGAAAAACAAAACAAAACTTCCTATAAAAATTTCCTATATGCAGCTATTACATTTTTCATAATTAGACATTACTTGTTTTGTAAAGTTCTCATTTCGCGAATTGAATTCCATCAATCTTATTTTTAAAGCGTTTTGGCCTCTTCTTCCATCCCTTGTTTTTGAGGAATCACTTCACTCTTGTTCAGTCTAACAGATATATCACATTAGTGTGCTTTACTCCACCAGGAGGCCAAAAGATAAAGAGTAACAATGAGGCTCTTTTACCTTGATAGTGCAAAAGCACTCATGGGTCTTATCAGTGTGCAATGCTAGTATGAATATTTTTAAACACCTCTGTACCCAGAGCTCTAATTTCTGAGAAACAAGCAGTGCCACTTGGGACATGACTTAGTATTGTAAGAATGTACCTTCATTAGCAGCAAAATAGAGGGAGGAAGAGCAGGCTGAGACGGTGCAAGGGTGTTTCACTCCAGCATCTGTCTGTCACTCTGATTTTAATGCTGATCATCTCATAAAGAACAACAGGGAAATTGAGCTGGGGGGTGACTCAGTTGCCCATAATGCACATGAGAGAAAATCACAGCATTACATTAAACAATGAAACACTGACAAGGCCATTTCACAGAACATGTTGCCATATCTTGCATTATTTCTTATTTTACCACTAGTTTATCACAATCACTACTTTACAAGAAGGTCTCATTAGTTATCATAAGTTAATTCATTAACTAAAATTAACTAACAATGAGCAATTCATTTACAGTATTTATTCATCTTTGTTAATGTTAGTTCATAAAAAATACAATTGTTCATTGTTAGTTCATGTTAGCTCAGGTCCATTATTGTATCCCTTAAAACTCCACTTTGATCACTAAAATTACATATTTAAACGCTTTTTTCCTTGAAAAAGTCTTCATGCCTTAAAATAACTTGAATGTAACTCTGCACTATTTGCCTCATTTAGTATGCAGTTTTAATGAATATGCAAATTAGTCCCGCCTCCACTCACTCGCGATCACACATTGACATGATTGGTTATAAGGTATCTTGTGATCGTCAGAAACACCAGCGATTTCAAACCGCGTTTTTGAGAGTCTTTGTTTCACTGAAAATACTCAGCAATGGTGTTGACATTAAACGTTAAAAGCTTGATTTTCACCACAGGGGAACTTTAACAAATAGGACTTTTTATTAAATAAAAGAAAATGTAGAAATTACATTAGGATTAATACATTCTTTCAAAATAATGTTTACGCTGAGGTGGAAACGGCTTCCATAAAGTATAGCGCAATAGTTATAGGTGAATCCAAACTTTTAGTGCTAAATGTTTCTCCAGTCACTCCAGCTTTTTCCATGTTTGTGGAAGCCGGTAGACTTGGTGAAAGTGCTGTTGGTAATACCTGAACATACAGTAAACACAACTGTGGAGGTGAAGGCATGTTGTGTGTCAACATAAACATATGAGAACGAGAGAGTAAGGAATCTTTCTGAGAAACTGATAACCTAGTTGACTATAACAGATTTGACACAAAGATTTAGGAGAGCGGAGGATGTGGAGAAAGAGAAGGTTGATGGTGCTAAATAGTGCTGTGGATGGATAATACAACTGAAGGAAACAGTACAAGGATGATTAGGAGGATGTGCTTTGGCAGAGAGATACGATTTTGTTTGTTTTCGTGTTTAACTTCCCTAAGATATGAGCATGCCAAACTCCCTTCAACTTGCAATACTTTTAAGGACATTTCAGCAAACTCAGAAACAGAGATAAGACAGGTGAAGAGAGAAATAGAAGAGTGTGAGACAGAGGAAATGAAAAATATATGGAGAAATTGTGTGTAAATACAATAGACTGTATTTATTGTCTCTGTGTATGGCCAAAGGAAATTGCTAATCCCAGAACTGCTCTTGTTTCTTTCCTAGGGGAAAGAAAACGGGGTGTCTCGGACAGATGTGACAGCTCTGGATATTTCCAAAACACACACACCTTCACACGGACTGCAGCAGCAGCAGAAACATTATGGAGCAAGAGATGCTTATCTGAGGTACGTCTGTTTCCTGTGACCAGAAATGCCTGCTGACACTCTACAGCCTGACTAGCACAAATAACAACAAGAAGCACAATCATGAGAACCGCTAACACACGTAACAGCTCACAGCACATTAACAGCGGTTTCCTCTCAAGGGAAAGGGCAAATGATCAGGTTAAGGCTCATAAAACACAGGCCATCATGTCACCTTTCCATCACTAATTTGATAAATTGTAAAAAAAAAAAAAAAAACATGCAGTGTTTTATTCTCACAAATATTTTATGTTAGCCTGGCTGATATGACAGTCGTGGCTGATAGTGACGCCTAGTGGAAAAAATGCAGATTCATGAGAAGCAACATTATTAAAGATTATTCACAAATCACAATTAGCCATTATTAATGAATTCTGTAGAAAAAAAATAGTGTCTAATGATGGGGATTAATGCAATCGGTTGAGCAGAATATAGCTGGTCATCTGATCGTAAATATGTGTGTGTGTGTGTGTGTGTATGTATGTATGTATGTATATATATATATATATATATATATATATATATATATATATATATATATATATATATATATATTTATTTATATATATTTATTTATTTTTGCGCGGCAATTCTTCAAATTGCGCGGGGCAACTGCAAATATATTTTGTGCCAACCCTAAGTCCCTTGTTTTCTAGCAGTAGGATGTACTAATCTAGAACAGGAGACATGCTAAACTGCTCATGAGAAACACCACATTTACTCAAACACTTTCATGAGGGAGGGAAGGGGGTCCTTTTATGGTTCAGGTGCTCAGCTTTAAAACAGGATGTATATGCTTGAGCAGATGCGATCACATTCAAATCATACAGGAAACAAACATGTCACAACTCACACTGGCAGTGCCACTGCAATATTCTCATTCTCTTCAGACTTCATCCACATGCCAGCAGAATTCAGGGGATTGAGGTCAATATGCCATGCTATTCTGTTTTACTGGTAATCTTCATCTAATCATTGAAAAGAAATGAGGAAGGTCATGTTATGTGTTTCTGATTGAGTATTTAAAGGGACAGTTCACTCAAAATTAAAATTCTATTGTTAATCACTCACCCTTAAGTCATTCCAAACCCATAAGACTTTTGTTCATTTTTGGAACACAAATTAAGGTTTATTTAATGAAATCTGAGAACTGTCCCTCCATTGACAGCTGTGCAACTGACCACTTTTGACGCTTATAAAAGTTCATAAAGAGATAAAACTAATCAATATGAAAATGTCTCTTCATAAAATTTAGACTAAACCACTCAATTCATATAGGGAAGCGCGGGGCACAACCTAACGCGGGGTTAAATGTAACACGGACGTTTTACATAGTTCGTCAGGATCAAGCAGGCTGTCTTTCCGCTCTTTTCTCTCGCTGCCAGAAGACGGACTCCCGCGAATTTGCGGAAAGTTTTGATTATATTTCATGAAGATAGCCTACTGGACAAAGAATGTTTTGACACCATGCAAGTCAATTTTTTTCATCATAGGTTTTTTTTTCGGTTTCTGAGTTGGGTGTATACGTTTCCAAATCCAACATATAGTGCCTTAATCACTGTCTTGTTGGCTCAAACATAGCACCGTTTTGAAACATGTCAGCAATTCCTAGCGACTGTTAACTAGGATTAAAATATGTAATACACAGCGGGGTTCATTGTAACACAGTGTTACAACTAAGCCGCCAAGTGTACAATGATAATCAAATGAAAACAGAGCCACACAACTTTTCAGGTTTGAGTATACATTTAACTTTGATGGACGTTCACAAACAATGTTGGAATTTAAAATGTTTAAAATGTAGTGTACTATGAATGATAACTTGTTTATTTATTAAAAATATGACCTGTTTTTAATGCAATAAAATTTAACATTTTTAAATTCCCTTTACATTTTTATTTTAAGCTCATTTGTATTATTATGATTGTTATTAATAATAATAATAATAATTGTACATGCAGCTGCCACACACAAATCTAATTTAATTGCAATTACAATATTTTATAATTGTATTTATTATTATTTATTGCAAAACTGTGCTGCCAATTTCTATGTCTCTATCCATGATATTGATCCACAATAGAAGGATGATTGGATGAGGGATGGATGTATGGATATATCTATCTTACAGATGCACAAACAATATCAAACTATACAAATAAAATAGTACTGAATTATGTGTGTTACACACAAGTGTTACAACTTACCCCTCTGCCTGTTACAATTAACTCCGCATATGGGGTGAGTTGTAACATTAGACACTTCTGTCACTTTTAGTACAACTGTACGAAAATGATAGGTCCTAGAAAAAAACTTTAAGTGTTTATTTGTTGCAGAGATGTGTATGTTGCTTGTGTAAAAAAATGATTAATCTAACCTAATTATAATTGATCCAAAACCAAAATGCATTAGGTTGTGCCCCGCTCTCCCCTGAGATTAGTTTTATGATCTCTTTATGAACTATTTGAAGTCATAGTTAAATTGCTGTCAACAGGGGGACAGAAAGCTCTCAGATTTCATTAAATATTCATTTGTGTTCTGAAGATGAATTTAAGTTTTACGGGTTTGGAACAACTTGAGGTTGAGTAAATTATGACAAATTTAATTTTTGGGTGAACTAACCCTTTAATACTTCTCGTCTTCCCAGCCTGCCATTCCTGGGAGCCATGGAAGAAATGTACAGTTTCATGAATTTATTCTGAAATTGTTTATGGCTTGTTCCTGTATCTATTAAACTCTCTCTATACATATGTAATAATATATACATTTTATTAATGTAAATTTAAACAGAAAAAGACTTGAATACAACTTCTATAAATACATATTATCAATCTCTGAATTAAATTAAAAAACATTTGTGTGTGTGTGTGTGTGTGTGTGTGTGTGTGGAGCAATTTTGTTTAAAAAAATGTAAAAACTCAAAGTATGGAGACTCTTGAGAAACGGATCACTTATGACCGTGTCGAGATCATCATTTAGTCATTTAGCATAAAATGATGTAATGTAAATATACATAATAATATAACTAACACCTATATCATTTATTATGTAAATTATATGTGTGTGTCATTGACTCTTACACGTATAAAACGTTTCCACATACATCTGTATTATGATGCATCATTTTTGACATTTTGTTTTGATAGAAAATGTTTAAGTGGCCCTTAAAGTTCAGCCTTTAATCTTGCGGGATAAATTCCGGAAATCATTATTGCACTATTACCTCTCGATGTGGGGAGACAATTATCCTTAAATGAAAGAGTTAGAGGGCTAATTAACTCGAAAAACACTTGTTGCTGACGTTCACTGGGGCGATGACGCTAAATCTCAAGTTATCTGCAGCTCGTAGGACGCGGATGTGATGTCATCACGGACAGTGGCTATGGCGGTCTCCATAACGACGCCTCGTGCTGCAGTGACGCCAGCCCCTCTCGTGGTGAGGGGGCGTGACTCAGCCAATGCCCGGGCACCCCTCCCGCCCCATTCCCCTCCTTCCCCCGACCGTGTGGGCGGCCCCGTGCGGCAGCAGCGAGCGAAACACGACACCCGAGAGAGAAGAGAGAGATGGGGGGAGGAGACAGAGAGTAGTTTCAGTGGAGGAAGGAAAAAAAGTCGGTGTGAAAGAGAGAATGGGAAACTGACTGATATACTGCGAATGGCGAGCCTCGGGAGAGCAGATGACAAACTAACACAAGGATAAAATGTTGCGAAAATCATCAACTGGGCACAAGAGCGCGCATATGTAACAGAGAGACTCGAGTGCTGCTTTTCTGCTGTGTTGGGATTGTATCGATCGCTCCCGGGACAGACTGTTTTGGAACTCAGTTTGCACCCCGTCCCGTCGCGTCAGTGGAAGTACTGAGCCGCTTTCCAAACTCAGCGCTGTCCTTCTGGGGGTTTGGGGGAATCGTGTAAAGAAGACAGATATAGTAGGACAGGAGCAACAAGAGTGCTGAACATTGGACAAAAGTTTGGCCTTTTGGAGACGGGGGAGCGGGAGAGGCCGAGTCTCGCCTCTGCTGAACTGACAACTTCACCCAGCTTGCTGTGTGTCAGGGGCACATAACTTTCACCATGAAAACCCCGGGGGACTTGGGTAAGTTACCAGGCATTCATTATCAAGTGCTGCCACAACTTCTATGACTTGTGAGTTTGTTGAGCCAGTGCATCAAAAGTTAGGAGTTTACATCAGCCTTATGTATCATTCAGTGTCAAAACTAAAATATATGTAAAATGACAACTGACTCTACTTACTACAACTTTTCTTTTAAGCTGACTGTTTCTCCAGGGTTTAATACTCTGACATACCAACTGATTTACTACTGATTTCTACTTTTACATTATCAGGGTAATATAATATAGCCTATATACAACTTGTGTGTGTGTGTGTGTGTGTGTGTGTGTGTGTGTGTGTGTGTGTGTGTGTGTGTGTGTGTGTGTATATATATATATATATATATATATATATATATATATATATATATATATACACATACACGTGAACTTGAACGGCAGTTTTCACTAAGAAATAATGCGGTTAAATTGTCCATTCATTTAAAATAACCTAAATATAATCTAGCCTACTCTAGCCAATTAACGTTAGTCGAGTTCAGTCCATTCTAGTAATTCTAATGTTAACAAGTCCTCAAGTTTGGGCTTTTACTTTAAATGGTTACATTCAAACCTATAACGAACGCTTCATTAGCCTACTGTTTCTTTCAGTCCTGTCAGCGCAAAACGCTCTAAACCTGTTGAATGGTTACTAGTTAAAACAGCAGCTTGTACATTTGTCATTCGTTGAAATATGTCGAAATTGATGTTGTGCTTGTGCGAAATTGAACTGATGCCCACAAAATGTTAAAGAGTTTTCTCCCCAAAATGTTCCTCCTTGCACTCTGCGCGTGCCAGCTGTGTGCAGCTCAAGCGCGAGCTTTGAACCAGTAACTTGGCATGGCACATTCAAAATGGAAGCCCCGCTTTTCCACCAGGGTATTTAATAAAAGTTTTCACTACTTGGTTTTATAACTAAACCACTTTACAGTCGGCCCTGCTTCTATGCAGGCATTAAAGCTTGTAAATTGCAGCGAAGCCTAATAATACAGAGCTGCGCACCAGTTTCCCTTTAGGTGTTGGATCACCTACTTTCATGATGAATGCTTTCCAGTAGTTTGAATTCACTTTAATCACTGTTAGCATACTTGCCGTAAGTTTTCATTTTTAAACATGTATCCACTTGTCCAGTATGTACTTGTGAAGTTTTTACTGTCCCGCCAACTACAGGAAGTTTCAGTAGCCGTGTTCAGGAGGCCTATTGTGGCATGTTTGGGAATCCATGTTGAGACACTCACACACACTCTCCCCCTCTCTCTCCCTCTTTCTCTCAATCACAATAAATTCTCTCACATCACGATTTTCTCAGCGGTTGTACTCCGCCACCCACGTTGCTCTAAGTTTAATTTTAACTATTAGTCCATCAACACTCGAGCGCGCGACGTCGTAAACAAAAGTGTGCGCGCAGATGCGTTGTAGATTTGTCTCGCGCTGTAGACTGGGCTTTATGAAGTTCATCGTGCTCTGTGTGAAGTCTGAGCAGCACGTCATGGTCACTTTCACTTTTATAAACCCTGCCCTCCCATCCAAGTTAAGCTTGTGTTTTTTTCCTCGACCCCACAGTTTTTGTATTATGCAGTGCTGTAAATTGCAATTACTTTTGTTTTGTGTATAATCTTTTAATTTAGTGAATGACTGTGATACAAATCATGGGAACATTTACATTATTATATCTCAGATCCCTTTAGTCTAGTGCCAAACTTGCATTTTCAGTTTGTGTGTTTAAAACTGAAATCCAGGTTTAGCCTAGCTAAAGCAATTTCTTTAATTTTCTTTAATAATATTTTATAAATAATAATACTTATAGTCCTAAGACTGCTCACTTGGTTGCCTGTGTGTGCATTTAAACTCACTATAGTGCTAGTCATTTTGAATAACCATGTAAATTGTGCTGATTGGCCCAGAATGTGTCCCACAAACCTGGAAGTATCATTCCTTCAAATTCATTTCAACATAATTTTTTTGGAAAGAGCCTGAAAGAAACATATTACCTCATAATTTTTATATAATCTCTGGCTCTGATACCAATGTCGACACATGAAAACCACATTTCACTTTCAGATGTGATTCGTTTAGACAACATTGTCCAAACTTGGATTGGAGTGCCCTATATGGAGTGCATTTTTATCTAAGCAAGGTGTGTAAAGTAAGACATTTATGAAGGTTTAATGGTAAGGTTTGATGAAGGTTTATGAAGGCTAAATCATGTCACACATCTTAAATCGACAGAAAATGCAGATTTGTATGTTGACTTTATGAATTTGAATGTCAGGAACTAAATGCAGAGACTGGATGCAATGTTGCTTTTAGTCAGGTGGCAATAACTACTACAAGTACCTTGTGGTTTTATCAGTCTACGGCTGTGCAGGCCACATTCTGACCTCGATAGTTACGAGGTGAACTCAAGCTGCTGAGTATGCAAGAGAGCGAAAGAGCTAGTGAGTGAGACGAAGATACAGTGCTGAGTATAGGATGTGGTTTCCAAGTGCTTCATTCTCTATCAGATTTTATTATCTTTTCAGTCTGTGTTCTTACCTGCAAACACCCACAGTGGTATATATTCAGTCTGCATTTCGGTGAGAGCATGTTCTCTGAAAGCCGTGGTTTGTTATGCAGAACAGGAGGTGATGGCAGCGTCAGTATGGTGTGCATCCTGATAAAAGTCATGTGTGTGTCTGTCAGTCCTTAACACTGACACTATCGGAAGCATCAAAAAAGCTCTCGCCACATGAAATCACATTAGATATGAGACACTGCTCTTATCACTTTCTCACTCTCTGACTGCCACTTTGCATAAATTCAGAAAATGATGCACACCTCTTCAGACTTTTTTCTTTTCCGGGTGGTGTGTGTCTGCACAAACAGGCATTAGCTGACCCTGGCTGATCTCATTTCCTCTGTAACATCTGAAAGTGTCTGTGGTTCAACTATGGTCTACCCATCAGGCCTCAGTGTGTATTTAGTACGGCATTATCCTGAATAAACTAACTCTGTAATTTGTGCGCTGTCTCATGAGATTCATGTGAAGAGTCAGGTGGTTAAGATTGCAGCTTTAATTTGTAATATTGCCTTCTTTCTAACGAGTTTTACCCATCAGTGTCAGAAATGTATTCAATATTATTATTTTTCACATTTGAGGTCATATACTCTGTGGCATCTTTAAATTAAGTTTACTTTAATTCATAAATTAAAATACATTTTCA
Source organism: Hybognathus amarus (assembly GCA_030378365.1). Classification (NCBI taxonomy): domain Eukaryota; kingdom Metazoa; phylum Chordata; class Actinopteri; order Cypriniformes; family Leuciscidae; genus Hybognathus; species Hybognathus amarus. The sequence goes on along the minus strand of JAQIUQ010001280.1, from coordinate 9,420 downwards.
GTCTGAATAATTAAACAAGCTATTAACCATTCAAATAAATTCATATCAGCTATTTTACATCAACCAGTGCTAAATTTTCTGTTTTGTCTAACAGGAGTGGTGTTTAATTTTTGTATGAATCAGTGTTTAAGCAAATCAGTTGATTCAATGACGTCCCATAAACACAGTCCCTTGTTTTGTTCCTGGGCCAGTCAGTGCTGAATGAATTGGTTGAGTGAATAATTCAAATACTCCATCAATAATTGAGAAAGAACTCTGCTTGCCCAATCATATTCCAATTTGGCCGACCGATATTGTTTATTGATGGCCGATGCCAATATCTAGAGAGCAGGGTGCTCAATATAAAGCCTATACATAATTTATATTTATTTTAATTAATATTTTAATAAATTTGGGAATTAAAATGAAATACATTTAAAAAATAAATCATTAAAATAATGCTGCATGTTTGCTAAATATTGACGGTAAATTAGAAATTATTATAGCCTATTGTTTGCCTGTTACTAATAATATAAAAGCAAACGCTATATTTTTTCCCATACCGTTTGACTTTCTTTGTTTAACAGTTTTATCTATTAACATATTAGATATATGACTGTTAAACAGAGACTATAAAGGTCAAACTAATGAAGATGGATAATGTGAGCGGCTCTGTGATCAGACGCTGCCGTTCTCAGGCATTCTCAGCCCCGCCCTTCAAAATAAAAGTTCCACTTCTAACACATCGGCCAATTCCAAAAACGTATCGGCCAATGGCAATATTTTTTTTTAAAAGGGCTGACCGATATATCGGATCGACCACTAATCAAAACTAATCATGTTTTGACCTAATGTGACCTAAACTGACTTAGTTAATATCAAATCCTGGCTCAGTTTGTGTTTTTGTGCATTGTCATGCTAATTTTTAGCCAGTTTTCTTGTAGTTGTAATAGATTGTTAATTTGGAATAATTAGCAGCTTTTTATCGACTCGTTCACATTGTCACACAGGAGACCATGTGCTCTATTTTAGTCCGTGTTATGCAGCCGCCTCAGTCTTTCAGGTCTCTCTGGAACCAGTTCAACATCAGCAGGCACCTCTCGGTGTTTACATGCTTATGTATCCTGTTCGGCAGCATGTGCTTGTGTTTGTTCGAGACAATCAGCAAGCCAGCGTGTTTTGTATTTTCCGCACTGCCTGGTGTCCTATCAGGCCCATCAAACAGTTGCTCCGTCATGCTATTTCTCAACACAAATGGAACGCCTGTAAATGTCACACACATTAGGCAGGATTTTCCATTGACATTGATGTGCGAGACTGTATTAAACACTGCAGCGATACAGTTTGTACTGTTTTATTCTTACACTGCTCGCCTTGGGAGAACTTGTACCTCGATTTGGGAGCATTGGGAATAAATGTTTCACTGGAAGTGCACGGATGGTGTTCTTAGGGATGAATGAGGTCCTTAGGGGTTGAATAGTGTTTTGTTTGTTTTTACCCCTGGAGAACAATAATGGTGTGTCCAATATCAGGGGAGCACAGTGGTTTGTGTGTGTTTGCCATGTCAGTGGGTTACGGGGGCAGCGTAGAATACGAGCGAGAGCGTCCATGTGTTGGAGTCATTTATGGACTGACAGCAGCACAGAGGCCCCTGTGTATGATCGGGGGAGGGGGAACGTGTGTGTGAGAGTGTGATATGACCCTGACCTCAGGACCTTCCATAGCTGCACCCCTTAACCCTGCATTCCAAAACACGCCCCTGCTCCCGTTGGTCACATGCCACGCACCCAATGGCATGAGGGCCTGATGCCATCTCCTCAACCCCATATGATACTCAAGAATAGCGTATGAACCACGTCAGCCTGGTTTCATTTCCTTATCTAATTTCCTAAATTGTTCTGTGTAATTCCCCATTTCTTCAAATCAGAAGTACTACAGATTTACAATATTTGATTAAGGTTCCGGTTCGCTTTAGTTAGTAAGGTCAAATGTCATCGCTCTCACTTTCCTTCCCTTCTGTTCTGTTCTTCCCCTTCGAGCATCTGGAGAATGTTAATCATACCAAGGCAAATGTGAGTTTAAGTGCATTCTCTCTTTGTACCCAGTTTTCTAGAACAAAAGATCAAGTTGATGATTGAAGTGTTGTGCAGAAAGAATAGTTTAACCCGATGCTCTATTATGTGGTTGGATATTTGCATGTCTTTCACAATAGCATACCTCACATATCCGAAGAGCCTTCAGTAGGATGTTCATTAACATGACAAACCACTGAAGATGCTCTCAGAGGCCTATATGAAAGCATGTAATCTGTCAGTGTGCTGGTTTTTGGGTTAAATCAGTGCCTTTTGGTTTCCATTCAAGCACAAACCAATTGATCATTGATTTTTCTACTTACATTTTAAGGACAAGTTTGTCGATTTTCAAACAGGGTTGGATTGTTACTATGTCATGTATCCTACGCGGATCGAGCCCAGTGCATTATGGATGTTGAAGTATCGCTATCTTTTTAGCGAATCCTGCAGCCCTTTCCCCCAGTTTTCTGGGAGAAAAATACACATAATATTGTAGGATTATTTCACATACTTTAAACAAATGTGTATGGCCTGCACTCTGCACCTTAGCTTTATTTTATTTTTTCATGGCTTTTCTAGTCTGGCCTCTTAAACGGTTATGATGGCTAATCATATATTCTGTATTATAAAATAAAGCCATTGACTATTTGTAGCAAACCATACTTACATACAGAAATAGTTTTTGTCCATCTTATCTCATAAATGTTTAAAGACAAAAATTAAGTTTTTTTTCTAAATATCACCACTATGATTTTACATTATGATGATACTGAATTATTGTTAATTGTTTATACCATCCCATGGCATTTAAACTTGTCTTTATTGATACGTTTAGTAAAACCCTGGTTCACTACACTAGCTTAAAATAAAGTAACTGCCCTTGGTTTAGACTAGAGTATGTTACACAACACAAGGTTTTAAACTGAAAAGGAAAACTTCAAGTGTTTTGGCAGTTCATTTACTTGACAGCATTTTGGTGGCCTAAAAATGCTAGTTTTTTGAAAACTTGTTTCAAAGTGCAATTCACATATGCGTATTACGTCTTCACAGGTTGTTTCTTGACAAAGTGACATCGCCAACTAGTGACTTGGCACGCAAAACTCAGCTTTTTTAGTCATTTTCGACAGATCTGTGTGAACGGGCATTATTTTGGCAACTTTTTTTCATACTACATTGTTGTCGTGAAAACATTCCCTTAGGCCGTGTGTCCACCAAATAGTTTTTAGCCAGCTGAAAACGCTCAGACGCTCTGCTGAAGACGCCATGCTTTGGGCGCTTGAAAGCGTTTTTGGCAGCGCAGCGTTTTTTCCATTTTGACGTTTCGTTGCTATGATACAGAATATCTGCAGCACAGTTTACTTGTAACTGATTTCGCAGATAATTTGTTTCATACTAAAAAATATTTTGATCCATTTTGTTCGGTTAGCTCTGCTGGTTAATGTCATTATACAGAAAGAATGTTGTGACAGTTGGTCAGTGTCGTTTAGATCCCGCCCCTCCTCCACTGTGATTGGACGGGTGGGTAAAAAGTGACCGTGATGCAGCGTTGCGTTTTATCCAAAGTTGAAAAATTTTCAACTCTCAGCGACCAGTAAAAAACGCTGAGGCGCTGAGTGCTTCAGCGTGAAAAAAACGCTCAGCAGCCTCCGTTATGCTCATGGCGTTTTTCAAAAACGTGGACGCTTCCATTGAAAACAATTGAAACATACGCCAGTTCGCATGGACAAACGCTTTGGTGGACACCAAAAGTCCTGTCACTTCACCTTTCTTTAATTTCTCAGTTGAACTAATCTGAAAAATCTGCTTCAACATCTAAACACTTACTAGCCAACACTTACTTCTTTGGGTGTACTTCCGGGATCAACATCAAAAGATTCCCAAGATCAGAATAATAGCTAGCAATACAATTCATTCAAAAACCAGGATAAAATAATTTGTAATGAATGATTTTTATGAAATTCTGTGTCTGAATGTTAATGTGTGCATTTATTGAAATGCTAAAGGTCAACTGACCTTTTTCTGCTGATTTTAAACACCTCTTTCCGACCACTGTTTACACTTCATACTGCAGCTTTCCATTACCCTTTCAGAGAAAACCTCCATTAGCCTTTTATTAGACTTGCACATAATTGCACTGTGCAAAGAGATTTTGAACATCTGTTTCCACTCATTTATGACGCTGCAGAAGAGACCCTTTCCTGTACACTACATATATAGTGAGCCATGCTCATTGATTTTAAATAATGGACAAAGTGTTGATATTGATGGACGTGCCATTGACAACCGATAATGGGGCAATCTTCTCATGGTTGAGCAAACACTCACTCTTGTTAACGCTGACACACATGCTCTCACACTGGTTTGTTTTGCAGAAAAAAACGTGGACCTCCCACATTCCTGCTCAAAGCTTAAAATCACTGCAGCCTGTGTGGCATTACTCATTCCAGGAAAAGCATTCTGCCAAACACACACTCATTTACTCAAGCACTAACTCTCACACATCGAATCACATTCTTGGAAAAGCTCGCTCTTTAGGCATTTCTGAACACGGATGCTTCAGACCTTGTTTTGAACACAGATAGCATTCTACAGATGCGGTACACACACACACACACTCGTTTAACTTTTAGGTCATGTCAGTCTTTTAACATTATTTGAAATCTTTTTCTCAGTAAGATTAAAGCTGTGTTTTTTGGACTGTTTCCCTCTGTCACATTGTGATTGTGTGTTTTGGTCCAGACTGTCATCAGGAGCTTCTGTGCTTCAACCTGATGAAATTCAGCCTGCTGTGGAAGAATGTGGCTCTGTGTGTGTGTATGTGAGAGAAAATGTAATACAGGTACTTTACAGAGGCTGCATTGTCATGAGCATGACTCAGTGCAACACCTGCATTGTGCGTATGTGTGTGTTTTTCTGAGTGCTGCAGCGTCCAGTGACGTTGAGATGTTAACTGCTGTTAAGTGCTGATTATAAGCTCTTCAGATAAGATTAGGTGTGTTTTGCTTTTGCTCACAATACACTCTATAAATGTGAGACGTTTTCCTTTTTCTTTGTAATCCACATTTGATTCACTCCCAGTGAATACCTGGGTGACTGTTAAAACGTGTCCGTTTTTGTTGTTGTGCTGCTACAAGGAGTGAGTTGGTCAGGTTTTGCCTACATTGTGTGGCCCAGATGCACCTTTTTAAGGATATCCAGATAGTTAAATTGTAAAAAAGGTTTAAAAAAGTAAAGAAAGAAAAAGTTTGGTTTAGTATTATATATTTTAATGATTTTAATATATAAAAAACTATAATACATATTATTAACTCATAATGAAATCAATGAATGCATGTAAATAGAAAGTTTTCACAGTGATGACTGTAAAACAAAGAAAACATGTAAGAATTGTTTTTTTAAGTCAGCTAAATAATGTTTTTTTATTTACATTTTAAGAACTGCAAAAAAGTTTTCTTTTAGCAGTAGCATTAGGGCTAGTTTGTAGTGATTAGCTTAATCTGAAAACAATAGATTTCTGTGGTATGAACTCATTTAGCTAGTTAGGTAAATGTTACATTGTATTGAGATTGTGATAATGCTATTCAAATTCAAATAATAAGTCAGCGCACACACACTTTTATTAATTATATACACAGTACTCACACACTAAACCTGTGTGTGTGTTTGTGTGGTCAACTGCCGGGAATTCAAATGCTGTCTGGCGCCACTTTAACACCCACACCCCTCTCCTTCGTACCCGTTCCCTTTCCTTCTCTTCTGAGAGAATGCAAGATCATGTTCTCTCTCTTTCTCTCTTTCTCTCTCTCCCCCTCTCTCTCTGTTGCTGTTCTTCTTTTCATGTGTTTAGACCTGTTCAAGAGCTTACTGAGCTTTTTAAAACTTTGAACCAGTTTGTCACTGGCATTTACGGCACTCACTTTCTGAATTCATCAGTTAGGGTGTGTATGTGTTTAGTCAAGGGATGGTCTGTGTGTGTACGTGTAACGTATTGGATATGAGCAGGCGAGTGTGTGCATGTGCACCTGTGCACTAAGTGCTGTTAATCATATGAAGGCCTGGATGGAAGACAGGTGGAAAAGGTTTTCAGAGCTGCGAGGAGAGGATGTCCTATGCCTTTGCATACCGCCCGCTTGTTGTGTACAGTGTTGAGTTGTAATATTCTGGATTTCAACCAAACACGCCTTCTGTATGATTATATTACATGACATAACTGTGCAGATACAAGTTGCCTTTTGGTCTGAATGTGAATGTTCAGTTGGTTTTTAATAGTGAATAGTAAAAATAGTTACATTAATATTTTTTTTCAATTTGTAAATTATTAGGCATAGACAACACCATTAGCTTAGTATTCTATGTATGTATTATGAAATCATGTATTATGAATCATTAACCTTATACAACATAAAAAAATTATGAATTTTTTTTACAAAAATATTGTGTTTTTTCAGGTTATGAAATGAAGACAAAACAAATTTTATCATCAATTTTAAAGGCACACTATGCAAGAATTCCGTTTTTGTCAAACAGCGACCCCTAGAGTCTGGTGTGGAGTACTTGTATTTACCGTTACTGTTAAATACCACTCATGCAGAGTGTCTCTGAGTATGCAGATACTCCTCTGAAGCTGTTATTTCAAGGTACAAATCTTGCAGTGTGCCTTTAAATAAGAGATCTAGGAGGTGTTTATGGGTAGGCTACTGACATTAGACTTCATAACCTATAATAAAAGATAATGAATTTCAAACCTGAACCAAATATTTTTTTTCAAAAATCAACAGTCATTAGTCTTTAGTCTGCCACTAAAAAACGGCCTGTTGGGGTTCCGGTTGACCAGCCATGTCAACTAAACCAATGAATGAAAATTTGCTTATCAATGTATATCTAAAATTCGTGCATATATCTTTGTAGAACTTCAAAAAAGAACCTGAAAAGTTGCTGTAACCAATCGGCGTCCGCGCGGGGCCGACTCGAACCTCCACAGACCGTTTTTAATATTTTATCAGACAATAACTACTCAAGATTTTGCTTTAGTATAATTTTTTGAGACAATTAGGGCCGGATTTAGAGACAACAGCTTAAAAAAAAGGTATCTGAAGCATTCTAAAGGTTACACTGAGGTGTGTAATTTGTGTGTTACTAGTCACTACACCAATCAGAATAAATAGAAAATAATCTAAAAATGTATAATACAAAAATTTAAATGTAAAATTATTATTAATTCAGTATAAAACAATGGATGCCAACATTTAAATATACTTTGGGGACAAAAGTACAAGTAGTCCATAGCAAAGTTTCAGTGTTTGTTTTTTATTTTCAAAACTGCAGTGTGCAATTTATGCATCACAAGACAAAATGGAATGGCAAAGACAATTTTGTTAATATGTAATGATTCTATTAAAAAAAACAGTTAGAATGGAAACAGTTTCAGAGATGCAGACGGTCATTCTTTGGATTTTTTTTATTTTGCCCATCATCTCAAATTATGGTGTAGGGGGTAGGGCTCGCACGATTAATCGAAAAAAAATCGCGATCTCGATTCAAACACAAATGCGATCTCATTTCTTAATGATGGCGATTCACTTCCGTGTATTTCCCTGCATTCAGATCATGCTGCATTCATGCGTTATATTGGTCACACTCACACAAAAACAAAACAATAATTCACAAATCAATCATGCGGACGTTTCATCAGGGAATGTCTAAACTAAAGGTGTTGCACGTGAGCAGCGCATATTTTTTTGGGCTTGCATGTTAATCAAAGTTTTCACCGGGAGCAGGGGCAGCGCGTGAGCAGCAGTGAAACGTGCGCTCAATTAAAGTGAAAGCACACTTTTGAGGGACAAAATTAATATGATTTCACTCAAAAAGTAGTTTCACACAAAATAAGCATGTCTAGTCAGTTTTAACAAGAACTGAAGTACCTTAAAACTTATATAAAATAATAGCCGAGTCCCATAGCCGCCTGTATCTTTTACACGCCTGTGTGGCTGCAGGTTTGGGTAAATAAAAGCTTGTCTCAAATAGTTTTTTAGTTTCGGTTTGTTAATCTTCTAAAACCGTCAGATCGTCCGCTTTTTGGAGGCCGCTTAAGCACATATTAGTCCCGCCAAAGCCTAGTTTGATCGGTGAGTGATGATGTAGAATAGAAACTGCTGCGCTTGACAGGGCAGAGAGAGAGAGAGAGAGAGAGACGTCTTCAAACAACATGAAAGTTTGGAAGACCGCAGTTTCACGTAGAGCATTTTGGAGATTTTTAGATATGAAGACTCAAAAATATTTTATAGAAGATTTATGCTACCCATTTAAACTTGTTTGTAATTATTCAGTTTGGGTGAAAGTGTGATGTCTGATTCTAAAAAAAGCTAAAGTAAACTAGCCAGAAAATATTAAATATAGCCTACACTTTATTTTAGTTAATGTAATACACAGACAGCTACATAGGCTAGCCCCAAAGAACCAGCTTAAACAATTTAGATTTTTTTAATTTATTTTTTGTTACTGCACTTTCTGTCTTGTGTTTTTTTTGTTTTTTTTTTTTTTACTTGAGTGCAATACATTTTGGATAAAAAAAAAGAGAATCGATGTAAGAGAATCGTGATCTCAATTCCCATGGAGAAAAATCGTGATTCACATTTTAGCAAGAATCGTGCATAGCCTTAGTTGGGGGTGTATATTAATGTATCACTAAAGGAAAGCATGATTTCAAAAATCTAAAGCCAGACCTTTCCGTTATTGTTTTTTCTAATGTTGGCTAAATTAAAAATGTTTGGATCATGATTAAATTGAGTGGTTTCAAATGGCTACAGGTAATTCTCTTTAAGGCCAGTTTGGCCTATTAAAACTGGCCTTTTTAATACGCTTAAATAAATAAAAAAAATCGGCAAATAGAATCAGAATCTGCAATGAAATTTCATAAGTGGCTTACATCCAAGAAAGTATCATTTGGTCTAAATATTAGGAAAAAATTTGAGAAAGTCCTTAAACAAAATGGGTTGTATTCTACTTTGAATTTAGCTATACTTTACATCCAGCCTTTTTATCTACTTAAGTGTGTAATGTTTTACACCACTTCACCAAATGAAATAGAAAATATAATGATTGTTTCCAAACAGTTTTCTCAAACATTCCTTCATCTATCTGGGTGAAAAGACAGATCCTAATAGAAAATATAATGATTGTTATCTGATATTTTTCGCGAACATTCCTTCATCTATCTCAGTCGAAAAGACATATCCTAATAGAAAATATAATGATTGTTTCCAAACATTTTCTCAAACATTCCTATCTGGTCAGAAAGTGTCTGCTCCCATGCTGACGCTATTACTTGTGGCATGATTATTACGTTTGGCATTCACAGATTCACAGTCTT